>JAOUQZ010000039.1:12375155-12386884 GCA_028564935.1 Neosilurus hyrtlii
CCCGAGCTGGGAATCGAACCCAGGACCTTCTTGCTGTGAGGCGGACGTGCTAACCACTGCGCCACCGTGCCGCCCCTCTATTACTCAAAAATAAAAATTACTTTTGCACATAATCAGAGCTGGTGAACTGGAAATTAATAAATCGCAAATCCACAAGTTTTAATGTTGCGCTTGAATATGAACTAGCTGGACAAAGGAAATCCGAGTTTACAGAATACAGTGTGGGGGGACAGACAAGCCATGTTTACTATGACTACATGACAAAATTGTAGGTAAGTACTGAATTATAGCTATTAAAAGTTACACAAGTCATTTTAGCTCGGCGGTGGCAGTTCAGAACTGCAGTCTCAGTAAACAACTAAAATTTTAAAAACCCCAAACAGATGTTTAATTATGGGAATGAGAAAACAGTTTATGGTCAAGAGCTGCGGTTATCTTCTGGACAGTCAGTATTGCTGTACAATATAAAATGTTCCTGCAACAAATAAACTAATGCTCCCTCTTCCCTGTTATTCATCTTACTAGATGATTATTGTAGGCATGCCTGTAGCATACTGTGTGAATTATGTGCCATTTTAGATTTTAGTTTAGGTGGTTATGCTGCAGAGTTCATTTTCCTTTTGGCGCTGCATATATTCGATTGTATTCAACTGGCAGCAAAAGTTCAAGTACAAATGTAACTAAGTAAGTTTGAAGTCATTATCTTTAAAGAGAATAAATATATTGTACCATAAAGGTGATGAAATTCATTCATTAATTTTCTTAGCTAATCCTAATTAGGGTCGCGGAGAGGCTGGCGCCCATCTCAGCCGACTCTGGACAGCTTCCCAGGCCATCGCGGGTCCATCACAAACAAGCATTCACGTTCACACCTAAGGGCAATTTGGAACAGCCAGTTAGCCTACTGTGCATGTTTTTGGACTGTGGGAGGAAACCAGAGTACCCAGAGGAAACCCACACAGGCACAAGGAAAAACATGCAAACGCATATACAGAAACGCCCAAGCCTGGGATTCAAACCCAGGACCTTCTTGCTGTGTGGCGGACGTGCTATTCACCGCGCCACCCGGTGTTGAAATTCCCCTTCATATGACTAAAAGCACCTGTACTTAATTCATTTGTTTGAATCACCAAGTTTTTTTCTTGGACAGTGTTCAGCAGGAGTTCTCATGATGGGTCTGGACTATCCTCTTTACATCCAGTATAAGGGCATAAAAGCATGAATTGATAAAACAGATGTGCGTGTGTGTGTGTGTGTGTGTGTGTGTGTGTGTGTGTCCATGGTGCTGTCAAATGTAATAGCATCCTGTCCATATAAATTCCCAACATGGATCCAGTATTTTCGAGGACGGGATCAAGATCAACTGGGATTGTGACCAGAATTAAAATGTTACATACAATGAACAAGTCAATGAATTAGTGAATAAATGCTCAAAAACTACATATAGTTGTTATAGTCATGTGTCCACATACCTTTGGCCATATAATGTACCATATGATTAGCAGGCACATCGCCTTATTGTTTACTATATTGTGAATATGTTGCAATATAATCTCTGTTAAACTATTTTGCTACACAGCATGCACTGCTATAGGTCAGATTTGTACATGTACCTATGATTTATGAATTAAAAAGTACCTGTGCAAGCAAGGCTGTTGTTGTCGTCTTCTTGGTTTCTGAATTTTTTTTCAAGGAAATTCAATAAAAGAAACAGTCGTAAGAGAAAGAAAATACTCCCACTTTGACAAACCACTGCATTTTACCGACTGAGAACATTATTGTCGTTCCATCCTGTATCGCAACATTCACAATAAAGCCCCTTCATCAAAGTCATCATATAGAAATACATCCCATTCTGTCAGATTCTCTTTATTGACGTGAAAAATCAGAGTACAAACGTACAGTCACTGGACCCAAAAAATCAATGCGGTGTTGCTTACGTTACTTCTGTCCTTCAGGCCCACATAATGCTCACATCATTTCACACTATTACAAATGTTATCTTGAACTTCGTATCTAAAACAAACAACACTGTGCGTGCACTTGATGCTTGATGTCAAAATGGAGTCGGGTTAACCGTGAAGTGTCTGCATTGGTTTGCATCAGTTTTCGTCTTTTTATTTCCATCCCTCATGGTTTTTTCCGACATTTGCAGCTGTTGGCAGCTAAAATCGATTAGTTTTAGGTAATATTTCAAGGTGAAATTAGATAAATCAGAGGGATTTTGTGCTCGCGTTTGCGCACGAATGTCTTACTCACTGTGTGTGCAGCTCTGTACAAGCAGATGGAGATGTGTTTGTGAAAACATTACAGAAGACGGAAGGTTTTGTTGATGGCGTTATCCAACTTTACCAACATTTTACACTGACCTTATCTGTAAACTATGCCTTAAATCTAATGTTTTGAGCGAACACTTCTTTTTGAATAAAGACAACAGTGCTATAGAAACAAAATCTTATTTTTCTTTTCTGCTTGGTGCGAGTGGGTTGGTGGGAATTTTTGTGCCCACTTTCTGAAGGATGTGTCATTCGTCACACACTTGCATGGGTGGTTCTCAGGGCCAGTCCTCATCCTGTTTGGCTACCTGACTGGATTGTTTGTCAGTTAAGATCTGGTAAGTGTTTGAGCCAGTGTAGGTGTGGAGACAGGCTGATCCTGATCATCCTGCATGGAGTCATTGGCTTCATTCCACATTTCCTATATAGATGCTTCACACAAAAAACCCTCACAAACATCAAATACAGAAAAGAGTACTGCTGTACATTTTATTGGAATTGTAGTAGCAATCAATTTTTCAATTTATCCGCAAAGTTTGTGATAGCATATTTTAAATATCCTATATCATATAACAATGAGATAAAGTATATGAAGCCAACTTCTGCTTTTGATTTAACTGCTTTATCATAGCATAACACAGTCTGAGGAGAGCACTGCCCTCTTCTGTTTACACGAGCTCAAACACAACCATAATTAGTTAGCATCGCTCTGATTGACAGGAAAGAAAGAAAAATGACATCCCACCCACCCCTAAAGGATGGGTAATCTTCCTGGCCACAGACAGTGGTGGCATTGTCAGATCTCCCGACAAAAGGCCAAATGTTTTTCTGCCATGTGGTAGCCTTGAAAAGATGTTTTTCGTGGTTAAAATTACTGTTAAGTGTAAATAGAAAAGCAAATAAGAGAAGAAATGATCTGTGTTATTGTGTACTAGGTTTAGGATGCACCTTTTTATTCCCTGACAGTATAAATGTCAATTCTCAGCTAGTCGATAGTGTTTATTACACTGACGTTACATTACGCTGAAAGTTACATTACATGTTAATCCTCCATTCATTCATTTTCTGAACTGCTTAATCCTAATTAGGGTCGCGGGGAGGCTGGCACCCACCTCAGCCGACTCTGGGCAGAGTACACCCTGGAGAGCTCATTACATGTTATGTAAGTTCCAAATACTAACATTACCCTAAAAGTCCAAAGTGTTTTAGCACAGTCAACGTCCTATTCAGTGTTTCATAGGAATTGTTAAAGCAAAGCCATGCTGTGTTTAGACTTGTCTTGACCATAATGATTACATGTATTATAATTATGCTGCTGGTGAAAGGAACCAGTTAAGATGGCTTGGGCATCTGATTAGAATGCCTCCCGTACGTCTCCATGGTGTGGTGTTTCGGGCATGTCCAACCGGGAAGAGACGTCTGGGCCGACCCAGAACACGCTGGAGGGACTACGCCTCTCGGCTGGTCTGGGAACGCTTTGGCGTCCCCCCGGAAGAGCTGGAGGAAGTGGCTGGGGAGAGGGACGTCAGGACCTCAATGTTTAGGCTGCTGCCCCTGCAACCCGACCCCGGAACAAGCGGAAGAAGATGAATGAATGAATGAATTAATTTATTATGCTTCCGACACCAATCTCACAGATCAAATCCCCATTTTTAATCACATGATTGCATGTCATTCTTACACTCCTCTCTCTCTCTCACATGCACACACACTCACACATACACAATGCTTGTAATAATAATGAATTACTACACATTAACCTTCATTTGTGAAACAAACATACAACTCTTTTATCCTCATGTGGCCATCAGTGCAACACGCACACACACACAACCACTGACCCTCACTTTCACAGCCTGGGAGCATTTTAGAACAGCCAATTAGCCTGATGTGATAACCTTTTGGGCTGTGGGAGGAAACCGGAGTACCCAGAGAAAACCAACACAAGCACAGGGAGAACATGCAACACACTGAATCGGCCTCATCAAGCCTGGGACTTGAACTAACCACTACTCCACCATGACGCCCGTATCCGTAACATAAACAGGGATTTTCAAACTACTTGCAGTTTGCAGGTTTTATATTTTTTACTGTAAGAATACTTTCACTTTCAGGTTTAGATAGACCATAAATGCAAGTAAATTAAATCAAGCAATTAAAAGAAACGTGTAAGCTAAGTGATTTGCAGTGTGATAGGTTAGATACTTTTTCAGTCATCTGATTATACAGGAGCTTTGCCAGTCTTCTTGGCAGTGGCACAGCTGGCACTGTTAAAAGTGCTGCACGTGTCCATAACAAGTGAGTGTTTTTTGGAGAAAGAAGTTTTTTTTTATTGGAGACTGAAAAGTTTTATTTAGTTGTCTTTCTTAATGCATCAAGGGTCATAGTGTACCACCTGAATCTGAACAAAACTATTAGTGAAGCACTAAGAAGCTGGCCTGAGATTGAATATGTCTGATTTTCAGCGTGTCAGTCTCACATATTTCCGATCCTGAGCTGGTCCGTATGGGTCGGGTGAAAGTGATAACATTACAGTTGAGTGCACACTTATAGCCACAAGCTAACATGCCGTCAGTGTGAAAGTTCTTCACTGTGAGGTAAGAAGACATAAAGCTTGCAATATGCAACCAAAAGGCCAAAGTAAACCACCACAATACAAACAGAATTAGACACTTAAACACCATCACCGAGCTGAACATGTCCAGTTTGAAGAAACTAACATGTAGTGCATCAGCAGTCAACATGGCATCCTGGGATAACCATCATTTCTTCATACCCAGTTTGCTTGAAGTTCGAAAGTGCAGTTTTTCTCGGGCTAACTCTGCATGAAGCTCGCCAAAGTTGTAACTTTGATTTATTTAACTTCTCACATCGAGCACTATGTACCAGATGAAATTCGCCAGAGTATTGAAGAAGATACTCAGTTACAAAAGCAAAGGTATGGTTTAAACTCAAAATAAATGGGGTTTTTTTTCATATCAGGCAAGATTTTATTTCCTTTAGCAGGACTTCTGGATATAAACAGTGACTTTAGGCTGTCATCAATGAATCCATCGTGCATCATCCCCCATAATTTATGTTAATTAATTGTACATCTTAAACGAACCCCATAATACAATGATTTTAGCCAGTGTTCTTGATCCCTGGCAGATTACAGAGCTGTTTTTACATAATAATAATAATAATAATAATAATAAGAATAATAATATTGTTGTTTTGCTGTTGTTGTTATTATTGATATTACTATTATTATTATTATTATTATTATTACTGATAAAGTGCAATCATTACTTTTATTGTAAAAAAATTAATTTTGCATGAAAGAAAAGTTGTTTTGTTTGTAAATGCTGTCATTTATAGATGTATAAAAGAAAGCCAGAATCCGCAAAAATCAGTGTTGGCAGGTCACACTTACAAAAAATCAGTACTTGAATTCGGCCAGGAACTTTGTAATCGCTGCATCTCTATTAAAAACGTATTTTTGATTTTTAAGAAATAGACAGTTTTTTCCAAACCAAATGAGTGAGGATCAGGGTTTCAGTGTTTGGTCTGGCCTAATACCAGTGGAGGAGAACGCATCGTACCCAGTGTGAGCAAGCTACACAACCACTAGCTACTCAGAATGCTCTTCCACTAACACCAGTTTCTCCATTTGAAAAAGCAACTTCTTCAAAGCAACATAATATGGAATTAAAGAACATATATTTTTATTTAAAAAAATTACAGTTTATTTCCACCAACTTTATTGAACAGGAACAGGCCTCCAGCTAAACATCTACCTCAGTGATAGCCAGTTCTCTGATTAAGTGTATATATATATATATATATATATATATATAAACTTTAATACAATAATATCTCTCTCTTTCTCTCTCTCTCTCTCTCTCTGTCTCATTGGATAGGACTAATAACCTGCTTAGCTAACAGCTCGTGAGGTTACAAGCTCACACCGAGTAGATACGGTACACAAAGGATTGGTGTAGAACAAAGATGCCTTACACTTACATATAAATAATGACATTAAATTAAAGATCTCCACATTAAAATTCTAGAAAAGCACAGTAAACAGTAATAAATGAAACTAATTCAATATTAAGTGTGATGACTTTTTGTTTAAAAATAGAATAGCATCATGCAGAGTTGGTGCGGTATCTACTGGGTGTCTTACAGAACCAGCCACAGTTCCCCTGGAAATGTTGACTGTCACACTTGATTCTTTATTTGAATGTAAATCGCAGCAGCCTTCATTATATTTTTGTCTGAAAAGTGGTCTCCTCTATGTAATATGCTGCTTACTTTATTGACATACTGTACTAACATTTTTTATGTAACAATTCATTTTATGCTGGAAAACTAATGTTTGGAAATCTAAAGTGTGCTTGTATTATAAGTTAAGTTGTATTACTTGCTAATATACAAATTATTAAATAAAAATCTATAGCAAAGGTTAAAAAAATAGGGCACCTAAAACTTTTGCACAGTACTGTATATTTTTAGGAGCTTCAATACAATAATAAAAATACTATATTTTATATCTGTCTCATCGGAGAGGACTAACTTAGCTAACTGCTTGAGAGGTTATGAGCTCATATTCGACTCAACATCTCAGAATAACAATTACGAATACATATGGAATATATGCCATATTCCATTAAGCTTCAATGGACACTGTTAATCAGTGAACGATCTCCTATTCCACAGTGTACTGTATACACTATAATAAACCTACTTAATAATCTACAGAACTCAGGGGGAATCTGATTCAAGTAGGTATGAGTTGTACTATCTATTAAAATATAATCCTACAGCACTATAAGAGCAAATGTGCTGTGCTTCTGGAAATGTTTAACATTCATCCTGCCAAGACTGACATGAGCAACAGACTGGTTCCAGGCCTTTATTTACTGCAATCGTTTCCTGAACACTGCTCTTCGATTTTCTAGAAGGCCTTTGAGTGAAGAAAGGGAGGAAGCATTCTCGCATTTGCCTTTTAGCAACATTCTCAGTGAAAATGCATGACACGACATGCTCTGAACACTGCTGTACTTCAGCACAGCATGACCCTTTCACTAAAAACAGGCTACAGCCTTCTGTGATAAAGGAAGGAGACACGTCATCGTGGCAGTTTATTGTACGGAAGACTATCATTCTCTATCTCATACAAACAGACCTTCACACCACGTGCTGAGCTGACAGAAACTCATGGTTGTGTACTTCCATTCATGTGGCAGCAGGGGAAGCAGATACGTAAAACAGAGGAGGTGACAGCTGGCATTCTTAAGCATCTCTGAGATAATAAATGTGCCCAGCGCTCTATTAAAGCCCATGTGAGTCATATCCCAATGTTTTGCTTTTCACATTCAAATCTGTCTGGCACATTGATATCACTATTGCTAAACTGCATTAATATGTATATATATATATATATATATATATATGGAGAAAACAGTTACGTTATCATTTTTGCGACAGTATTAACTGCTACAGTCAGGAACTAGTGTGTTTCACTTTCACTGTGGTAACAGTGAGGAACAGGAACATTTACCAAATGAAGTGAAGTGGCCTACCTCTTCAGCCGAGATCACAGACAGTCGTTTCTTCAGTTCCACACATTTCCTAAGCTTACAGATCTGATGGCCGGTCTTTCGGTTCAAGCAGCAGCTGCACTGTCCGCAGTTGATCTTGCGAAGACAAGGCACACATGCCCCACATCTCCTCCTCTTTTTTCTCTCTCTTCTCTCCTGTGCTTGGGGTAAAATCTGGTGTAATCCTGCTTCCAGGAGTGAAGACGCACCTGCTTCTTCAGGTCCCAGGGCCAGTCCTGAACCTCCAGCCTCCGACTCTGTGTCAAAAGAGGACTGGGTGCTCTCGGAGCTGCTCAGCGGTTTGTTTAAGAAATATGCCGTTGCTGGTGCTGTTTGAGACTCACAGTCGAGGCCGGAGAGAGAGCTGCAGTAAAAACCTGCACTCAGTGAGAGGAGTGACAGCGCTCCTTCGTTCTTGTTGTACATCTCATCATCATTGGCATTCGCGTATTTGGTGTTTCCCTCCACACCGTTCACATCTTTGGTGTTCAGGTCTAAGGTGCACTGATGCTCTCTGTCTGCCACTGAGGGAGGATCTGGAGTGCGCTGAGGTGCTGCTGATTCTTTAAGTAATTCATTTCCAGGGGGCACCGCCAAGACAGCTGACTGAGAAGAGCCTTTTGGAGTTATTTGAGGAGTAACATCATGTGACTGTGAAAGCGTGGATCCTGTCAGGTCTGCGGTATTAAGTGTACAAACAAAGTCCACTTTTACAGATGAGTCACATGCATTCACAAGCAAATCACTGAAGTCAGTGCTTGGTTTGTCAGTGTTTTGAATGGGCTCAGGGTTGTTTTCACTTTCTACCATGTCAGAGGTGACCTCTGTCTTCTTGTCCTCCACCTTAGCAGCCTTAACAACAAACGAATCATTGTCCTCCTCCAATATTGTTTCTTCAGAGCCTAGGCTAAAGGCGGGATGCCCTCTAATGGGAACAAGTACTTTGTTTTCTTGGCCATCAGTTTTAGTATCACAAAGTTTGGGCTTTTTCATAGTATCCTGTTTCTTGGTCTCCTGGCCTTTATTGGTTTTTTTTGTGATCACCCTCCTGGGAGCCTTCAGTTCCTGCAGGACAAACTGGGACAACTGACTGCCTCGAAAGGACCTCCTCCTGCCAGAGAGGTCTGCAAACAGGCCATGTTGTGTCTGAGAGCTACGCGTGCACCTGACAGGTCCTGTAATGTTAAATGTATTATTTGTCTTGCTTGCTCTTCCTGGAACTGCTTTATTGGTGACATTGCTGGCGGTGCGTCCCTGGAGCACCCCGGGTGCTTGTTTCTTTTCTTTGGGCTTTCTGGTTACAGGATGCTGCTTCCGTGTCGTTGCCCCCCTGGGTTTGCTTGTACTCGCTGCTTGTCTTTTATCAGCAAAAGATTTCAACTTTTGAATATTCTGTTTTATTGGGGGGGGTGCTTTCTTTGGTCGCTTGACAGTATGAGGCATAGCTAAGCTTCATAAGAGTAAGGCGGTTAAAAGATGAGTCAAAGTCAGCACACATGGGAAGTGGTGTTATGATGATGTTTAGCCTGCAAGCCTTTCAAATACGGAATTTAATCTTCCAGTTCTAATTTAGCGTCCAGTCCGATTCCTGGGCATGTCTGTGGAAAATGTACATATATCATCATCATCTGATCCTGATAATCTCTCATCTCATTTCACTTAATACTATTACTACGACCACTAATAATAATATTCATTTCTTCGTTCTCTGAATCACATAATCCTTATTAGGGTCACGGCGAGGCTGGCGCCCGTCTCAGCCAACTTCGGGCGAGGGCAGAATACACCCTGGACAGCTCGCCAGGCCATCGCATTAATACTAATAATGATTATAATAATAATCTGAGTATACAGTTATTTATCTTAAAATGTGTGAAAAGCTCTACTCAGTAACTACCATAAATACACAGTAATAATAAATTATTAGGAATTACAGGGAAGGATAATAATAATAATAATAAAAAAGACACAACAGCATGAACTTGCTGACAATTCCTGAACTTTTAAGGGTTTAAAGGGTGAACTGACTTTATAATGGTGTGTTTTTGTACTACTAAGTAAACATGCCTGAACTTGTACTGAATGATATTGTGGAGTGGAGGATGTTTATTAGTCTGTTAATTACAATGTAATTAACAGTTATAAAATGTAGTCGAGTAGGTGTTGAAAGAATTAAATGTATGTTTAAATATGTATGTATATAACTGTTTTTGGTAATTTAAAGAAAAGGAAACCCGTCCATGAACACCGAGGCTAAACATAGCTAACGCCCTACTGCGGCTAAACACACCGTCCAAACTTATCTGTGCGTTTTTCATCAACCTTTTCAATATCACACTTTAATTCGTGGATATTTCTTAGAATTATAACTTGTGTAAAGACCATATCTGTTTCCAGGTCTTCACGAATGCTGACAGGTTAGTGTGGACCTCGCTATGAGCTGAATTCTCGGTCCAGATGAACATTGACTAACTTGGCTAAACACACTAGCTTTAGCCAGCTAGCCACTGGATCATCCGTTACTGTCGCTTCAAGCTCACAGCGACCTCTTGTCACAACTTATTTTCACTTTAAACCGTCTGAAATCAACTTCATATACAAAACCAAAGGGAAACGACAGCACACTTATAACAAAAGGGCGATTCTGTGGCGTCGTCACGGCGGGGTGTTCACTTTAAACTTAGTTTAAATACTTTACATACCGGAGACACAGTTGCAGCGTCTGACCTGCTAATAATATTCCACGCCTGGAACAGACGCCTCGTCCTTCAGCATTTTCACTTAGCGAACTGGCTAAGTCGGTCAACTTACTACACACTCATCAACAAGTCCACTAGGAACTTTTACTCAGAACTCTGCCATGCTGTCTCGGTGTAAAACACCGGAATAAACAGCAGCTGAACACGAGCGTGTGGAGCAGCTCCACTCCCTCCGGCCTCGGGCGGCGATCGGAGCTTTAACACCCGCCGCCGGCTGCAGACAAAACGCGGACTGGGTTCCGTTCTCCACTCCCTCAGCACGCAGCACTCCCATTACTCCCATTACTCCCATTAATATACACGCCATGTAAAGGTAAACGGCGCTGTAAACATGAACAGAGTGTTCTGTACCGCATACACGCTAAGGTCAAAAGTTTGTAGACGTCTAACCATCATATCCACATGTCGGGCTTTTTCCCCCAGACTAGACACAAACCTGGAAACATATAATTATACACGATATTTTTGCATGCTGTAGTATTACAGTCTTTCCTTCAGCTGAACTGGCGGAGCCCTTTTCCACCGAGGGGCTAGTGCAAGGAATTATGGATGACTGACTGGATGGATGGATGGATGGATGGTCACCATGGAGGGGAAGGCCTGGGAGTCTTTGCTCAAACTGCTGCCCTGTGATCAGGACCTGGAAAAGTGACAGAAAATGAATGGAAGGATGAATGAATGGATGCCTGGAAGGATAGAAGGGTGGATGGGAGGATGGATGGATGGATGACTGGATTAACGGATGGATGGTGGTGACCAGGGAGTGGGAGGCCTTTGCTCAAACTGCTGCCCTGTGATCAGGACCTGGAAAAAGGGCAGAAAATGAATGGAAAGATAAATGAATGGGTGCCTGGAAGGATGGATGGGAGGATGGATGACTGAATTAATGGATGGATGGTGGTGACCAGGGAGAGGGAGGCCTTTGCTCAAACTGCTGCCCTGTGATCAGGACCTGGAAAAGTGACAGAAAATAAATGGAAGAATGAATGAATGGATGCCTGGAAGGATAGAAGGGTGGATGGATGGATGACTGACTGGATTAATGGATGGATGGTGGTGACCAGGGAGTGGGAGGCCTTTGCTCAAACTGCTGCCCTGTGATCGGGACC
>JAOUQZ010000039.1:12430151-12440614 GCA_028564935.1 Neosilurus hyrtlii
TATATATATATATAATTTGTTATATGGTCTTAACCACAAGTGTTCCTCTGTCTACCCAGCAGTATAAATGGGTACCAGTAAAAATACTGGGAAGGTAACCTGCAATGGACTAACGTCCCATTCAGGAAGAGTTGAACTCCTAGTTGCTTCATGCTACGGAAACCGAGGATAAGCACCGGCCTGATGAGCCTCTGGGCTCGGGTGTAAAAGCCCAACAGACAAAAAAAAAATTGTAGGCAATGAGAACCAAAAAAAAATCATTTCGAAAAGTATACTGAGGCAAAAGTATGGCTAACAAACAAAAACACTGAAAATACCAATTTTTCAAAGAGATTGAAAGGTGTCGCAGATTAAAAGTTTTTTGACCGAAGTTCCAATTTGAGCCTGGGAAACAAATGAAAGTGTGATGGTGCACGATCAGTTGAATAAGGCGTGGTGTGGTAAAGTTTGAAGTTGCAATCGGCTGGTGCACCTGCCACGGCTGCCACCTGTGAGGTGTGAACTGGTGCATTATCCTGAAGCAACAAGACACCTAATCGAAGCTTCCCTAGACGTTTCTTCCTAATCTCTTCCCTTAGCTGTCGTAATAGGGTGGCATAGTTCTCAGTATTTCCCATTTTTCCAGTATTCTGTAGGGCCCAGGGTACAGACCTAAATAACTCTACTGTATTACAACTAGCACAATCAGATTAGGTTTGAAAATCAGTACCATTATAAAACTAAAATAATAAAAAATGCATAAGGCTATGGACTTTTGGATTTGCCCTCGTATGTGTATGTATGTGCATATATGCATGTATGGGCGATTCCACAATTATGGGCAAAATGTCAGGACAATTAGGTCTTAATTATAAGCAACACCCTAATTTCATCTTATATTTTCATTTACTTATCTTTGACGTATGTCAGTAGGGTTGTGAACTCTGCTGGAGGTGGTTATCCTATATCTTTTTCAGTTAATATATAGATTTAGGCACTGCCTAAAAGTGGAGCTTCCATATGATTTCCCTTACATGACACATTTTTCATGGATACTCTTAAACCCCATACACCTATCCTATGTATATCATAATAGGAATAAAAATGAGGTAACCGAACATGAAATCTTAGTCTCGATGTGCAAAGTACACCATTTAGAATCCATAGGCTTAGAGAATATTTCAATAACGCAAGAATATAATTAGTTGTTTATTTACATCATTAACAATGACATCACATCACATGACCTGAGTAATATATGCCTCTTGTTCTCTAGATTACTCTCTCCCAGAAATATTATTTTTCTATTTTGAGATATAAAGTCTGCTGATTAGAGATACTTTACTCATTAAAAATGTTCACGTTTTATTCTGTTTGTATATTTGTATTTAGCTCCCTTGTCTCTGTTATATGTAATAAATGTTTTTCCTTCCTATGTTTCAAACTTTAATGAGATATATGTACTTATGTCAGACATGTCACCACGTCTGACATCACATACGGATGCAATACTCTCCAGACTGCGCCTGCGCAGGTTCCTATGTGCACATGTATGCCAGTAAGACGGACGGACAGATGTACACTATAGGTTTTTCTTGACGTTCCAGAAGCAACTCGGAGCCTAAGACACTTTTTCCTTATCAGTGGTGCTCTGCTCACTTGGCGCTTCACTACTATAGGGACCGAAAGTTATTGCTGTTTCCTGCTTTATCAGGTTTAATGTACATACACTTCTTTGACAGAGAGGGGGTTATGTTAGTGAACGTTTTAAACTTGAACAACCTAGAAAAGGAAAGGACATTTCAAATGAAAATGGAACCATTATGTGGCAGGCATCTCAAGGTACATATCACATCCCCAGAGGTTATTAATACATTACGGAAAAGTAAAAAAATGACTTGAACACAATCTAGATTTATTCAGGTCCCTCCATGACAGCCATAATTTCTGGGGATAGAATTTGAAAAAATCTCACTTTTCTCTTTAGTGGAAAAAAAAAAAAAGTCATAAAATAAGTGGTTTAGTGGGGTAAAATTATCTTCATCATTTTTCCTAAATGTGTTCTACAATATGAACAAGGAACGCATTTTAGACAGAAATCGCCCATACACAAACTTCCGTTTGAAGTGTTCTGTTTGGGGTCACTCAGAAATGTCCTTGTTTTTTAGAGAAAAGCATATATATTTTTTAAATAAAATAAATTAAATGGGTTAAAACAGTTGGATTTTTTATGGAATATATACATCGGTGTACAGTGGACCATTTTCAGTAGCTATCATACTTTTGTTCCTATGGCACATTGTACTAGCTAATATATATTCCAAGTTTGTCATGTTGAAAGCTTAAAGCCTGTACCTCACAGAGTGGTCAACTTTTTTGATGAATGGTGATGAAAATCAGGATTTCCCTTTGTCTTTTTGTGACGTTTAGCAACATCCACTTGAATGTTTACGTAAGTAGTTTTTGCGAGAGACAGTTGCTGAACATTAGCAACAGTGTTTGCAAGGTTTGGCACCTTTTTCCATTTTAATCCTGGTAAAATACTGCCTGAATGTCAGGCGAATCTTGAAATTGAACCTCCCGACCATATAGAAAGGGTGAGCAAACCCGCCCCAGATATAGAAGATGAACTTGTGAAGATGAATGAGAATATAGAAAAGGATTTTTGTAAGGAAGAAGCCCAACCTGCTGCTGCCCTTGAGGAAGAATTGCTTTGTCTGGCTGATATCTGTAGACAAGGAAAGAAGAGGGAGAAAAAGAATTGAAGGGCTTGGTGCCTTAACCTGCTAAGTCACTAATTTTTCCAATTGTCCACTTTGGAGTGACTTTCAAACAAACTGGCTCCAACCAGAATAGAATGAGATGTTTAAGGCCCTGGTGCATAACCGAGCAAGAGATGATATACACCAGAGTCCCTAGTTTGCAAAACAGACGCCTGACAGGTCCCAAATTGTACCCGCCAAATTTTGAACAACAGTGAAGAGATGGAAAACATTAGATGTTCAACAGAACACAGACATTGGACAGGGGAAGACTAGAAAATGTACCACAGGTTTTTTGGGTCAAAAAGAAGAAAGAGAATAATTGAAGTTGCTAGAGGAGTGGTTGACACCATCTGTCAAACATGGTGGTGGAATTGTCATGGTCTGGGGGTGCTTTAGTGGTTGTAAAATGGGAGATTTGTTCAGGGTAAAAGGGATCTCGAACAATTAAGGCTATCATTCCATTTACCGTACCCTATGGATGGCAAACCAATTGAACTGTTGTGGGAGCAACTTGAATATATGGTAAGGAAGAAGTGCCCATTAAGCGAGTCTAATTTGAGCAAGTTGCTTCAGGAAGCATGTGGGTGAAATTTCTTCATCTGACAGCTCGAATTACAAAGGCCTGCAATGCTGTAATAGCTGTAATTTTAGACAAAAGCAAAGGGTCTAAATTAATTTAAACACCCCCAAAAACACCACAATATATAATTGTTTTGGTACTTTAGTTACTTTACAGCCTAATGACATTTAGATTGTATGTTTTAACAGCTGTATTAACTCATTTTCATACTTTCTACTTCTTTTATAAAAGCTTTTTAAAAAATGTCATAGAACGAGTAAAAAAACAAAAAAAAAAAAACAAAAGTCATATAACAGACAACAGGAGGGAGCTCTGACAGTTTGGAAATAAAAATCTAGCACGGAACCAATAGTTAAGCCAATAGGTTCAAATTATTTTCACAAATTATTTGTCATAAACACAAGTTTATCAGCATAATTGGGATCATGTACGGCTCTTTTTATGAAAACCTGCTGAATGCATGCTTAGTGCACACAGACATTCCTGGAATGCACAGGTATTTCCAAGCCAGTTTTGAAAGCTGTGGGTGTCTTTTGCACCCTGTTGCTGTCTTCAGAGAGAGGAGTCTCCTTCATGTAGGCTTACATCCTTTCCCTTCCTCCATTGGTGAAACGGGTAGGGTGCCCTCGGCTGGATCACAAGGCAAACTACTTATAATGGTCTGATAGGCTCATATAGAAACCAGTCTATGAACAGGTGGTAAGCCGTACGCGTATCAGTTTTTCACCTATGTTCAAACAGATGTTTGAATATTGAATAAAGACTGACAGCCCTTTTAAGAACTTTTTGGAGGGTTGGACCAACAAATCTAAAATTAGGCTTTGTTTTGAGCTTAAGGAATCATTGATCTGGGTTAGATTTTAGTTTCCTTTGTTGTGTTGGACTACTTACATTGCTTAAACAAATGATGAATAAACTTTAACCTGTAATTGGTACTTTGACCTGTGATTTTATTAATTGATATTGTAAACAGTGTTACTCTCTTGAATAATTACTAGTGTTACTTTTTTCTTCACTTTTGAGAGAAAGCTTCAAAGACCTTTATTAAAAGTGCATAATAATAACAGATTATTATTACAGTAGTATTTCAGTTTCCTAACCAAGCTCGATAAATATTGCATCTATTGCAAGTATCCACCTAATATATGCTGTAATTTTGCAAACCTAGCCTTTTTTCTAATTCACCTCAGCTACAGTTTAAAATGTAGTGGAGCAGGCAGATTAAAATTAATCTGGGTTTATTGTGGAAACTAAAACCAAGGTTAAATGAATGGTTTAAATGTATTCCTGAAAGTTTTGTGCAAATAAAATAAAATAAAACATTTATTAATAAATAAACCTTGATAAATAAATCTTAATCCTTGTTGGTGTAACACGGTCTCATTGTTGTAAATCTCGTTTTTTGAAATCCCTGGAGCCCAGGTTTAGTTCAGATTTTTCTAACACAGCTTTGCCTCCTGCATCATTAACTCCAGATATTAAAACTGTGGTTAGACTCTAACATTTTTAAAATCCCAGGAAGCATAATGGAAACTATTTATAATGTTTATATACACCACAGGTGTGTCATATTAAACTTTTAACACTGTTACAATGAATACATGCAAAGTAAAGAAAAATATGAATTCACTGGGAGCCTTCTAGGCTCTGAACTCAATCCCACAATATTTCTGTGGCTTAAACTTTCTGCATTATTTCAGCTTCAACATGGGGGACAATTAAAAAAAAAAAAAATTTAAAGAACACCCAAATAAATAATTTCTTCTTTCTTTCTCTATATTTTGGAATCCCTCTTTTTTAATAAAAACCCTATTTTTCTCTTTTGAAGAGAAAGTCCTTAATGCTGACCAAAAATCAATGGGGTAGAGATGGATTTGATCCAACACTTTTAAACCACTCAGCCATACCATTACAGTGCTGTACACCATGGTGATAAACACTTATCCAGGGTGAGTCCACCTGAGCTGTTTTCACCCCTGGTCCAGCTCCACCCTATGAAAGATTTGTTTCGTAGTACAGGGTAATTCATTTTGTAATTTTGTGAGATGTCTTTGCTGCTGATGATGATCATGATAATTAGTGTCTTAAACAGGCCTTCCTTTGTTTTTCACTCCAGCTACAAGGTTCATCACTTCATGTAAAGTAACTGCAAAGTATTCCATGGTTTTGGGTCTTACATAAGTGATTTTACGTTGTTCATATTGTAGACTCTGCGCTTCACTGATAAAAATGATAAGACATCATAAAGTGAATGGTGTGAGTGTTATGCTGGTCTGTGAAAACACCAGTGGGTTTCATGGAACTTTGTCTCATTTGGGTGTTGTTGAACTTGGAGAGGTGAGACAGCCCAGAGACTCGCACTTACAGACAGGTGCATTCACATTGTATAGTGTGCAGTGCAGGTTAGCAGTGAATTTCACTTGTCTTTCAAACAAAATCCGATGAGTATTTACTTGATATGTTGCTTTATAGATTATGGTATAAATTAATTCAGGTTAGGAATATATAAGGCTTCTTGTATTAATGTTTACACTTTGATAAGAATTGTGGAAATTGTATTATTACAATGTATACTGGATGAGATGAAGGACATGATCAGACATGGTTTACAATATTAGGCTAACAAAGCCCTGCCCAATTTAACTGTCGGAATCCAGTCCAGTCCAGTCCAGTCCGCCCAGCATATTGTTCAAGTCTGAGCTGAAATGTTCATAGAATGATCATGATTCAGTAATCGAATTTGACCAAATGTGGTTTATATTTTATACAAAGTCTCCCCTTGTGGTCTACACACGTCTTCTATCGATGTTGTAGCGCTTGAATCCCTTTGGTAGAGAAGCTCCCATCCTGACAGTGAGATGGATTACTATGAACCTCTCAGCCCGTTCTATTATACATTGTCAAACTTCTGACTGCTTATTATGATTTTAAGTAAGATGCTGGAAAAAATGCCACAGAATCAGAGAACCTACAGGAACTAGTGCAGACTAGTAGCCTGAGCAGTGATCAGTGATGGGTACCATGTTGTGCCATTGTTATTTTTGCAACGATGTTCACACTGTTGCATATCACTTTAAGCACTTTGCCTGAGGTCGATTCTGACAAGGGTTACTTCAGTTTTAACAGCCAGGTGTTAAACTCGTACATTATATGGGTCTTCCCCAAACTGCTGCCATGAAGTTGGAAACTCACAGCTGTATTGTATGGTGACTGGTTGATGTAGCATTATAGTTTGCTACATCATCCAGTGAGCAAAATGAGCTGATTTTTTATTAACTTCCCATCATTCTGGTACAAGTTCATCAGAGTTTTTTCTGTCCAAAGAATCTTGTTCTGGGACTGGGCAGGCTTTTTGAAGAGGTTTCTGTCAAAAGTCTAATCTGGCCTTGTCGTTCTTTTCGTTTTGGTCTTGAAAGTGGTTTCAACCTTGCTGTAAATCTACTGTATTTACATTCATAAAGCTGTTGCTGATAATTTTAGACTTGAACAATGATACACCCACCTCCTCGGCAGTGTTGTTAACTTGGCTAGGTGTTATGAAGGAATTTTTCTTCAGCAGAGAAAGAAGTCTGTTGTCATCTACTGCTCTTGAATTTTCTAACAGGCCTTTTGGAGGTGTTGAGCATGCTGGTGTACTATTTCTTTTGAAAGAATGCATGAATTGTTGATTTGGCTATGCCTAAAGTTTTTGCAGTCTCACATCTCAATATGTTTATTAGGGGTGCCGGAAAAGAATCGATTCACGTCTGAATCGCGATTCTTATTTATACGCATTCTGAATCGATCCAAATTTTCAAGAATCGTTTTTTAAGAACACGTGTTTTCAAACATTTCCATCCTTACTCACAGCGCGTACAGTTTGTCCAGATATGGCCTCCGTCGTGAATTGTTCCAGTGAGTGGCGGGTCCAGAGCTAGCTTTTAGCCTAGCTCTGACCTGCATGAGGAAAAAGAAAAACAGCACCTTAATTTTTACAATTTCCGGGTAAGAAGGAGCTTGACATGACATATGCAGTGAGCAAAATAGAAGTCAAGTATTTCGGGAACACTTAAAATCCCTGAGCTCACATCTTACGCCAGCACCTGGAGCTATAAGAACCGGAGCAGTAGCACGACCAACTTCTGACCAACACACACTCCATCACTAAACTTCCAACCAACTTTGAACGTGCAAAGCTGATCAGTACATCTACAAAACCAGCTGTCTAGTAATATCATTTCTTTCTTTCTTATAGAAGAGTTGTTCCTAGCTTATTGGAGAATGTAGTTACTCATGAAATTGGCTCCCTTTGTTTGTAATGTTTATAAATTAAAAATCGGTTCAAATCGAGAATCGATTCTGAATCGAATCGTCACCCCAAAAATCTTAATCAAATTGAACTCTGAGTTGTTGTTGTTATATTCTCATCCCTAATGTTTATATTTTTTCGGTACAATGTTGGCCACCTTTACTTGCATTAAGGTCTCTTTAAATCTCACATTGAGAGTTACTGTGAACAGCTGCCAAATCCCAATTCAACACTTGGAATCAATTTCCGATCCCTTTGCCTTACTTAATTCGTCACGGCTGGCCATGAAACTGTTAGTGAGTTTTTGGAGGCTCTGAAAAGATCTTGTGTAAACGTGTCTGTAATTCCTAAATGGTTGCCCATGTAGTGTGAATAGGTTACATGAACACTTGGAATGTACACTGTGTGTGAGGTGCTTCACAGCTGAATTGTGAACATGTACATTTACTTAAAGGTTAGTGGTGCGAGTAAATGTCACTAGCCAGACTACAGACTGTTGGTTGTTTTTTTTTTTTGTTTGTTTTTTTTTGCTGCAAGATTGATTTTTTTAATGTGACATTTATTGATTGGAAATAACCACACATGCTTTATAGTCGTTAAGGTTTGTGGCTTTCTTTGTTTACCTGTTCTAAATTGACTGGAAGTGACTGAGCACCCAGTTGTAGACTGGCGAGTCTTACTGAAGCATATTTTGCCGTAACATTTCTACGTGCGTGAAAAACAAGACTCAAGTCTTATTCTGAATATATAAGTTTGTGCGGGTTAACGGAGAGATTAACTAACCTAGAGATTAATCTGATTTGACGTGAACAGCTGTGAGTAATTGAATGGTGTGAGACTGTGTACATTTCGAGTCAGCCCTCGGGGCAGTAATGCCATTTGGATGCTTGATGAAGTGTCTCTCTGGTCTGATTGAATTGATGTATTCAGTATACAGTAGGGGGCAGCACTGAGATGTTTCTTCTGTATGGGTTTCACCCCCTAACACCTGCAGTGTAATGTGAACTATTTAATTTCTGTTTCATATGAATTTCTGAAGACACGTGTAAGCACCAGGTGCTTTGGTTGTTTTTATTACTAATAGCTTCTATTTTTACAGCCTTTGCTCAGAATAAAACTGAAAGAAAAGAAATCAGGGACTTTTTTTTATTTGGTTTGTTTAAGTTTGAAGCCACTTTGATCATACAGTGAATTTCAGGCAGCCTGAAATTGATGTGGTTTAAATTAAATTGTTAAAGTATTTGTTTAGTATGTGCGCTCCAGAATTATCACTGCATACTTTATAGACTCTCTTACATTCAGTGCAGTGTAACATTCCAGCGTTGGCCATTAACCAGACTTTGTCGTCCACCCCATTCCTGCACGATGTGTCAGTAGAATGTTCCCATCTTCCCAAGTAACCCAACTTAACATGATTCTTTAACCCTTCTTTATTTATTCCAGGTATCCCTGTTACTCAGCAGCATTTGATCTGGAACAGCTTGGAACTTGACGATGAGTACAGTTTAAATGACTACAGGTAATTATTTTGCTCTGTGCTCTTGAGAACGTTTCATCACCCAGGTGTATCTTGGTCTTCAGCACATAATCATGAGCTCCTGTTTGGAGACAGTTACTCTAGTCATGTCACCCAGTCTTAGGTAAAAAGTTGTAGTATAGATTAGGGATAATTTGACCACGATAAAGTTGAATTAGGACTTGTGCATGCTTTCAGTTTGGGATAATGAGTTACTGTCGTTATTGTCATCACAGCATTGCAGAAGGTTGCACTCTCAAGCTGGTCCTTGCCATGAGGGGAGGGCCCATCAACACCAAACGAGGTGTCTGACCAATCCAATTAACTGAGAATCATACACTTTGTGCAACTGTTAATGGTTGAAATGAGCATTGAATACACTGCATGATGATTCACAGAGTAAACACTCTCTCTTTTGTTTCTATCTTTTCTTAAGTGACCATTGAGAACTCAGTAAAGGATGCTTCTGACTGCTTGGATTCAAAGAGGGATGATGTTTGGGAAAAGTCTCTGTCCAATAAACAGGTCACTTTCCTGGTGTATAAAGAGGGTGACCAGCTCAATGTCTTCCGGGTTATGGACCGCGGAGACGGAACGCTGACACCCGTGTCTAAGACATTAAGGTTTGTGCATCGGGAAATTGTAATATAAGAAATAATTTTGCTATAAACTTTAAAATACTTTTTACATAAAAAAGAACAAAGAACTTTTTTATATTTATTTAATTATTATTGTTGTTATTATTATTATTATTATTATTTTTTTTTTTTATACATATGTTGATGCTTCTGTCTGAGATTAGCTAAAAAAATAAGGATTAAAAAAACCTTGCTTAAACTTTTTAGAATTTAGGATCAACACTTGTCCATTAAAAAATGCTTCAGTGGATTTGTTTTGCCTGTGTTTGATTTAGCAGTGGCTCACTGCACAATGTCTACACTGAGGAAGAGGAGGAGGGCCTTAGCATTTCCTCTGCGCAGCTGGCGCTGGAAAACTCCATCACAATGAACAAGATGAAGTTACTCAAAGCCAAGATGGAGAATATGAACCTTAATAAAAAGGTACCAGGAAATCACTGTGTGTAAATTCTTTGTATAGAGGAATGAGTACAAGCAAGGCTACCCATTTAATTCCAAACTATATATATATATGTGTGTGTGTGTGTGTGTGTGTGTGAATGTATTTATTTTTATTTTTTTATTTTACACATACATACATACATATATATATATATATATTATATGTATGTATGTGTATGTATATGTATGTATGTATGTATGTGTGTGTATATATATATATATATATATATATATATATATATATATATATATATAT
>JAOUQZ010000039.1:12466835-12492466 GCA_028564935.1 Neosilurus hyrtlii
CACACACACACACACACACACACACACACACACACACACACACACACACACACACACACACACACATACATATATATCTAACCAATGTTCTCCAATGTATTGACGCTCTATACAAATGACATAAATAAATTGGCAAAGATGTTGGACAAATTGATCCTTCTACATACTAACATGCTTAGGGGTGTTATGAACCATCGTGGGATATTATGAACTTTTCTGAAAAATTAGGAATTCATTAAACTTTAGCCTTTAGTCTTAGGAATTCATCAAACTTTAGCCTTTAGTTACCAGCCTCAGTGCCCTTTTTTTACTTTCGTTCCCTTGTTTATTGCATTCAGTCACTGTTCATTGTTCTCACGTCCTGTGAGAAGCCGCTCTTTATTTTGTGTTTTCTATTTCCTTGGCATAATGATCTAAGAGTAACTATAGAAGTTAATTTCTATTAATGCATATTTATATACTATTATAATAAACATGTCACCTGACAGAGTATTTATGATTTCCTTTTCACAAAAACAAAGTATGGCTTGGTATCAGCAAGTGTCTCCTGGTGCTACAAAGCTATTTTTTCCTTTAAGTTTATTTTTAAATTTATTGTAGTTAAGTGTTCTTCAAACTTATCAAAATTATCTGTTGTTACCTATTGTCATAATACCCCAATTAGAGTGGTTCGTAATACCCCACACTGTGTAACATCAGAAAACTACTCAATATAACTACCTTTCCCTGCCATTTGAAATATATCTGATTTACGAACCAGTATCTACTGAACTGTTTGAAGTTTTGATTTTTAGAAAATCAGATTAAAGAAGGCTTGAAGCACTTACTGTTATCATGACAAGTTTTTTTTTTTTTGCGGAAAACACACTTTTGTTCATAGAATTCTTCTTGGATGTGCAAGGAAATGACATGATATCAAAACAGCAAGCTGACTAATCATGTGATCAAAGCAGGCGAGCATGGGATGTATAGCACCAACACGCTTACCAGAATCATAATGATTCATTATACTCCCGTTTCATAATACCCCATTCCCCCCTATGTCCACGCACATGAAGCCATTTAATTGCTGTCAGGGCAGTAACTGTTAGTCCTAAACCCAAAAGAGTACAACTGAGAAACGTGGGCTATTAATAATTGGACATTTCTGACTTCCCAGCAGTGTGTGAGCACATACTTCTCTTTAAATAAACAGCTCATTATTTGTAAAAACAAGAAGGGCGTGTGGGTGCTTGCTAGTGCACTGGAGGTTTTAAGAATCTGCCATGATGACACGTAATTGTCACTGTTTTTGCCGATTTAAAGTTGTTTCACATGTATTTTATAAAGATTGTATGTTTAACATAAAGCAGGTACAATCCTTTGTGGAAACATCTTTGATCCAATTAAATGGGTAATGGGATGATGAATCATGTGCTGATGGCATGGAAGGAAAGTTTCATGCAGGTACTTGTTATATTGAGCACTAAATGTTGTGCTTAGCTATTTAAAGCTTTGTTATTTATGCCTCATTATTTTGTGTTCTGTTTTTGTAATTTACATCTTTTTGTCTCTCTCTCTTTTCCCATCCTCCATCTTTCAGGTCGTGATTAATGGTTCTCTCCATCATGCTGCTGCTGGTGGGTTGGTTTCTGTGTTTGTGAGTGCTACACTGTCCTGCTGGGATGAACATGCCACTGCATCAGATCTCTGTCATCCCCCGGGATGTCACTTCCTCCAGGGGGTCTGGCAGCTGCGGAAAGGCCAAGGACAAGGATCGGGACAAACAGGTGTGTCTCCTGTACACCGTACACTCCAAGCGTTTTCTTCCAGATTCACAAGATTTTATTTCACCCTAGCCTTCAGGAGGGATAACACAATCAGTAGGGCCTTTTGAGAGCCGTGCTCACTATTGTGTTGTCCTGCAGGTCACGTAAACACATTCTGCGATTTATTGCACTGTTGCAAGTTTATGTTTTGGTGATTGTAAAATCATAGGTCTGGGAGTGATTGTGTTAAAGTGCTTTGCACGGCAGCATAACCTGCTCATTACTTTTGGATTTGAGCAGCGTTTAAAGGAAGTAACTAGGCTGGAGGAAGCCAAATAAGCAAACGGGTGGGGGGTGAGGGAAAGCAGCTGGGTTCCAGTAAGAGAACTAGAGCAGCATGATTGAGCAGAATGCAAGTGTGTAAAGGAAGTAAAAAAAGAAATGACACATTTCTTTTACAAGGTTCTGTTTGCCTTCTGTTTATAGATGTATTGAACCGAAAGCTTCAGAAAAGCTTCCTGACCCCTTAAAATGGAAAATCTGGCTTAATTTAGTAATAAGTGCCCAGTGGAAACTGAAAGGCTAGGCTTCTACTGAACCATTAACGCGCTAAACCTGCTGAGTTGTTCACTGGGCTAGACTCTGAACGGAGAAATTACAGATAAGGCCATGCCAGTTCTCTGTTCATGATGCTGTTCAGATTCATAGCCTGAACCACACACACAGGCACCTTATCAGACTTCTATGGACTGATGTGTGGTGTGGACCTTCAGAGCTTGAGCACTGCTGCATGTGTCAGCCATTGTGTGTCCACCATGAGCTGGAGAAGATGAAATCCTTTGAATAGCATTGTGCTAAAGACCTAAAGATGGAAAAAGATGTGTGTGGGTAAAGGCTTACCCCATCCATTCTCAAAACAGTGTTGTTTATTTGAAGAGTGTGTGTTTGTGTGATGGATTAGTAATTACGACCATTTTTACCTAGGCTCAAAAGTAACTGGACAAAATTTTTTTGATCCACACCCTCTATATTTTTCTCATAAATGGACCTGAACCTGCCAGACCTGCAGTTTGAGAGGTTATGGGTCGCACAAGTTGACCTCTACTTATCTCTAATGATTAGAGAATGACTCTCATGGATATGTTGTCAGGAGCCAAGGCCAAAAACGGGCATATAAGAACCTGTGAGTGAGCATCTGCTTTTCATAATTCAGCAGCTGTTATTAAATATTCAGTAACTACATTGAAACTAATAGGGATATGATGTATATGCTTTTGCACCCACTAGGCAAACGGTGTCTCATGATTTTCATGCACACATTTCTGTACGGTATTTATATCCACTTTATCTCTTGTGTTTGGTTTGCCAAGTTCACTGATTAAACTTCTACCACATTGACTACAGTAGCTTGCTTTGGTTCAGCTTGGCACATTCAGCTTTACTTTGGGTTTTAACAAGACACCCACAGGCTTCTGCCCAAGTGGCCAAACACAAAAGACATGCTAAGACAACGTGCTGCCCAAGCAGTGCTACTGTTATTCACACACAATAGAACTCAAGGCATGAGTGCTGCAGGCTAGGCAGCCCAGGTGTTCTCGAGTGGCCACTCACTCTGTCAGTGTGATGAAGCATGTGTGAAAGAAGTGTTTAACAGTGTTTTAGTTTAATACCCTTCTGTCATTACAGACCTGCCATGTTTTGTATTTGTTTCTTTTTCAACATTAACAGCGAAGGTGAAATTTACCCAACCTAAACTGAATAGAGGCATCCGTCACTGCAGCCGAGTAATAAGATAGAAGTGTTACCAGAGTAGGTTTTTCCCCCATAATGACCATAATCTATCAAACATCTATAAATTAGCTTTGACTCCTAAACATTCACATTGTTAAGTCAGTGTTTAGAATTGTTGATTCATTCTGTTTTAACACTGCTTGGTCATGTGTTGAGCAGAAATGTGTCTATTACTGTCAGGAAATCTCTCTTTCTGTCCAGGTGGCGTTGTTTAGGTTGGATCTGACATTTGCTACCCTTCATGTTCCTCCTACATAGTTTGGGAAATAAATATATAGTATGTCCATACTATATATAATGTATATATAGTATGGACGTATTCAGTGGTCTCCCAACAATCACTGCAGTTCAAAGATGATTGAGGGATATGAAGGGGAAAAAACTTCCCTTTACCTTTTGATTTATTTTCCGTTGCACATTCCTGGATACTTTTAGAAGAAACTGCTTCATTCACACAGGAAGCGCCGCGTGACGACCAACCATGCAAAGTCAATGATTACCAGAGAAATGAGTGATGAGAGGGGAAGTTTTCTCAAGTGATGCAAAGTGGGCGGGGCACGGAGTTCACGCGATGCAATTCGAGCGATTACCTCGATTCAGAGCTTAAAGATACTGTTGATTGACAGATGCCACCAAATGCTGCGATTGCCAAAACATTTCCATAGGGAAACAATGAACACAAGGTTAATTAATCCACCCCCATCAACATGGAAGAGCAGCTCATCATTGCCTTGTTTAAATATCCTGTTCTTTACGACAGCACGCAAAATTTTTTCAAGGATAATAACCTGAAACACCATGAGGCATGGTCCATGTTTTTGAAATGGTTGGTGTTTCCCTTGAGTATATATTTATGAAGTTTAACTCTTCACAGTTCAGGATGCATAAGAGTCTCCGCTCTATACTTACCACGCGATAATAACAATGATTAAAATTAAGCTGTATATGATGATAATATGAGTTAAAATAAACTCTAGAATATAAGATAATTATGATAAACGCTCTCATGGACCAGCTGTAAGGAACTAGCTCAGTGCTGCTCACAGTTTTACTAGGAAGGATTTTTATGCGGGAAACATGCGAGGGAGTTACCTAGGCAACGAAAGCTGAACAGTGAAGGAATTCACTTCTCTCATCAGATGAATCATATGTAGTGCAGTGGTGAAGCAATTTGCTCGTCGCTCCTTGTGTGAATGCCGCTTAAGTAATATGTACATGCAGGAATGTTTTCCTCCCATTTGTTTGATTGCATGTTGGATGAAACTGTTATCTTTGATAACATTTCTCAGTGAACTTATGATTGATGACAATACTGTCTTGAGTGGTATGACTTGATGACATGTTTGAGGTAGATTGGATGCAATGCTTACTGCAGTTTGAGTGATTCCACATATCACCATATTTGTTACCTGATCTAGAGAAACCGTGCGCTTGTCGGCAAATTACATTATGGAGAAAAGGGAATGAAAGCAAATGTAAGTAAAAGTGCAAATAATGTCTCACTATTTAGTTTTCTTGATACTGTTGGTATAGAGTCTGTAGAAAAACAGTTGGAGAATCAAATGGTGACGAGTTTGCACTTTCGGAGCCCTTTACTCCATACTGGTAATCTTGGTTCTTAACTCTTCCGGTACTGTGTATGCTGTGGAGTGTACAATGTACTGTACATAGAGACACTAACTGATAAAGATTCCAGGTATTCGTCTTATTTTCATGTGCAACTCAGTCACATGACGCAGACATGCAGATAGTAGTGAAGACCTCTAATCATGATTTTTGAGTCTAGTAATTTTTGTTTATTCTAAAGCAATTAGTTCCAGACCATTACTCTGACTGGACAAGCAGTGTTCAAGAGTACAGATATTTAGTACTTTTCACTAGTTGGATCACTCGAATTGCTTGTTTTTAATACATAAACTTCCAGATCGAGCAATAGTTTGTTACATTAAAATCTTAACTACTATGTAGTGGCAGTACTCAACACTGCAGCAGTATCACATTCCCAGTCATGATGTTGTACTGAATGTCAGCCTATGGTTGAATCACAGCCATGTTCTTCAGTTCTGCTCTCTTGCTCAAACAGTTTTAAATAATTTATATCATTGGATCTCAGTGAGATGCTGGAAAAGGTAAAGCTAAACTTGTGGCATGTGTGCATAATTGCACGTCAAGTAAAGCTAAATTAAACATCTGGGCATGTAGTACATGTATACATTTTGTTGATAAAATGCATGTAAATGAACACTTTTTCACAGACCGTCTTGGATTGCTTCTGATCTTGGAGGCCATAATGTAGGAATAGCAGTTATAAAACCAACATCACTGCAGTAATAGACAATGAAATATTCAGTAACTTTGCCATTTCCACATGATTTTAGTTTGCCTTCAAATGGTACAAACGGGTTTATAATAGTTTAAAAGCTTTCTGCTGTATTCCCTTTCCACACACAACAGAAAGGGAGGAGAGGTACAAAAAAAGTAGGCATATATATTGGCAAAACATATATAGGCAGATATGGGTAGAAATTCTCCCAAAGAAACCAACTGGATAAGATGCTCTTGGTTCATGTAAAAAAGTCAGAAGATGCCTATCCCTTGTTTCTGACTGAGTTATCAACCTTGCATTTAACACACACCGTATGCAATGCCCACAATTCTAGTTGTCATAATATCTATCTAAAGTCTGGCTGGGGTATCCAGAACGGAATTACGTGAAGAAAGATCCAGGCTGTTTGACGCTTGGTATCCTATTCTTCTACACTGCCCAGTGAGAAAATAGGGACTTGCTCTCTAAGATTTTGTTGGAGAATCTTTAGCCTTGATTACTGCGTGTAATCACTATCGCATTGTTGCTTCAGTTGGACAGGTCGAGGATCAGCAAAATAACGTGGCAATAAAATGAAGTTAGCTGACGTACTGAATTAACAGGTTATCACATCAGTGGACTTTTTCTTCCCTTATGGAACGAATATTAAATTGGAGCTCGAATAGTGAACGAGTGGTTCAGAGAGGATGAGGAATCATAAACTGGCACCACAGTCCTGACCTCAACCCTACTGAAAGTCTTTGGGATGTGCTGGAGAAGAGTTGACGGAGTGGTTCTATTTTCCCCGTGGAAATTCATTTCAAACTTTGTGTAAATTTCTCCTTTCCCAGATTTTTGCCTGGCTATTTGAGTTTTTAAATTGATCGCTATGTTAATAAAACTCATCAGCCTTGCAGCACTGTAAATAAAAAGTGGAAGCCATCAGGCTGCTTGAGGGTATTTACTGTGCCGTGGCAGGGGTTTAATGCCTGTATCTTTGAGCTTCGTCAACACTCTAATCTCTCTGAAAGAGGAAAAGGTGCTGTTTGATTTCTGGAGTTGAGCCACAGCAACTTCTGTTTGTCGGTATTTGGCATTAGCCATGCTATCAGCTGAGCTCAGAATATGTGCTTATCACATTTTTATATTTCGATTTTTTTGGTCTGAACACAAATGCATACCACATTTTTAAAGGCTAGTTTTACATTCAATTTTACATCAGTGCCTTATAGCACAGCAAAGTAGTCCACAGCAAGTCCACAGCAAAGTATTCAGGTGTCATTGCTGCTACATGCAAATGCTTGAAATGGCAAGGTGAAGAAAAGCCTGCTCATTCACAGATGATGAAAATGTCTTCAAAGCACACATTATCTGCACTGCAGACAGTCTGGATCTTCCTCATGCACTTTCAATATGGACAGTCTTAATCATAAAAGCAGCTTTTACACAAAACAACCCCCCACCCCCATCTCCCTCTCCTCTCCACAAGTGCTTTCAACATGTAGCTTTATCTTGCGTGAACTAGGAAGAATAAGATGGCAGATGTCTCGACTGTGTGTCTTCAGCAGATCGTCTTGGTTTTGACGTATCCATATGGATCCGTAATATCTTTCAGCAGTTCCAACACTGGGACATATTTGTGTATGCCTCCCTCAGGGGCTCAGGCTTAGGCCCTCTTTTACTGTATGCCTTAAAACTCTGTCACTGGGGTCTATAGGGAATATTTTGCACCATGTTTGACACAGGGGATGGCCAATATTTGAACTCTGGTAGTTCCAGGGATATAGGAGGAATACTGATAACTCTCTGTTCTCTCAGTCTCTTTATTTCAGTCAGTGGAAAAAAAAGTCTTCAGATCTTTGCTAGAGCATCTGCAAGTGCACATTGGTCAAAAACCATCTCCTTGGCTCCTGAGTTGCGCATCGACAAGATGCGCCAACCACAGATCGCAAGTTTGAATCCGGATTGATTCCACAACCATACGTGACTGGAAGTCCATAGGAGCTAATTGGCTTTCACGAGAGGGAAGGATGGCATACGCTTACTTCTCTGTCACTCACAGCGATCACCAGTCAGTCATGGGCTGTTTCAAATTGGATACAACTAAATTAGAGATAAAAATGGGGAAAATCCCCCTCAATAAAAGGACCATTTTCATAAGCAAAAAGAGGAAATTTGATTAGGGTAAATGATCAACATGAGATATTTTAGTGTTGACAGGAATTTTAGATTATTTTATTTCCTTACCACCCAGTACTTCAATTCAAATTAATAATTAACAGTTATTCACCAAAGGCTCAGCAGATGACACTGAATTGAACAGTCCTCTCAATGTTCTGAATAATTTTAGTATTTACTACATGAACATAAAAAAGCAAACTAGACCAATATTTATATAATTTATTTTTACATATTTAAAAAGCAGGCGAACTCATAGTGTAAGCATGTTGGGTTATGATGCGTTTTAGCGTTTTATTGTATATTACATGGAAAGACAAGAAAAGCAAACTAAAACAAGATTTTTATGATTTATTTTTTCCATTTTTAAGCATGACTGTGGTATGCTACCTGCTCCAAGTAAGCATGACAAACTGTGCGTATCTGGTGTTTTGAATCAAACGTTATCCACTTGGGAAAATGTTTTTTAGTCCCAAAAAAGTCAACCAATCAGATTGTGCTGTTCCTGTGTAGCATATTGTAAAAGTTATTGACTTTGTAAAGACCTTTCTACCTAGTTACTAAAGCCAGCATTAAAAACCCCATTTCAAGCCACACATGAGGTGAACCTACAAACTTCACACAGAAATACTAGAGTAACCTTTTTGCTGTGAGGCCACAGTGCTAACCACTGCACCACCGTGCTGCCACAACTGTACAGATTTTACCTAAATGTTTGTTATAAATAAACATGGTGTGAATTCTTAGCATTTGCCTCCAGTACTGTAAATTTAAAGTAATTTTAAGTCTCAGATCAGGCCTGTGTGATGAAATATGTGTTTTGGATGACCGACGACTAGATTTGCACCCCGCTAGCAATTTTAACCCCCAGCCTAATGGGGTCATCCGTCCTTCTATCCATAGTTGTACTCTAAGAATTATCTCAAAAACCCTATTTCAGCACAATTTTTTGGTGTTGATATTGGGTTTGTGTAACTATACAAGATTATCTATTTTTCACACTGTGCGATATTTGTTATGGCCACCACAGTTGCCATCTTATATTTGTGTTCTGCGCATTAACTCGAAAATGCCATAATAGATTATCACTATTTTTGGTGTCCATCGTGGAACTGAGCATATCTTTTATAATGTGCCACATGGGCTGAGGGGTATTGGGGCTGATTTTTTATAAAACTATTGTATAATATTGACCCAGCATGTCATGAGTGACATTTAAGGTCAGTAGCATTAATTGCTTTTTGGTGCCTGTTCGGCATCATATCATACTCCTTTGTGAGTTGTACTTAGGAGGAGCCAGACTGGAGCCTCTCTAAAGCTCCCAATAAATCTGACATGACCAATCAAGTGCAGGAGTATTGAAAAAACTAATTAAATTTGTTGTGGAGGACACAATGCTCCATGCCTCTAGGCAGAATGATTGGGCTAGAAAATGGTTTTAAATTTATGTTATTACATTAAAATTTTATTACACGTGCCTTGTGTTAATACTTTCATTTGTTAATTATGCACATTTTAGTGCTTGGAAAAGAAAATGTATTTAGCCTGAGTGGGAGGCATATATATAATATAATATAAATTATTACAAGGGGTAAAATGGTGCACTCATAAGCTCGTCGCAGTGGGATCTACGTGTTATTCAAGTGTTGCTGTGCTCAAGTGCAGTTGATTACACTAAAATCTCTGACTATCATTACACTTTCAAACACAAAGGGTCATTGAAGCGGTCTGTTATCTAGATGCTGAAAAAGAAGTCATATAGCCATTAGGTCCTGTTTACTGGATCAGTCATTCTTAAGGACTGAGTTGTGAAAGTTCCAATATTGTTGCCAATTGTTGTGTACAAGGTGTCCACTGCTTCAATATACCTCTTTCTCTTTTTTTCTCTCTTATACCACTGTGCCATATAAACATATATTGTTAAAACACTATTCACAATTAACTAAAACTGAATTTAGTTTCCATTTTGCTTAAGGAGTACTTGAGGCCGTAAGTGACTGACCCAAAGAAGTCGTAATTAAAGATGGGCTAATGGCTTCATCTTCCTTTTTAGTGCAAGCCCGCTTGCCCTACTTTACATTAAACCAGTGAAATTTGAGCTAGAATCCAGCAATGCTGGCTCGTCTGCGCTGGCAGATATAAGAATAGAAGAATATGAATATAAGCTATAGCCACCTCCTCTCCTCTGGAAGATCCATGTATAGGAGCATGGGCTTGTCTCCAAGCTTTGAGCTGGGCTTCTCCTTCGCTCTCAAACTAACTGGATTTATGGCTGTCTTCATGCAGTGTCTAATTATTGGTGACTTGTTGATTATGCTCTACAGACTCCCACAGCTCAGATGATTCACTTGGCTGAAAATCAGTTGCAGCATTCCAAAGTTGTTGAAGGCAAGGAGCTTTTAGCCCTGGGTTTCCTTTTCATGATCTTCAAGAGGGGACTGGGTTGTTTTTGTTTTTTGGGTTTAATCACATGCAAATCCCAGACCCAAAGCACATATCTACTTAAAACACTGGCAACTGGCTTACTATGTGAGAGCGCTTTTGGTGAAGGTCCATCATTTTCAACAGAGTGTGTTTGTTGGTGTAACCAAATCTGAATACAGTGTTTTGGATTTAACACTTTTTGAAGAAGAAAAGTTAGTAAAAGGTGGCATGTGGTGGAGACTGGATCCCATCAGGGCAGGTATCTTCTTGGGGAAAAAATTTTTAAAATACACTGTGCAAAGCCAGCAAGGGCATGGTTGTGCAAGTATTAAACTTACTAGACGAACACAGATCACACTATTTAACATCAGCATGAACTAAAACCAAATAAATTAGTCAGAAAATATCACATACAGGTACAGACAGAAATATTATATCTGTACATAATACACAAGAATGGTGCAATCTGATGGTCTGCTATGTCAGGATTAAAAAATAATTACTCAGAGTAGATACTGCTAGAATCAAAATGACGGACACTCACTTTTCCATGGTCACGTGAAGCAGGCGGTGCCTTCATTTCACTCTTTAAAATGAGCAAATGAAGCATAAAAATCCCAAAAACAGAACCACAAATAAGTTCTTGTGTTCTTGCATAGTATACACTAAAACACCTTTACATAGAGTGGTTTGCTTGTTTCTGTAGTAGACTTGGAATGAGAAAACTATACAGATGCACAGATTAGTTACACAGCGTAAAGCTCTGCTTAAGTCTTGCATGCATCTTCTACATCTTTGCACATCAAAATGCACTACTGTTATTACAATCTTAAAACAAAACAAAAAAGAGTAATAAATCTTCACACAGGGGGGCACCTTTGTACACCAAAAAGTCACATTTGACTCTTGTGGAGGCAGATGTAAACAGAACATGAAGTGATTTGTGGTGTATATAGCATTTGTACATGTAAATGAGCAGATGCTTATAGGTAAACATAAGCTACTATTTTGTGCCTAGTTTTATTTTATTCAGAAGTTCACTAGTTCTATCTGATTTGTTAGTATAATATCTGTATACTGCTGTTTTGCCATTGTTTTGCATTATTTGAACTGATGTGTCTATGTCGTATTTTTGCCATTTTGCAACCTCAAAAATGTATGTAAAAACCACCTGATGATGAAAAAAATATATTTTCAGTGTAACAGGACAGTTTGAAAGGCTTTTCTTTTGAAGTACAGAGCTCACCTGATCTGCCCCTCCTATGGTTAAAATTGGTAAAGATAAAATATAATAATCTCATTTTGCTTTTCTTTTTTCCTTTGTAGTATATACAAAAACTCTATTAAAGAATTAAAGAGACATCTGTTTAACATGCATTCAGAGCTCGTCTGTGTCCATTATGATTTAAAAAAATGGAAGCAATAAACCACAAAAATGTACATGTTTCCATGTAGTATATGCACATATGCAAATATGAACTTTAGGCTTGGTGGATGTTGCTGAATTGAATAGTTTCATTCAGTGAAATCTGCCTCACATTTTGTGCACAATAGTTAAATATATTGTTTTTTGTTATGTCATTTTTGTAATCCTCAAGGAATGTTAATGTCCCTTTGTCAGTAAAATTCAACTGATGATAATAATGGGTCTTTAGTCACAGTAGGAACTCTACAGTTTTTGCTGTAAAAAGTGTACTATAAAGATTTAAGCAGTTCCTAGAAGCGGAATTCCAGATAAATATCTCTATTGATTAATGTCCGAGGCTTTTGTTATAAGAGTAGTGTGGCTCCTTTAAGGGCTATACCGGTTTCAGCCCTGGAGGATATGAATAAATAAGTTTCCAGACTACAGTCTGGAGCAAAAGCAAGAAAGGTTACCACTGGGGTTTTTTTTCACCACATTTCCGTATTCATTTGTGTTACCTGTAATGTTAGTTTAGTTATCCACTTAACAAGTTCATGTTCTGTGTTTCCATTAATGTTTGGTGTAGTTTTGCTCCATGAAAGTGTGTTTGCCTACCTTAGATTGTGTTTTTTTTTTTTTTTTATGTGTGAGTCTGAGTAGGGGTTTATGATGTATCATTAATGTGCATCACAACAGGCAGCAATAAATAAATAATTAAATTATACATAACAGCCAGACAGCATCAACTCAGTCACAGACATTTGACAACCATCGAAGTCATGTTCCATGTCTATGTGGCTCTGCTCAGGAGCTCTGCTATAATCACTAGAAATCTAGAAGGTGCCTTGAATACAAATCATTCTTTTTTGTAATGCGATTTGCATTATAACAATTTGTTGTTCGAACCATTTGGCTGAACTGTTCCTTTAATCACTGCCCACTACAGGTCTGTTTATAAGTCATGTGCAATTGCCAGCATAATCGTCATCATGTAAATATGTGAAGATATAATATTAAAAGACGCACCTGTACTCTGTACTCCATGTTCATGTATGCTTATGAAGGACACAGTGTAGTCAGGAATTTTTCCTTTCACTATGATTGGGGTATTATGGCTGTTTTCTCAAATACCTGACAGCCAGTGGAGGTTTTGGCTCGTCAAACCCCTGATGGTTAAATCAGGCTGCAGTGTGTGTTCTCAAAGGCTGCATAGCTGACAATAAAAGACCTGCTTTCGTCTAGGTTTTCCCCCCGCTTTTATATAGAGAACAAATGGAACGAAATCTGATTGGCTTTTTTGTGTTGTGGGTTTTCAGGGCTCTTTCAAAGCAAGTCAGATTATCAGGATGCTTTGCAAACCTCATAGGGAAAAAAGTGATATACAGTAGATGACAAGGAGATGGGCTTTTTTAATTTGATTTGATATATTTGGTTGTGTTACATGAAGGTAATATAAAGACATGATTCATTCTAAAATTAACTTTTAGGTCACACTTGGACATTGACCTTAAACCATCATCTCGTTCTTTTATTTATACCAACCTGCTTTTACATCAACTGGTCGTAACAGTGGATTTTTTGTACACATATGATATGATTTTTGTTTTAAAGGCTGATTGTACTCCTGTTCAAACAGATTTCCTTTAAGCTTCATCCATTGATCCACTGTCTGTACCGCTTATTTATCAGCTGAATCCATTCCCACTTGACTTGGGGTGAGAAGTAGGGTATACCCTGAACAGGTCGCCACTCTTTTAAATGATACAAACAACATAGACACAAACAACCAATTACACACCAATTCACAACTAATAGCAATTTGGATTAGACAGTCTTTGGACTGTGGGAGGAAATGGGATCATCCAAAGAAGACCCATGCAAACAGAGGCAATACATGCAAACTCCACACAGAAAGGCCCTTTACAATACTTCAAACATTGAAACCTTCTCACTGTGAGGTATCCACGTCTCTTGGTGAATTGAACTGTGTCTGCCACGACATCAGCTGAACTTGTGTTTGCCCTTCAGAAAGTTTAAAACCCTGAATTAATATATATATATATATATCCTAGCAATTATTGCATAAAACAAACGCTCAGTAATTTGTTGCCTTTGTTCTAACAAGAAAGAACTTACTGTTACTTTCTTACTGTTTTTGTCCTTTCACTCACTCATTCTCCAAATTGCGTACTCCTATTAGGGCTGCACGGAGGCTGGTGCCTATCTTAGCCAACACTGGAGAAGGTGGGGTAGACCCAGAACAGCTTACCAGACCATTAGAGGGCTAACACACACACACACACACACACACACACCCAGTCACACTCACACCTAGGGGCAATTTGGAACAGCCAGTGAACCTAGTGTGGATGACTTTGGACAGTGAGGGAACAAAGCTGGAGTACCTGGAGGAAACCCAAGCAAGCACTGGGAGAACATGCAAACTCCACACAGAAATGCCCTTAATGAGCCCGGGACTCGAACCCAGCACCTTCTTGCTGTGAGACGGACTTTGCATTTTCTTTTTTTAAATAATAATATGTAAAAATTATATGGGCCAAAATCGACATCCTTAAGAAATTAACACATACATGCTGTCCCCCTTAAACTATTTTTTATTTGCTCCCTGTTCACCAAAACTTACATGTTACTGTTAGCCACCTTGTTTTTCTAAACTGTAAGTTCTCTATATACCCAAAATTCTGTGCTTTTTAAAGAGCCTGTTCCAGCAGAGACTTTCATAAAACCCTTCACTTTTCTCGGAAAGATTATGCATTAGATATGGCCAGGCACTGATGTAGGCTTAAAGTCATGCCTAAGATGTGCAGTGGAGGTCAAGACTCTATTTAGCTGTTCTACTCCAGTTGTTCTTACCAACCTTGGCACACCATGTCTTCATAGAGCTTGTTTTGTACACAGTGGCCATGTACAAACGGTCTGTTTCCAAATTTTTGTCATGATGGTCAGGCGAACACAAACTTTTGGCCATATGTTTAGTGTACGAGGTTGCAGAAAAATTCATTTTAGGTCAACATTTTTAAATAAATAATAGACACAATTTACCTAGAATTGGATTCATTAACATATTGTGCCCTCATATAGTTAAGGCAAAGCGTCCAGAGGAAAGAGGGAAAAGCACCCTAAGATCACTGTCAGAATTACATGGTTTAGTACACTCTAAGTTAAAAGCTTTTAGCCAACTTCAGAGTAACGAGTTGTGTCGATAATGATACCAGTATTAGAAATGCCGCTGATACCAGCAAGATATGCCGGCTTGGTGTCGGCAAATACCCCAGTCTATGCGTCGATCCAATACCCCACGACAAAACAGTGCTTTTATACATATTATGCTGCTGTTTTCAGTCCTGTAAATCAGTTTTTCTTTTGCACTGCGAAAATGTGCTGATCTCGCAAGCTTCTGTTTCTTGCAGTGAAGAAGAAGCTTCCGGTTGTGAAAGGCGAGCAACAGCTAGCATAGTGTCTGCGATTTGGTAATATTTCACTCTGAAAAGTCCAACCAATAAAACCTTGAAGTGTGTGTTATGCAAGAAAACAGTTTCGAGGGGTAGCACCAGTGTTGCCAAATTCAACAACAGCAGTCTTGTAAAGCATTTCGAGATCAATCCAGCAGGAAAAACAACCGAGGGAGTGAGCAGCACTCGTCTCCCCCTCTACCTTCATGGCTGAAGCACGCTTGAGCAAGGTACCTAGCCCCCATCTGTTCTCTCTGTGTGTGTTTATATGTTTACTTTGGATGGGTTAAAAGCAGAGTCTAATTTCCTTTGAGGGATTAATACAGTACATCACAAAAAAAAGACATCATGCAAAAGAGTATGAGTTCACTGAGGCAAAGATAAAAATGATGAACTACAGCAAAGCGCATTCAAACGGCATGAGATGTTCACATACAAATTAGTTGACTTTAAGTAACTACTTCTAGGAGGCTATGCTAAAGAGTTAGGATCTTTATATATACACTCAAAAAAAAACAAACCCCTCCCCAAAAAAAGACAAAAAAAAAGGTACACACATAAATATGTTGTTGTTCCACCTTTAGCCTTGCTACAGCATGTAATCGTCATACCATTGTATGCTGATTACATAACGTTTCTTTCCACAGATGTTTTGAATTGAGAAATTCCCAAGGGAAACATCAGCACATCCCAAAAACTTTCAATAGGGTTAAGGTCAGGACTCTGTGGTGCCAGTACATATGTGAAAAAGATCCCTCATGCTCCCTGAGCCACTCTTTCATTATTTGAGTCCCCATTTTATATCCGTGCCATCAGGGAAGTAAAAGTCCATTGATGTGGTGATCTGCTCATTCAGTACATTCAGGTCATGAGCTGACTAATAATGTTTAATGTTGCTGAGCCTTGACCTGACCAACTGGAGCAACAATGCCGTGGAGATTACATGCAGTAATCAAGGCTAAATGCTGTCTGCTCTGAAAATATTAGGGTATGCAACTTTTATTTTGGCCGAGAAATATATATATATATACACACCAAAAAATATATTTTGTATATATTTTTATCTATATAAATATATTTTAGAACTTCCAAGTGCCAATGGAATCGGTGTTGGGTGACATGTTCAAGATGATGTCTACAAATCAAAGTAATGTTTGAGAAAACAGAGAATAAATATATTGCAGTCAACCCCAGATCTGCTGAAAATTTGTAAACTGAATTTAAATACACACCTGAGTTTAAAATGCTCTGCATGGAGGAGTAACATTTGGTGTTTTTGTGGAGATCAACTGAACTCTGAGGTGCTTGCTGTCAATAGTTTTAAAAGACCAGGACTATCATGCAAAAGAGAGCCAGAGAAAGGACCTTTGTGTGTTTTGAGAAAATTGACTTGATGAAGCATCCTTGTGTTGTAATACACAGATCCCAACCTCTTCCCAGAAGGAATGTAGTGAGGTTAAATGTTGCACAGAGAGCAATTTGTATGGAGTTCAAAAGCAGTGTTGATGCATCCAAATGTTATTTTAGGTAAATGCCAAGATCAGTTCTGAGATACTCATCGAGAATAAGGATTAATAGAATACAGGTGGTTAAATTCCAGCAGTTCTCCTCTGACAGTTTATCATTCTCACTGACTTTCAATAAATCATCGAACACTTTTCCAATTTCCCTGATTGGATTTGATTGCTGATCAGGTACCAGTTTATTATTTTGACTCATTGATTTGATTTGAACACTGTTCCATTTCTAAGGAACACGTGTATACCTGTTTGTTTATGCACTTATCCAATGAATCAACATGTGGTGGCAGCAGCAGTGCATTAAAAACATGCTGATAGAGGGGAGGCACTTCAGTTAATGTGCACAGAATGGGAAATAAGCAAGAGGACAAGTCCAGAGACTGTTATGTGTGAAATTGGTGCTAAAATAATGTTAAAAACTTAAGCTCTTGACCTTCTGCATGATTTTTGCAGCATTGCACTGCTGTCAAATGATTGGCTTATCAAATAAGTAAACAATTGTGCAGGTGTTCCTATTAAAGTAGACAGAAAGAGTATACCTGAGTTCTGAGGCAGATCTCCAATCCTAAAACTGCCCTGTTGGAATGAATAGGTTGCCATAGTTTCAGACAATTTCTGTTAAAATAAATTCATGCTAATTCAGATTTTATTCACTATGTATCCTGTTTTCTTGTTGTTAGAACCCCTAAGTTCTGTAATGTGACTGGATCTCGCCAAGCCATCTCAGAACTTGGTAATTTATGATTTATGATTATTATTATTATGATTTTAGATTATAGTATATAAATTGTTTATAGCAACTAGTTATGCCATGAACACCAGGAGCTGTCTGTCAAAGAGGGTGTATTGTGAGTCAATCTGAAGGTAGACTTGGCCAGCATCAAACTGCGCAAAACCCTGGGTTCCTCTTTCCATACTCAACAGAGTGATTGTACAATTCACCAGTAAAGGCAAGGAGTCAACAGCATCCCACTCTGGTCAACCTGGTCTCTCTGACAGGTGTCTTCGGTCTGTCAAGCGGACTGTTGAAAATAATCTCCGTTGTAAGGCAACTTATGTTGCAGAGAAACTCCCACTGAGTCGGAGTACTGCTGTGAGTTATCTCCAACTCAGCTGCTATGTAAATGTATATCTGTATATAAACCTTTTAAAAATAATGGTGGTGTATTTTCTTTTGATACATCACTGTACTATGTACTGTTATTATTAAGTAGACAGCAAAATATAAACAAACTGAGATTTAATGCAAAAAGAAATTTCTACATTCCTTCAGTTATTCATTTGTTTGCTGAACCCCTTTATTCAATAACGTCATTGGGAAGTTGGTGCCTATTTCAGCAAACTTAAACCAGAACTAGGACCGAACCAGAACCTTCTCACTCTGAGACAACTGGACCACTGTGCCATTTATTCATTAATCAAACCTATTAGGGTTAGTCATGGAGAGACTGGAGGCTATCTCAGCCGATTCTGAGCGAAGGCGGGGGTACACCCTGAACAGCTGACCAGTCCATTGCATGGTAACTCACACTTACACCTCGGGCTAATTTGGAACAGCCATTTAGCCTAATGTGCATGTCTTTTGACTGTGGGAGGAAACCAGAGTACCAGGCGGAAATCATGGAGAACATGTAAACTCCACACTGAGATTCCCAAGCCCAGCTCTCAAACCCATTTCCAGTTGTCATGTTGTCTTTTTAAATACTTTCCTGCATACATGTAAATGTAAGTAAAGGATGCACTGCATCTCACAGTTAAAAATTCTGTTAATTCAGTAATACTGTAATTTACAATAAGGTGCATAGATTAGACAGTGTGGTGTACACACGTGATAAACAAGCTACTGTAAAGTCGCAAAATGAGGAAGGGGAAAAGTGAGTGTGTGTGTGTGTGTGTGTGTAATAAATATATATATATATGACTGATAAATGTATTCATAGATCATAAATGAAAATCAGTTTAAAGATTTTTTTCCTACTGTTCTAAATGGTTAAACTTATTTGTACCTTTTTTGTTAATAACTGCTTCCAGCCTCTGTTCTTGTCATGGAGTAGCTCCTTTCAGTTGTACTGTAATTATAGCCACTTTGTAAATTCTTACTGAAAATAAAAACAAACCATTTTTGAGTTAATAAGTTGAGACTTATTTGAGACATAAATGTTGAGATTTCTTGTTGGCTCAGGCCAATCTATCTAGGTTTTTTGGTTGGTAATTGTTCTTCATAGTGTCCTAACCCTGAATCCGATGGGTGCCAAGATGGCACCCTTTGGCTTTTTTGCATATGCACCAAGTAAGCAAAATTATCTTGATGCAAATTTGTCAGTTGGTAGAACGCCTGAAAAACTAAACCTGGCACACTTCATACCACAGTTGAGCTTAAACTTTCTGAAGATACACTGCTCCCAGGCCAAGATTTTCTTATTAAAAGCACTGGAAACAAACGTCATCTTATCAACATCATTTGTGAGACTCAGGCTAATGCCGACAACATCCACTTAATAGGAGAGGAGCAGAGCAAATTTGGTCATGAGGAAGCTGACGTCACTTTGATAAGTTACCTAATTGATTTAATCTCCAAGGGAAAAAAACAGATCACAAAGATAATTGACAAATATCTGTGAAGGCAACTGCTGAAAAACATGCAGGTGCCTGGAACTTCCATCAATGCATGCCCTTTCAGGTTGTGATACAGTTTCTTACCCATTTGGAAAGGGCAAAGTTTCAGCACTGAACATTTTGATCAAGACAACTGGCCTGCAGTTGGACAAAATTAGTGATTCAAAATCTTCTGAATTTGATATCATAGAAACAGCAACTTATTTCTTTGTCAAACTTTATGGTTCGAAGTCTCAGGAACACACTACAATGAATCACCCCAGGTATAAGCTTTTCACCTCCAAGAAGGCTGTGATGGCCTGGCGAGCTGTCCGGGGTGTACTCTGCCCTCGCCCAGAGTCGGCTGAGATGGGCGCCAGCCTCCCCGCGACCCTAATGAGGATTAAGCGGTTCAGAAAATGACATGACATGACCTCCAAGAAGGATAGGACACCACCAATCAAATCCCTACCACCAAAAGATAATGCTTTGGCAAATCATATAAAACTAACATATAATATTGACAACCATTCTGATGGTAATTTTTCAGTTTTGGCAGTAATTTTGAATTCCTACACGAATTTATTGATTCATACATGTTTTTACCCACACTAACGTAAAATAAAAATACAGCTTTTGGATGATGTGTCATAAGTTTGTTACTATTGATATAACTAAAATTAAGTGGTAGTGGCCATATTGAATTTGTGCAAATATAAAAAATTGCCCAAGGGTGCCACCTTGGCACCCAATGAAAATAGGTTATGGGGACCCTGAAAAACAGTAATCCTCTGAAAAACATTCCTTCTACCTTAGTACAAGGTTACACTAGTTATTCTTCTTTGATCACTCTGATCAATAACATCTTTTTGTTTTTTGTGTCATTCTCTAAAAACCACAGACTGTGAATTTATTGATTTTCCTAATAAAGTGGACCGTGAGTGCATGTTTTATTTGATATTTTGTACCATCATATGGAAGCTATTGGAAGCTCAGGCACTCATTTCGAAACACAAAAACATTCAAAGCCTGTAATGCTGAAACATTCAAAGCCTGTGTAATGCTGCTTGACCCAACCCAACAAAGGAACTTGGCACTGAAACTAGATTATAAGGGTTACTCTTGTGCACATATTTAATTTCTTCATTATATTTTCCTAACTCCCTTTCACAGCTAATACTCTGGTCATTTCACTGCCAATTCAGCACTGAAAATATGCCAACCATCATCAGCCAAAAGATCCACAGTATACAGTGACACGCTGCCATTGGCAACATTCCGTTAATGTTCATCAACTCTGAAGTTGTTAGTGTTGTTGCATGTTAAAGAATTCATGAAAAGAGTGTATTCTTTTTAACTCTTTTTCCTTTTCAATTTCACTGTAGCGGTATGCATTGCTTCATATTGACTAGCACCCCCACCCCCCACCCCCCCGTACTTTATGCTACCCCTGTTTACATGCTGTTTATAGGATCTGAAAATGCTTCAAGTACCTGTTCTCTCTGCAGTGATGCATGCTTCTGTGAAGAGAGGAAATGAGACATACTGATCACTGGTTTTATTTGGACCATTAAGTCCAAGCCCTGAAGCTCTTTCACTTCTCTAGTTCATTTGAGAATTTGCAGACAGTGCACTTTAGAAAATATGTTGGTCCTTGCTTTGAGGTAGAAGTGTGGCCTGGGCTGAAAGGTTTGTTAAGCAGACTAAAATAAATGAAGTTGAAGCGTTGTACATTGGAGAGCTAGAATCTGCAGAGCTCAAAGGAGAAGCTAAATCACGTCTCAGTGATGGTTTTGGGAATATATATGATAAAGACACAGAAGCAGCCTTTTCATCCTGCTTTTCTGTTCCCTTCATGAGCTCTGAAACTGTTGAGTAGGCAGTCACTGTTACACAAGGTCTTTGGTCTTCCTGTGACTCAGTCCTCCACTGCTAGATAGAATGCAAAGCAAAAAAATCTAAAACGGCAGTGTAGAGAGAGAAACAGTAAAGCTGGACAATGGCAGATTAGTTATTCTCAGTATACAGTGACTTCTTGACTATCAAAATTTTAAATTCTGAATTGAATTTTCAACCAAAATATGATAGTAAAATATAATGCTATTTATTAATATGTTAGCATTATTACAAATTATAACAGAGAGCTTGAATCTTGTTCCCTATTCCTGTTGTTGGCCATAACATCAGTGACAAATTCCCATGAAAGACAATTTTTCCAAAACGGTGTCTATAAAGTCACAAATCTATCATAATGGAACATAAAATCTGTAATATACTCTGTATATCTGTAATAACAGCAAACATTTATTCCCTTTAAAAATTTCTCACTCTTTACACAACAGAAAAAAATTTGACCCATGTAAATTAAACAGACATTTTAAAGTCAAATGACTAACTTTCAGTGAGAGAAGGGAAGGTGAATGTGTGAACTTGAATGCTGTCTTTTCTTTGTCTAAGAACTTTGGACTTTTATTTTTTAAGACTAAAAAATAAATAAAATAAGTAACTTAACAATCCACATAAGTGTCACACTAACAAGGGGGAATAAATGTATTTTTAGTTAATAAAAAAACTAATTAAATGTAATAAATAAATAAAAATGTTCAGCACTATAGACTCAAATCATACTGTTGGGTTACATAATTCTAAGGTGTTGGGTCATGTAATTATGGCTGACAATTTTAAAATTTAAAAGCTATTAAAAAGTGTAGGGAGAGGTTTGTCACTATATTTTGAAAATGATGGAACTGCATATTGACTAGTTATTCCTCTGAGATGATATCAATCATTTAGATGAGTTGATGCTTCAGTGCAATCAATTAATTTGACCCCCCCCCCAAAAAAAAAAAACAAACAAACAAACAAACAGAAAAAAAACAGGCAATGTTTTTAGTACATGAATAATGCACAGAAATTTAGATCATGTTCACTTTTAAACAGCACAGTAATATTTTGAAGGTCAGATGAATTCAGAAAACAGTATTTGGTCAAATAGCCGTGACATTTTAATCACTGCTTTCATGTGTCTGGCTCCATTGGTGATTTTATGCCACTACACATGCAAAAAATTAATCAGCTCAGCTTTTTTTTGATGGATTGCAATCATCCATCTTCCTCTTGATCACATTCCACATTTTTTCAATGGGGTACAGGTCTGGAGACTGGGCTGGTCATGAAGGAGTCTTGATCTTGTGGTCCTCCATCCACACCTTTTACTTGGTCATGCAGCAAGGAGCTTGCTGCAAAACCCTATACTCAGAGTTAGGGAATGTTGTCAGAGCAGAAGGAAGGAAGTTCACTTCATTCATGCTTTCTTCACAAACAAAATATGAGCCCTGAAACACCCCAGGCCATCACCCAACCTTCATCAGATTTCACAACAGGTTCAAGACATTGTGGCTTGTAGGCCTCTCCAGGACTCTGCCTACCCATTAGATGGTCAGGTAATGGAGAAAAAGTTGAAAATTTGACTCAGTGAAGATGACCTAACCCTAATCCTTATGGACTTCTATGGACTGCTCTGCTTTGCTTCTTATTGATGAAGAGCTTTTTTCAAGCTTTGCATGATTATAACCTAGCCCTGAGGAACCTGTTTCAAACCGGGACTGAAGAACCCTTAATCCCAGCTGCCATTTTCTGAACTTTTTGAAGGTCACTTGATGTCATCCCATGGTTATTGAGTGACTTTTGAAAGAGTTGCCAATCATCACCATTCAATTTTGCCATTTGCCCAGTCTCGAATCTGGCAGACTGAAACAGGTTTTGCTTAAGAATATCCCTGTATTTAGCACCATCCATCTTTCCATCAACTTGGATCAGTTTCCCAGTCCTTGCCGCTCACGATCCATCCCCATAGCATGACCATGTTTCACTGTGGGGATGGTGTTCTTGGGGTGGTGGGATGTGTTGGGTTTGCGCCAGACAGTGTTCTCCTCGGTGGCCAAAAAGTTCAGTTTTAGTCTTATCTGACCAGACCACATTCCTCCATTTTGGGAGTCACCCACATGCCTTTTGGTAAACTTAAAACGTGCATTCTTATTTTTGACACTAAGTAATGGCTTTTTTTCTGGACACTGAAGATGATTGATTTGATGGTGCTCTGGGGGATCAAGATTTGGATTTATTTTTTTTTTATAAGTTTGTCCCTGACTTGTTTGGAGAGCTCCTTGGTCTTCATGGTGTGATGACTCTTGCTTGGTGGTGTTGCAGCCTCTGGGGCCTTTAAGAAAAGGTGTGTTTACACTATCATATCACACTTAGATTGCACACAGGTGGACTTCATTTTACTAATTATGTGACTTCTGAAGGTAATTGGTTGCAACACAACTTTTGAGGGGCTTCAGAAGGGGGAGAATACATATGCACATGGCAATTTTCTGATTTTTATTTTTATTAATTCTTTTTTTATATTTTTTTTTCTCATTTTGCTTCACCAACTTAGACTATTTTTTGCTGATGCACTGCATAAAATTCAGACTAAAAACTATTCAAATTACAGGTTGTAATGTAACAAAATAGGTAAAAAGTCAGGGGGGGGGCATTCTTTTGCAACGCACTCTACTTTTCTACCATAAAACTTTAAAATCTCTTTTGGCATGATGAATAAATCTTTTTGTATTCCAGTTAAAATGAAAGTACTACTAGCACTGTTTTTGCTATCCAAACTAGTCATATTGCAAGATGATAGTGAATGACTTCTTCATTAAATAAAATTTGGTTCAGGTGGTCACTCAATAAGTAAAATGAAGTGTGCTTGTGATAGAACTTCACCACAGATACTTGAATGAAATGACAGCCATATAGAGAGATGCTGATTTAAGAAGAAAAATGAAATGGTCTCAAGTTTTCCAGAGATATAGGTATGTTTGGAAGACACTTTTGAGGATGGAGGGCTCCTGGAATGGGAATTATGTTAACATTCCACCTGAATGGGTTTAACAGAGGTTCCTTTCTAATTTTATTTTCCATTATTGTCCAGTACATTGCATTAGAACTGGTTGCTAGTGTACCTCCTGTGGATTAGTAAATAGAACATGGGCCAAGTGTTACGTATTTACTGTCTCATTAAATTGCTTTGCATCTTAGAAAAAAAGGCTGAAAACTGTTAAAGCCTGCTTCTGCCTTCCCTGTTTCTGACAGTCATCTTTCTATGTCTGTCATGAATCATGTGCCTCCGAGACAGCAGCACCACCCAAATCAGATGAACCAGCACAGCTGTTAGAAAACAGCCTCCAGGCACCAATCCGTCATTAATGAGAGAAATTAATGTGTGCCTGAGTCAGGGAGAACAGTTGGTGCAGGTCCTTTGGACCTCCTGTTGAGTTAGGACCATGTGGTGGTCTGTGCTTGGAGGTGAAATGCAGGATTGCAAAAAGCTAGAAACTCACATGATTTTTAGTCAAGAGGTATGGATGAGCTGTTGAGTTTGTCTCACCAAAACAAAATGGACATTTAAAAAAACAGAACCCCAGATGGCTTCTCTGTGCAGTTATCAGACATGTACTCGGTCCCCGGCTCATTTGTGTAATAGTAAATCACTTATATAGCAATCATATACACAAACAGCATTGTTCTCAAATAATCATAATAATTCATTTTATTTATGTGCACTTTATCTTTCATGTGTTTCTTATTCAGCATTCATCCATAAAGAGTGGTTGACCTATTGAACAGAATACTCTTCTCACAAGAGCAATCATCTGTATTTTTACTACAGCTTGTATTGTTTTTTGAAAAATAACGAAATATCGCAAGCTGTCTGTATACAGAAGAATTGCACTTGCGCCTCTGAGTAGACATGAACATAGCCAGCAGGCAGACTTAAGATCCATTTCACAGAATTTCTTTTCTGGCCACTATACAAAGTACTGGAACTTTAGGCAGTATAAATGAGGACTGTACTATCGGTCCTTTTGGTCAGAGCTCCAGTACTACTGGTTCCAATGTGTTCTGATTGTACTTTGGGTGGTGTTAGCACCACTATGTATTTCATATTCTTAGGGAATTCCTGAACTAAATTGGTAGTTTTTTACTGACAGAAACATTACGTCATATTGAAATTAATTTATTCTGAAATTAATTAGGAATACTTTGTTAAATTGCTGTTATTATTAAAAATAATGGTGTGTGTGTGTGTGTGTGTGTGTGTGTGTGTGTGTGTGTGTGTGTGTGTGTGTGTGTGTGTGTGTGTGT
>JAOUQZ010000039.1:12492566-12509574 GCA_028564935.1 Neosilurus hyrtlii
GTGTGTGTGTGTGTGTGTGTGTGTGTGTGTGTGTGTGTGTGTGTGTGTGTGTGTGTGTGTGTGTGTGTGTGCTCTCTGCGAAGCAGATGGGCCCTGTGGTTCGATTAATACAGCATAAATCCAGCCTAGATTTAAAGTGTGCTTAGTTTCAGCCATGGTAATTTCTCTAACAAATTAGATTCCACCTTATGTGCTCCCTGAAGCACTGCCTCCTTTCCCCTTTCTTCTTCTTGCTATCTGTGTGTCCTTCATTTCTAGCCCTGGTTTAGTTGCACTTCTCTTTCACTCCTCCGTGTCAAATCAAGACACGGCCATCTTTTTCTGGAAACCTTAAGCGGTGTTATGGACTCTGTCGGGCTGATGGAGGAAGAGAAAGGGCCTTTATTTTTCCGAGCTCACCATCAAACAGTGAGCAGGGAGGTGGGATCTGAGCGCAGTGGCTGTTGCTCAAAGCACATGCACAGCTCAGCCTCTTCATGAATAATTTAACAGATCATCCATGCTGATTGGAGTCAGCTGGAGGAAGTGGTTTTGTGGGTGGGTTGTGAGCTTCGAGCAAGCCTGGACAAGTAGTGGCCGAGGTAACGTCTGTTTCTGTGAGTGTATAAGGCAAAGGTGAATGTAGGGCAACTTGCTACTGTAGCTGGGTGTGTGTGTGTATGGTGTGTGAGAGAGAGCCATCATATAGGGTTTGTGTTTGTCCTGCTCCTGCACCACTGCTGTGCTACTTCTGCTTTCAGGGACACCTCATCCCCCACTGGATTTACACAGGGGACATGTAACCTTTCCAACAAGGCTTTGTTTGTGTGTGTGCTTACGAGAAAGAGATCGAGACAAGGAGAGGGAGGTAACTGCCTCCCTTACAAAGGATTCACCGATGCATTCCTGTTGGAAAATGAAGCTTCAGGTATAAGCTCTAAATATCTCCTGTACATTGGTGTGATCGTGTTGTGTGTTTGTGGTTGGTCTTCGTGAGGATCAGTGTGTTGTGTGGGAACACTGATGCACAGAGGATGCAGCCTTCTGTGTTAGGAGAGTGCTGTCTCTGTCGTTGTTATGGTGAGGCCTGCTGGAAGATGATGAGGCGCTTGTGTGTCTGTGCTTTGTCTCATTCTCTTGGCTTGTTAAATAATTACTGCTCTTTTCCTTGCTTGCTTGTATAGCTTGATCATACCTGTATTTATCCAGACGACTTCTGTACGTGGTTCCATTTCCTTCTTTTATTCACTTCAGCCTTTTTGTGTTGTGTGTGTGTGTGATGTGAACATCTTCTATAGCAAAGCTATTATTCTGTAGATGGTTCATTGGGATTGGTCCCGGTATGACAGTAGGCATTGTTGTCTGGTCTTGGATTGAACTGATATAGCACTCTGCTACTCCTGTAAGGCTCTTATTGCTGCTGACACTGACTCTTAAGTGCACAGATTTGTCAGTACTTGTAGCTGCTTCGGGTTTTAGTGCTGTACAGTCTTGGTCAGTCTGCTTTTTTCCTCAGTGCTGTTAACGGCCATTGTGACTGATGAACAGCTTTTCAGATCCAACAGTATAACCGAATGAGGCTAGGCTCACATTAGCTCAGTTAGCTTCACTTCAATGCTGCACAATAGACTGTTAACAGCACACTGTTAAATGTTTTCTCTTGATGGATTCTCAATGTCAGGCTGATCTGATTTTTATCTAGATCCTAAGCGATTAGCTAAGTTGATTTGGAGGCTTTGTGTGAAAATCCTGTAGCCGGGGCAAGGGGGATGGGAAGCCTGAGATGAGTGGTTACATGACTATAGGCAGTTTGTTAGGGAGAGGCAGCAGGCTGAATGAGGAACATGTCAAGCCGTCCCTCACTGAGGTGTCCATCCTTTCTGCTTTATCCTTCAGTCTTTTATGTTAGATGGGCAACTGTTTTGTGAGTGCTACTGCCTCTGTGTTTGAATAAAATGAACAGTGCTGCCATCACATCTAGACCGATTTTAAAAAATCTGCAAGATAAAATCATCTGGAGTCAGCTTTGAGCTTATTGATAGGTTTGGCATCATGGTAATTTCAAGAGCGTTTCTCATTTGAAATGTGAATTTATTGATGTTGCAGTATTGACCAACATAATCCGCTTAAATGCCCACTGTGTATTCTAGTGTATTTTAATGATTGATTGGTAGAAAAATACTCTCCAGCTCCTTCGTCGGTTCTCTATAAAAGGCAATGGACTGCCTCTGAGCAAGGAGTACAAAGCTCCCTGTGTGAACACTCTAATTAGGATTCATAGGCCTGAGTCAGTGAGGAGAAGATTGGGATCAACTTGTTATAAATGAAGTAACTGCACCACTGGTTTTACATCGCAGATTTTCTTTTATGGACAGAATAAATTGAAGTATCAGATTAGGATATGCACACACCCTAAGCGGCTTGGATATATTTTTATTAATATATACTTCATGGGAACAGCACAATCCGCTATCTTGGGATTAAAAACATTCTGAGTGGATAATGCTTGAACCAAACGACAACACTCAGTGTGTCACTCTTACTTGTGGCAGGCGACGTCATCATTATCACGCATTAAAATGGAAAAATAAACCATAAAACTCTTGTTTTAGTTGTTTTTTTTCTTGTTTCCGTGTAGTATATACAAAACCTCTCTATTGAGTGTGATTTACTTACATTTCCATGTAGTAAGTACTAAACTCTAGATGAGAAGGCTGAACACACACTTAACATGCTGCGTGGCTTGGCATAAAGCACAGAGCTCACCTCACCTGCCTCTGTCATGATTGAAATATTTAAATAGAAATGATAAACATCTTATTTTGGTTTGTTTTTCTTAGTTTCCACATGTATACTTAAACTCTTAAAGAGAGTTGAAAAGATACAGTTACAGTTCTGCACCCGGTCTAATATACACTCTGTGGTTCAGCGGTGTCCATCAAGATTTTAAAAATAAAAGAAATAAACCATGAAAAAAATCGCATTTAGCTATGTTTTTTGGCTTATGTTCCAATGTGGAATTTACTAAAACAACTAGAAATACACTCAAAGTGCAGAGCTCCATCGAGGTAGTGCAATTTCGTCTTTAGCTGAATTATATTATTAATTCTTTGGACTGGGGGGAGAAACCAGAGCACCCAGAGGAAACACACACAAGCACATGGCAAAAGCAGCTTGGAAAACACCTTATATATTAATACGTTATATCAGTGAATTGTGTATCAGCATTTTTTCTCTCTTTCAGTGTGTCACACAGGCACAGATGTGCACACATGGGTATTAATGTTGTCGTTTTATATAGACAAATGGAATTCCCCACAGCGAAGACTCACAAGTCTCATATTACACTGGTCTGATCCTTGGAGGCTGGTTACGGTTTCACCCAAGCACCCTGCAGGACTGAAGGGGCATAGCACTAATGTGCCTCATGGCCCATGGGAGTCTTGCTGCTCACCACTGCTTCCTCTTCTCACACACTTCTCTGACCTGGGGTCAGTGTGTATGGGGGGTATAAGATATACTCTACATAAGTTTCTCAATTCTGTTGACATGAGGGGGATTTTCTGGTCTTGAGATCTGGTGTCATCAGATTTCATGTCGTTATTTGTGTAATAGTAGCCATGCTGTATACACCACTCTGGTCTTCTGACTGTCAGCTCTTGAGTACTTCATTTATTTTAAATCACAATAATGACGCTGATCTCATTCTTGTTTGGTAATTTATCCATGGCTTGCTCTCTGTCCCATGAGCCTTAAAAATGTAGGAAATGTGAAATTTGAGTGTTGAGCAGGAAACTACACACAGGCAGGTTTCCTGTGAAATGAATGTACATTTCAGTACCCATCTCGAGCTTCCCACAATGACCAAGGCTTCTGTTTTCGCTAAAGTTTTTCACACAGAGCTCACTGATCACGTTGTCTCTCTCACATTCGAAATCGGTACAGTGAAGGAAGTGTGTTTGTATGGTTCGTGACATTTGTGTAGGTGTCTGCAACAACAGTTTGTTTTAGGATTAAAAATGTAGGCAGTACTAGAGATACTTCTGAAGCAGGATCATAACTGTAAATCCACAGAAATATAAGGTTTTATCCTCCCTCTTGAGCTTTCTTCAGCTTCTACATCAAAAAATCTCAGCCTTTCTCTGAAAGTTTCTATGCAAAAACAAACAAACAAAACATAGTTATATGAAATGGGGTGACATGTTGCTGAAGCCAGGATTATGTGCTTGCTTAGGCTTTTGATTAATTTGGTGTAATGATTAAATTAGACTCAGAAACACTTTATTAGACTGATTTATAGAAATAAACCTGCTGTTCAATCAGATTTATTTAATTGCCTGGTAGGCAGGGGTGGTATGATGTCTGTGTTCTTGGAGAAATCAGCAGTCTGTAGATATCTGTGTGATGTTTTATCCCCCCAGTCTGGTTTTAAAATAATGTGAATACATATGGTTAGGCACTGAGTAAAATCTGGGCTCCTGATAGGTGTTCTTTCCTTTCACTAACTGATTTCTGCTTTCATTTGTATCACTCTGTATTTTTATTTTAATTGTCCGTTTAAGGAGTTCATGTTCTGTTAAGCTTCTGATTTGGACCTTTGCTCCAGGAACTTTTATTTACCTGTAAGTCTGTCTGCCTACCAGAGATAGATTCTTCTCTGCGAGTCTGAGTGGTGGCCTTTGAGCTGCTGTATTTTGGGTTTTAGATTTGTTATTTTATTATGTTTTTTTTTTTTTTTAATTGCTGTCCATCATCATGCAACTCAGCGATACATAACATCCAATCAGCATCATCTCAGTGAAGCAGCAGCTTTATTGGGTTTTTCTGTGATGGACATGTGCAGACACTGGATAAGACATTGGACAGCCATCCAAGCCATATTCCTATATATATACTAGGGCACTCCGCTATTAAAATGTCTGAAATTGTATTAATACATAGTATGTTCATTTGGCTGACAGGTGCATACTGGTCACTGTTTCTGACTGTACCTCAAACAACAAACGAGAATCATGTTTGTGCCTAATATTGTTTGAAATGATGTTGATGGGGGTTTTGGAGTCCTGCCAGTGTTTGGAGTGTTCTAATGATTAGACACAGTAGTGGTGTTGAGGGAATCATCTCCCATTGAATGAGGCTGCTCACTGCATAGCCGTGAAACAGTTTTGAGAAGCAGGAGTGCAGATAGTTGTCAAAGACTCCTGCTGGTTGGATGTGACAGATGCCACCATTCATGACATGTTGCTTTATGCACTGTGTGTGTGTGTGTGTGTGTGTGTGTGTGTGTGTGTGTGTGTGCTCTTGTAGTGTGGGATTAAATGAAATCCACATGAAGCACTGAGAGGCTATTGTAGACTGACTGGCTTTGGGTCAAAGCTGCTAAACCAGGTCAAACCAGTATTGCACTAAACAGCACACATCATCTACAACCTGACATCCTTATTAATATATTATACACATTAGTGGTATACTGAAGCCTTAGATGTTTCACTTCTGACCGTGTTAGGTTGAAAATTATTGTATTTATTAAATTATTTAAGTGTAATCATAACATTCTTTAGGCATTTATGTGAAATAGTGTTCTGTGTGGCTTTGGTTTCCAAAGCCAGTGCCTTCTGTATTTATCTTATAACACAGGATCTGAACAGTGCCAAAACAGAAAACGTTCATGCCAACGTTGATTGGGGAAAATCACTGTTGTTTCCCTTGGTCTTAAGACTATGATTGGATGTGGCTCTCAAGTGACGCAACAGAAAAGTGTTTTCCTGATGATGTTAGAGTCTGTGGCTGGAAGCCAAGGGAGTAAAATTGGCTGTGTTCCCTTGGTAGGAGGGGTGGGATTCTCTCTCTCTCTCTCTCTGTCCCCCATGTCTAACACATAACCTATGTTCAGTTTATTATTATTCACATTATATAGTTCACCTTATTATTATTAGTAGTAGTAGTAGTAGTAGTATAGAATATGAGACATCTTACTGGTTGTTAAAAAAACAGAAATGGATTGAGCAAGGGGGAGAGATGGATAAAGGATGAGAAGACAGGACAGGGAACAGCAGGCTGAGGTGGTGCTGACCTTGTCTCAACGATTGCCACTAATTCACTGCGTTGGTGACAACCCATGCCCTCCAGTCATCAAAGATCTTGTCTCCCTTCCATAAGAAACACCACATAAGAGAGAGAGAACCCAGGAGGAGTGACTGCTACTCTTTGAATCAGGATCTGTTACTGGCCCTTCTTATGTCTTCTTGAATTAAACTGGAGGTTCATGCTAGGACGTTCAGTGGAGATCATACTGCTGCATTACTGCTAGTCTGAATTTGTCCGAGTGAATATTGGAGATGCTATTTTTACCTCTGGTTCGTTCCAGATGTTTATTCCAACCTATCGGCCTCGAGCAAAGAATGCTACACATCTATATTGGTGAATCAGCTAAGAGTGTCACCAGTCGCAGTGCAAGTCGATTGTCTGGGTCTGTAAACAAACGTAAACTGAGTGCAAGGTGCAGTGACCCAAAACGAGCCCATTTGCATGCCTGTTGCAGAAAATGCATCTCAGTCCTGATCACCGAGCATATGGGTGTAACAACACTGATGCTGTGTTTTATTTTTATTTATTAATTTTTTTTAAACAAGATTCTTCTCTTAAGGATTTAGCAGGTCAAACATTTTCCAAGATTTCTGCAACACTTGATGCTCCTGACATCCTCATTTAACATTGATATGTGGTCCGGGGAAATTGTTTGTAACAGATTTACAGATCCAATGACGTGTAGAGATAAAAAGACTGACTTAAAAATTCCAGTGAAATTATTTGTGCAACATTACCTTTCATATTTAATCTGTTTATGGGGTGCTGGTACCACAAGCTGCTTGGAGATGCTTTAATTTGTGCAGAAGGAGTGTTTTGTATGGTGTGCAGTGCTCCTGTCACTCGTCTGCTCTTCTCTAATTATCCCTTGCTCATTAGCTTTGAGGACACTGCACATGCATTTGCTGCCTCATTGTGCTGGCATTGCACTCATGGCAGCCTAGAAACTGTATTCGTGTTCATTATCTGCCTGCCCTTGCCTGCTTTGGCAGACACATACTGTTTGGCAATGCGGTTTTGAATGACACTGGTTGATCTAAAAATCTTATAGTGATGGGCCTTTCTCTTTGGAGCAGTTAGGATTTTAAAGCATCTTGCAATGGGTTGATTCCATGAATTGAATTTCAAACGTAACCTTGGAATTATAGATGACCAAATACAATCCGTGATAACGACTTTCTAATAGTTTTAGGATCTGTTGCAGAATTTTCTTAAAGACCTTCTCTTGGTCAACTATCACCCTCTCCTTTGGTGCTGACTTAAAAAAATGAGAATCATAATTTTTTTTTTTAATATTCACAGGCAACATATTAACCTATATAATTTCTCTACACCAGATATAAATAGAAGTTTAGCCACCTAGGGTAGTATGGTAATGCAACATGTAGCACTGCCATCTCCCACCCCCATGGTCCACCATTTGATTCTGAGCTTGAATTGTCCTCCTGGTGTCCAAGGCTTTCCTGTTTCCTCTCACCTGCTAAAACATCCTTGTTGGTGGAATATGCTTTATTGCCCCTAGGTGTAAATGAGTGTCTGACTTTGGGCAAGCATGGTGCCCTGTGATTGCCCAGCAGTGCATCCAATGTGTATTTCCACCTCATGCTCGCTACTCTTGGAATATGTTTTAGATCCCCAGCAACTCTGACGCAGGTTGAAGCAGTAACTGAACAGAAATGAAGGTCAGCTAATGCAAAATTGTGCTCGGCTGCAGGATTCTGTGGAAGTGTTGAGATGAAAAAAAGGAATTGTTGAGGTATGGTAAACAAACACTTTTGCTTCCTCTTATCACAAAGCAGGCAGTTTCTGCATTGCAGCTGATAGCCAATCGCATGCACACACAGGCAGCACACATGTCCGTGCAATTTCAGTAAAGAGGAATTGGGGCAAAAAAGTTCTCTTGCATCTCTCAGAATATAAACACAAACACCATATGAAAAAGGGAAATGACTGTGCACACTCTTCTGTTCTGTTGCTTGTACCAAGACTTAAGCTGGTGTTTTTCTAAACTCAGCCACTTCTTAGGAATATTCGCTGCCCTGAGATGAAATCAACTCTGTGCATTTGAGTCTCCCCTCTGGGACAAAAACGTAGGAGCTCTTAATGGCCTCAGTTTACGTTTCAAGCTGGCTGAAACTGTTTTTTGGATGCTGCATAAAGCAGCGATTGCACAGTGTATATTCATGCACATGCAGGAGAGGGGTTTAAATGGCGTGGGGAAGCATCAGGACAATGTTTAGTCAAGAATGAACCATGAAGACAAATGAAAGCTGTAATTGCATTCTTGTTGTGTGTTTTGTCTCTCTCTCTCTCTCTCTCTCTCTCTCTCTCTCTCTACTGAACTTCTCGCTCTCTCTGTCTCTCTCTCTAATAAATTGCGCTCTATCTCTCTACTGAACTTCTCTCTCTATCTCTCCACTCTGAACTGCTCTCACTCTCCACTGGACTGCACTCTCTCTATCTCTCTCTAATACATTGCTCTCTCTCTTGACCAAACTGCTCTCTCTCTCCCTTTCTCCACCAAACTGCTCTCTCTTTCTTTCCCCACTCTGAACTGTTCGCTCTCTTTCCCTCCACTCTGAACTGTTCTCTCTCCCTCCACTCTGAACTGTTCTCTCTCCCTCCCTCCACGCTGAACTGTTCTCTCTCTCTCTCTCCACTCTGAACTGCTCTCTCTTCACTCTGAAATGCTCTCTCTCTCCCTCTCCCTTTCTCCACTCTGAACTGTTCTCTCTCTCTTACTCTCTCCACTCTGAACTGTTCTCTCTCTATCATTCCACTCTGAACTGCTCTCTCTCTCCCTCCACTCTGAACTGCTCGCTCTCTCTCTCTCTACTGAACTTCTCGCTCTCTCTGTCTCTCTCTCTAATAAATTGCGCTCTATCTCTCTACTGAACTTCTCTCTCTATCTCTCCACTCTGAACTGCTCTCACTCTCCACTGGACTGCACTCTCTCTATCTCTCTCTAATACATTGCTCTCTCTCTTGACCAAACTGCTCTCTCTCTCCCTTTCTCCACCAAACTGCTCTCTCTTTCTTTCCCCACTCTGAACTGTTCGCTCTCTTTCCCTCCACTCTGAACTGTTCTCTCTCTCCCTCCACTCTGAACTGCTCTCTCTTCACTCTGAAATGCTCTCTCTCCCCCCTCTCTCTTTCTCCACTCTGAACTGCTCTCTCTCTCTCTTTCTCTCTCCACTCTGAACTGTTCTCTGTCTATCACTCCACTCTGAACTGCTCTCTCTCTCTCTCTCTACTGAACTTCTCGCTCACTCTGTCTCTCTCTCTAATAAATTGCGCTCTATCTCTCTACTGAACTTCTCTCTCTATCTGTCCACTCTGAACTGCTCTCTCTCTCTCCACTGGACTGCTCTCTCTCTCTCTCTCTAATACATTGCTCTCTTTCTCGACCGAACTGCTCTCTCTCTTCCTCTCTCCACCAAACTGCTCTCTCTTTCTTTCCCCACTCTGAACTGTTCGCTCTCTTTCCCTCTGAACTGTTCTCTCTCCCTCCACTCTGAACTGCTCTCTCTCCCTCCACTCTGAACTGCTCTCTCTCCCTCCACTCTGAACTGCTCTCTCTTCACTCTGAAATGCTCTCTCTCTCTCCCTCTCCCTCTCTCTCCACTCTGAACTGCTCTCTCTCTCTCTCCACTTTGAACTGTTCTCGCTCTATCACTCTACTCTGAACTGCTCTCTCCCTCCACTCTGAACTGCTCGCTCTCTCTCTCTCTCTCTCTACTGAACTTTTCTCTCTCTCTCCACTGAACTGTTCTCTCTCTATCTCTCCACTCTGAACTGTCTTTCTCTCTGTAATAAATTGCTCTCTCTCTCCACCGAACTGCTCTCTCTCTCCACCGAACTGCTCTCTCTCCCTTTCTCTATCTCCACTCTGAACTGCTCTCTCTCTCCCTCTCTCTCTCTTTCTCCACTGTGAACTACTCTCTCTCTCCACTCTGAACTGCTCTCTCTCCCTCCACTCTGAACTGCTCTCTTTTTCTCTTTCTCTCCTCTGAACTGCTCTCTCTCCACTGTGAACTACTCTCTCTCTCTCTCCACTCTGAACTGCTCTCTCTCCCTCCACTCTGAACTGCTCTCTCTTTCTCTTTCTCTCCTCTGAACTGCTCTCTCTCCTCTGAACTGCTCTCTCTCCACTGTGAACTACTCTCTCTCTATCTCTCCACTCTGAACTGTTCTCTCTCTCCACTCTAAACTGCTCTCTCTTTCTCTCTCCACTAAACTGCTTTCTCTTTTTCTCTCCCCACTGATCTGCTATCTCTCTCCAGTCTCCATCACTGCTCCCCCCCCCTCTCTCTCCACTGTGACCTGCTCTCTCACTCTCTCTCTCTCTCTCCACTGTGAACTGCTCTCTCTCTCTCAATCCACTCTGAACTGTTCTCTCTTCCTCTCTACTGAACTTCTTTCTTTCTCTCTACACAACTTCTCTCTCTCTCTACTGAACTTCTCTCTCTCTCTCTCTCTCTACTGAACTTCAAAAAAACTTAAAAACTGCTCTGAACTTCAATTAAACTTAAAAACTGCTCTCTCTCTCTTCACTCTGAACTACTCTCTCTCTCTCCACTGAACTGCTCTCTCTTTCTCTTCCCACTGAACTGCTCTCTCTCTCTCCACTAAACTTCTCTCCCTCTCCCCACTGAACAACTCTCTCTTTCTCTCCCCACTGAACTGCTCTTTCTCCCCACTGAACTGCTCTCTCTCTCTTCACTCTGAACTACTCTCTCTCTCTCTCCACTGAACTGCTCTCTCTTTCTCTCCCCACTGAACTGATCTCTCTTCTCCCCACTGAACTGTCTCTCTTTCTCTTCCCACTGAACTGCTCTCTCTCTCTCTCTGTCCACTAAACTGCTCTCTCTCTCTCAACTGACCTGCTCTCTCTCTTCCCACTGAACTGCTCTCTCTTTCCCCACTGAACTGCTCTCTCTTTCCCCACTAAACTGCTCTCTCTTTCTTTTCACTGAACTGCTCTCTCTCTGTCCACTGAACTGCTCTCCCTCTCTACCCACTGAACTACTCTCTCTGTCCACTCTGAACTGCTCTCTATCTCTCCACTCTGAACTGCTCTCTCTCTCTCTTTCTCTCCACTGAACTGCTTTCTCTCTCTCCACTGAACTGCTCTCTCGCTCTCTCTCTCTCTTTCCACTGGACTGCTCTCTTTCTCTCCACTGATCTGCTGTCTCTCTCCACTCTGAACTGCTCTCTCTCTCCACTTAACTGCTCTCTCTCTCTCTCTCTCTCTCTCACTCACACACACACACACACACACACACACACACACACACACACACACACACTTTATGCAGCAGAATGAAGGGTCAGGTGTAGATTTGCTGGGAAAGCAAAAATAAACACTCCTTCAGCAGTCTGGAAGCACACATTCGCAATTCCCGCTGTGTCAAGAAATCCATGTGAAATTGTCATGAAAAATTCTAAATGAGATTTAAAACAGGATATAATAAAGATAACCTTTATTCTTCTCTAGTAACCGCTCGGACAGAAGTGCAGGCTGTCAGGCAGGTCACAGGTTTATGTATAATAATGTACTGTATTTAATAAACTGGATTTTATTACTTCCACAAACTAACAGCTAATTCACAGGTACTTGTACACCAGATAGAACACATGATCTAATATTAATAATAAATAAATTTAATTGTTTATGGATACATATCAGGTTGTAATCAGGTAAAGATGCTCCTTGAGGTTGAATAAAAGTTTTAAAGCTGCTATAATGTACAGGATGGCAAGAGCTTGCATGTTGATGCTTTATAACATTAATTGTTTAAACAGTTCTTGATGTTTTTAATAAATAAAAAGTTAATTTTATTTTGGTAAACTAGTATAACAATATTAGTATAATAATAAATCCTTTGTAGATGCGTTGTAGAAAAGCTTCTCTCTGATAATGTTTCCTTTCATACAACATCCAGATGTGTTTTAATTTTTACATATCACTTATTTTTACATAAATAAAAAAGTTTAGAAGACAGTGTGGTAAAATCTAGACATTTTCAACATTTAGCACTTTTCATGAACATATAGAAAGTTGGAATATAGACAGCGGCAGCTCAGTGCTTACGACTGTCGGTTTGCAGCAACAAGGTTCTAGGAGCCAATCCCAGCTATCTTTGGGCAAGATATACCCTGAAAAACACACCAGGCTACTGCAGGACTAAGACAGACACAGACAATCACTAACATTCATACTAATGGGCAATTTAGTGTAACGGATTGACCTTGCATAGGCAAATTCCACACAGAAAGGTCAGTGGCTGAGATTTGAACAATGAACCTTCTCACTGTGAAGTGACAGTGATAAACACTAAGCCACCATGCACCCCATGCAAAGTAATCACCCTGCATAAATTATTTCTGATGCTTTCAGTGAATAAATGCTCTTATTTTTGGATGATATTTTCATCATTTAAGTATTTTAATGTCTAATTTGGACATTGTGATTGGTTAAGGACCTTAATGCAATGATACTTACATCTGTGATGAGATTTAAAACAGGAAGGAAAGAAAAAACATGAAGCCGCTTGTGTTTTTAACAGTCCACCCTGCTTCAGACAATATCACAGAACAACATACAGAGCCCCTGCGGCTGCTGGTGATAAACGATCTGCCTCTCATCTGCCGCCACACTCGGGACAGATGAGAATAATGAAAGTATGGAACAAACTTCACACTTAGGAGTCGTTCTACTTAAAACAACAACAACACTGCAGCTTCAAAAAGCCTGTTAGTTCCTCTGTGAATATTAACTTAAAATAAGTGGATATGGTTTTTGAATGTCCTGCTATAATTATCTATAACCCATGAAACATTAAGTGAGAATGTGTGTTTAATGTATTTAGGTCATGTAATAGTATGTTTTAAATGGATGTTCGCCTGGCTAACTCTCTGTTTAAGCCTATATGAATACAGTATCTTGCAGCATGGTGGCGTAGTGCTTAGCACATCCGCCTCATAGCAAGAAGGCTCCTGGGTTCGAGTCCCGGGCTCAGGTGTTTCTGGGTGGAGTTTGCATGTTTGACAGAAGTGGTTAATAGGATTTTAGTCAGTCTGGCTCCTTTCTGACCACGAAGTAACAAACATCACCCCTATACATGTGTATGTGTACATGTTAGTGTGTACTGGCATGTTTGGGTTAAAAAAAGAAAGCCCTAATCCTGTTTACAAAGACTAAGAATATTAACATTATTATTCAATGTCTTAAAGTGATTCTATAAGATTAAACAGTTATCCTGCTGTTCCGTTTAAAACCTTTCAACATGTTTTAACATTTAGCTACCTAAACTCCTGCTGTGTATTTTCTTTGTTACTGTCACGACTGTACCGGCAGCAAAAAGACTCTTGTGTCTGAATGGTCCTTAAATTTGCAATGAGAGCTGGATGAGCTGCAAGCAATTTAACCATTGTGTTGCCATGACAACGGTGGTATCCGTAGAAAATGCTGAAGATTCTGTCTCCTCCATTAAACGCAATGTTCGTCGAGGGAACAGATTACTGAAGCACAGAGGCAATGATGAGTGTATAATGCAGTATATTAGAGAAGAGGTCAAATGTGTGGGGGGAAGAATGCATGATCTGAGAATGGAATATATGCCTGGTGGCTTGGGAGAGCTGTTTCAGCCAGTCAGTGTGAATGCCGCAAGCCCTAGAAAGGTCATTTATGGGCTTCCAGCGGTTGTCTGTACTGTTATATGCCAGAGTGCAGTGACGGCTATAGGTAAATAGTGCTAGCTCTGATTATATACATTTGAATAAGGCTTTTGTAATTGTAATTGTAATTAGTAGAAGATTTGTAAACTTTATAGCATTTTACCTTCACAAAATTGCCTTAAGAGAATAATAACACTTTTCCTTTATGTTATAATTTTATATTTATGAATGGGTGTTTAGTATACAATATATAGCTTATTGCATGTGAACGTCCCTCTGATTGGTGATTGATTTTGTGTCCCTTTGTCTATTCCACCGTTGGTTTGAATGTATGTTCCACTTATTATCTTGATGAATGCCGGTGATTTTCAAAAAGGAAGAGCTAAAAGAAGCAAGAAAACTACAGTTCTAAAATATTTATATTCTTTTCCTATCCTCCTCACTTTGTAGTGGCACAATTAGTCCTATTCCTGATAAATTCAACGCTAACTTTTGCTTAAGTGTCTTTATATTAACAGTTTATACTGATTTGTCCAGCTGAACCCTTCTTTCTTTGGGCGAAACCTCGTTGCTTTTTCATAACAATTGTTGAGGATTTCTTTAAGTGTGGAACTTCATATTTATACCACAAGGAACCAGGACATTAACAAAAACAACAACAAGGTGATGATATATACAGTTTAGTATTGTCATCACACACGATGTCTATCCTTCCCACTGTCCATCTGTCCTCAGTTGCATTCCACACATTAACTTAAAAATGTCATCGTCGAACATCAATATTTATTGTGTGGATCTTTGGACTGTATGACTACATAATCCTATCGATTTTTGTCACGGTCCAATATCCAATATGGCTACCACAGTTTCTATCTATTATCACTATCACTACTATCACTACTATCATCTATTATCACAGTCTTTTGGTGTGAATGTTGAGAGTGGATAACTACACAAGCCTATCTATTTTTGTCATGGTCTGATGTCCAGTATGGCAATCCAATATGACAGGGTATCCTCTATTCTATACTTGCTACTGTAATAATAATGATAAAAATAAACTATTCATTATGGTAATAGGATCTAAAATAAACTTATATAATATAAAAGGGACTTTGACTGTTAGCATGATGACTAGTAAATGGAGACAGCCAGCTAATATGATGAAGTGGGGAAAGGAAGATATGTTGTGTTTTCAGGAAACCAGATGGAAGGGGGGTAGGGCCAGGAACATTGAGGTGGATTCAAGGTGTTCCACCGTGGTGTGGACGGAAATAGAAATGGTGCTGGGGTAATTCTGAAGAGCTCATCAGGAGTGTGTTGGAAGTGAAGAAAAAATCTGATATAGAGTGTCAAGCTAGAAATTGAAAGAATGATGTTGAACATCATCAGTGCATATGCCCTTCAAGTAAGGTGTTCGAGGGAGAAGAATGATGTCTGGAAAGGGGTTAGATGAAGTGGAAGAGAGCTGACCTCAATGGGCATGTAGGTGAGGGGAACCGAGATGATGAGGAAATGATGGGCAGGCACAGTGTCAGAGAGAGGAATGCTGAAGGCCAGATGGTAGTGGGTTTCGTGAAAAGAATGGAAATAGCAATCATGAATACATATTTCAGGAAGAGAGAGGAACACAAGATGACATAAAGTGGAGGAAGGTGCTCGCTGGTGGACTATGTCTCATGTATGAGACATAACCTCATGGAGATTAGTGACTGTAAGGGGGTGGCAGGGGATAGTGTTGCTACACAGCATTGGATGGTAGCTTGTAGGATGACTTTAAAGGTGAAGAAGAGGAGGAAAGTGAGGACTGGCAAAGAGACTTGGTGGTGGAATGAGAAAATTCAGAAACACATCAAGGGGAAGAGATTAGCAAAAAAGAAGTAGGACACTTGGGGAGATGAATAGAGTAGGCAGTAGAACAAAGAGATTCAGCGCAAGGTGAAGAGAGAGGTGGCAAAAGCTAAGCATGAGGCATATAATGATTTCTATAAGAAGCTGAACACAAAGGAAAGAGAAAAGGACTTATTTTAACTGGTCAAGCAGAGGGATTAAGTTGGAAAATTTGTACCTCAAGCTAGAATGATAAATGACATACATGATAGTGTGCTGACAAGTGAGAAGGGTGTGTTGTGAAACACACGTGGAAAGAGAATATTTCGAAAAGCTGAAGGAACCAGGATGTGCAAGGTTCCTGTACTACTGTCTATTCATGCAATTATCCAATCATGTGGCACTACTGCAATTTCTTAATTCATGCACATAAAGGTGAAGTTTTACTTATGTTCACATCAAAGTAGAAGGAAATTGTGATCTCAGTGAATTTTGACTTCAGCATGGGTTTTGGTGCCTAAAGGGCAGCTTTGAGTATTGCTTATCGCCTCAGATTTTCTCCCTCATCAGTGTCTAACTGACAGAAATGCTATGTCAAATCACCAATTTTTACAACTCTGATCAGAAAACAAATAGCTCAGAATGCACAACACACTGGGGTTCAGTTTCACATTGTCCCATTTCAGTGAATCTTCACCCACTTTAGCCTCAGATTATTAATTTAATTCAGCTAGACCTGACTATCTATGAGTAAACTGTACAGGAGCATTGAGACCTCTCAGTGACATCATCTGGGATCCGAACTTTATATTTAGAGCTCAAAGTGAGGGGAAAAAATCCAGTTCTATCAATCATATAGCTCAGGCTTGGCGGGTTAGGAGTCATGTTCATTGCCTAAGCAATCTTTTTTCCGTACCCGCTGTGACGCCCTGTACTGCAGGCTGTTAGTTGGGATGATGATGATGTTATCCTATTTTTTAAAGCTCATTTTTTTAATGTATTTATTTAGAATATCTGATTAAAAAAGAAGCACGAGACAGTCACACGCATTTTTTTTGGACATTCAGGACTGTGTGTGTGTGTGTGTGTGTGTGTGTGTGTGTGTGTGTGAGTGAGTGACCAATGTATTCATCATGTTATGGGGACCTAAATCTGTTTACACAGTCATAAAATCCAGGGACAAATCGCAGGCACTAACAAGGTAAATCATTTGCATTTTAAGGTGGAGCCATGTTGGGGGTGTGTGCAGGGTCAGGGTTAAGTAAGGTGAGGGTAGAGGTTGGTTAAGGTTAGGGTTAGGCAAGTAGTGGTTATAGTTATGGTTAAGGTACGTTTCCAGGAATTCATGTAAGGCAATGTATTGTCCCCTGAAGTTATGGAAACAAGACTGTGTGTGTGTGTGTGTGTGTGTGTGTGTGTGTGTGTGTGTGTG
>JAOUQZ010000039.1:12528871-12552720 GCA_028564935.1 Neosilurus hyrtlii
GACCCAGACCTCAGTAACCGCTTGAGATTTCTTCATCAAACTTGGCAGTTTCTTTTACTAGGCAATGTAGTTGTGACTTTTGCTATTTCGGGATTTCTACAATTCATATTTTCTGACATGAGGAGGCTGGGGCGTGGGGTGGTGGGTTGTATTACGTCATCTCCTAAAAGAGCAACAAGAGTTTGTTTTCTAAAATGATGTTGTTGTGACAGAATTGTAAAATTAGTCTTGTGCTATCAAAGTAAACACCTTTTCAAACCAACAGAAGGTGCTTTCAGGCAATTAGGATAGATAATTAATTCGAAGAACTCTGTCTTTGCTGTGCCCATTTCATCTCAGCTAACCAGCTACCTGTCATATCAGGGACATTGGTGCGGCAAATAAGGCTAGGTTTAGGTTTTGCTGGGTTGCTACATCCCTAGTATTGCCTCCTAAGATCCAAACCCCAGTGTTAGTTTCACACCGCTTCTGTTTCTTACCACCAGATTAGTACTAAATTTGATCAACAGGACAAACTTTGGCAAAAGAGTAATACCCAGTGGTCCTCATGTGAGCATCCTACAAGGACATATGTGACCCGCTCTAGAATAATACGGCTGAAGGAGGAAATTTGACATACTGAAATATTGATATATTTGGAAGAAGAATTTAATTTTCTTTACATGATTATACCATGAAAATTGACTGAGTTACATCTCATTGGTTTATCGCTGTATGATTCAGGGAATGCAAAATCTGCATCTAATGTTAGATATTTAGGTCACATTCTTACTGAGTAGTTGCCTGTAATGAACATTTAGATAAATTTGTAATCATAAAACACTTCTTGAATGTCATCTCAAATATCAACATTATAAGCATTATGTGTATCTATCTGTGGAACATCATTTAGACACTGACTGGATAGCAAGTCATAAGGATCGTTTAGCGTTATCCAAGTTGAACTTGCTAGCAGTGTTTAGTGGTAATATTTAAAAGAGTACTGTTTTTTCATTCTTACAGCATAATTTGGGCATAATGTAATATGTTTAAGTGATACAGAGCTTATTTTAACATGAATGACCATCAAAACCACTATACTGGGCAATTTTATACCGTGGATTATTAGCGGGGGCTGGACCAATGCGGAACAGCCATTTTTTTCCCAGAAGTGAAGTGAACTCATTGGGCCGGGTTGTTCAGTGCAAGTAAACAAGCAGCGGGTGACATTATAGGTAATAAAATACTGCGTACCAAAGGCTCTTACCTTTTACTGGTTTCTTTTGGTGAGGTGCTGTCCGTTGTCATCCTTTGACCTTTTATGAAGAAATTCCGTCAGAACGGTGTCCGGTTTTAGATGTGAAAGCTTGGGCTTCGTGCCAAGTAGTTCTGCCTGGAGGTCCCGCGAATAGCAGTTTGGCTTGAAGTGGTCTTTGCTGGCTACTAAATTGCATCCGAAGGTTTTTAGAGTAAGATTTGTTTTCCGTGATTTCTGCACTTGTTGTTTATGCAGCCATATGATTAGCACTCTTCCATTTTCCTGGTGACACAGTTCAGCAGTGGCTGATAATGTGTTCTCTTAGACTGGTGTCTGCTGCACGCAGCCCAGCCAATAGGACAGAACAACGAGTTTGCATTACTACCAGCGCTGGAACAGCCAATGAAGAAGGCAACAGGTAGTAATAGTAACAGTGTGGCAGCACTCGCCCGTACTTGACAAGAAGCAAGGACTGATGTTGCCTGATGGAACTGTTGATGTCATACGTAATTATTTTAATGAGCTAGTAATACAAATTCACCACAGGTACCCTTTAAACTAATGTTAATCCAATTCCTAAATAAAATTCTTCATAGATCCTTCAGCGAGATTTCAGCGTCAACTTGTGACGACCCATTTATTTTGCTCATCGCTTTGCTTGCAGACTTCAAAGGAGTCTATTATTAAATCCAGAAGTGTTAATCTTTTCTAGATTTTAGTGAGAGCAACCCATTAGAGAGCTGTCTGATTTGTATTTTCAGCACATTTTCTTACTACATCCTAAGACTTTTAGGAACATCACAGCACTGATTAATGTTTGTTCGTGAATCAGTGTTCTCTTTTGTTCAAGCAAAAACCATGTACAACGCAATTCTTTAGCTGTTTGACTGAAATTTTTAAAGTAATTGTATACTGATCATTGATGTCAGGAATTTCAGACAAATGCTTTTAGCAATAGCTTGCTCATTAGGTAATAATATACAGCTGGAGAAAAATGTTTTTTCAACAGATATTATAAATAACATCAAAATATTAAATGGTCAAAAATATAAAAAGTGTTTATAGACCTTGTGTAATGCATAGAAATTAAGATCGTATTACGTTTTCATCAATACAATACTTATTTTTGAATTTCAGGTGAATTCAGGAAACAGTATTTGATCAAATATCCCTGACATTTTAATCACAGCTTTCATGTGTCTTGGCATGTTCTCCAGCAGTCTTTGTTTCTGTATTTTCTTGCAAAAATTCAATCAGCTCAGATTTGCTTGATGGATTGTAACCATCTATCTTCCTCTTGATCATATTCCACAGGTTTATAGTGGGGTTCAGGTCTGGAGATTGGGCTGGTCATGTAGGAGTCTTAATCTTGTGGTCCTCCCGCCACACCTTTGATCTGGTTGTGCAACATGGAGCATTGTCTTGCTGCAAAGCCCAATCCTCAGAGTTAGGGAACGTTGTCAGAGCAGAAGGAAGGAATTTTTGTTCCAGGATAAGCCTGTGTGTCATTTCATTCATGTGTTCTTCACAAACTGAATACCAACCTGAAACACCCCAGGTCATCATCCAACCGTCATCAAAACAGGTTCAAGACGTTGTGGCTTGTAGGCCTCTCCTCTCTGCCTAACCATTAGATGATTATGTGATGGACAAAAGCTGAAAATTTCTCTTCTCAGAGAAGATGACCTAACACCAATCTTCTATGGTCCAGTCCTTATGGATTTTGCTTCTTATTGATGAAGGGCTTTTTCCTAGCTTTGCATGACTTCAGCCCTGCTCTGAGGAATCTGTTTCAACTGTACTTGCAGTGCACTTAACCGCAGCTGCCATTTCCTGTTCATTTTGAAGGTCAGTTGATGTCATCGTATTAATGGGTGTTGTATAAAATTCCAGAGAGTTGATGATCGTTCTTTTCAGGGGAGGGTCGTTGAAATGTGAATAAGAGGAAGATGGAGATCACAAGCCAACAAACAAAGCTGAAATTAGCTTGTATTGGCATAAAGTCAACAAAGAGCAACATGGAAGACAGGTGAAGAGCAAGCCAAGTGAATGAAAGCTGTGATTAAAATGTCAAGGTTATTCCACCAAATACCGATTTCTGAACTAATCCTTAGTTCAAATGGCCATTCAGTCGAGCAGATAGCTCAATGGAGGAGGCATCCTGGGTCAGTGTTACTGCTTGAATTAATCCTCATTTTCTCTCTGACACGTGGTCACTGTCATTGGATTCACTAACCAGTTTCTTTGAATGTACAGTTTTTCTAAATAGTTTTAATTATTTTTCGAACTAATTCTTCTTTTACATTTTTACATAAATAGAGTTTGATGGAACCCCTACCCCCTGCGAAGCTTTGGTGGCCCCTAGTGGGGATCAGGACCCTTTGCAAGGAATCATGTTATGCTTTATGGAAATTTGAACCACTGATAATTTGAGGAAATCTTAATATAGCATTCTGAAAAATAGTAGGATTCTGGCTTTAACCCAAATGAGTAAGTATGGAAAGTTTGATGAGGATAAGTCTTTTTCAAGATATTGCTTGAAAACGGTTGAGTATGGAAGAAAAAAATAGAAAATAGTATTGTATGGTTCCAAATTTATTATGATTCTGATGTCTTATGCATTATTCAAGGTCTGAAAACATTGCCTTTTTGTAATTTATTAAAAAAAAATTGGACCAGTTCTCATTAAATGGCTTAAGTAACACTACTTGATGTATTTTATGGCATTATAGTAAAATATAATATAATACCATATAAGTAAATATTAAAACCTGAGAAAATGATATTTAATATTTAAGCTTTGTGTGGCTTTATTAAAACACAGGCCTTGAAGCAGCGACTTTAAGATCACACAGAAGGCTCCATCAAATATTTATATTTGGGTTATAGTAGAAAGGCCAGGTGTGTAAGCTGAATGCAGCATGTGTCTGTAATCTGTAATGCAATATCGCTCATACAGCAAGTCAGACCAAATGAGTTCTAAAGTAAACCCCATTTGTTATGCTGTCAATATGCGGATAAATGCCATCTGTTGTTACTGTCCAGGTGTTTAAAGGTCCCACTCAGAGCTTATGCCGCCCATCTTTGTTTTTTATAGTGGGAGAAGCTACAGATGACGGCCAGCGAGAGACGAAAGATCATGTGCTCGGTCACATTCCATGTCATTGCCATTACGTGCGTGGTCTGGTCGCTGTACGTCCTGATCGACCGCACTGCAGAAGAGATCAAACAAGGTCAGCTGCCTCTACCAGCCCTCTCTCCCCTCCCTAACTTTCCTCACCAGCATCCCATTGTTCTGCTCTATATGCAGATTTTACTCTAGCTTCATTTTGTTCCCATTAAAGTGTTTCTATTACTGAAAGGAAAATGAATAGTTTGAAACATTAACTTGTTCTGACCAGTGTAGGAATAGCTGTCTTGTTCAGAAGTTCGACTAGGAATGATGCTCGTCTATACCTGACAAATGAACATTCATTATCATCCTTTAATATGTAGCTATATAACGTGTGTTATAGCTTCGTATACATAAATATGTCATTTAACTGCCATTAGACTACAGAACCCTCCCCACATTCTCATGCCTCCTGCTTCCACATGTAGTAAAATAGTAATAACCTCTTTTTAACCACGCAGCCAGGAGAATACCAGGTAAATGCTTTCTGTTTTTAACATCTGTTGAATCTTTTTTCTGGCTCTTATATTGACCTTCTTCTTATTATTTTCTGCTGAAACCTTCTTTCTGCTTTCTTCCTCTCCGCCTGTATATCTGATCCACCCTCCTTTCTGCTCAAATGTCTGGCTCTCTTGCCCCTCTACTCTCCCTCTCTTCAGCTCTCTGCCTGCTAGAGATTCACCCATCATTTTGATTTTTTTAAATGCTACCTGCTTGATGAAATCTGAATAATATGCACAGTGTGTTATGATTGGGGAAAGGAATTTCCAGCAGTATGAGAGTATAGCACTTTACTGCAGTCCAGCCACAGATTCATATTTTATCTGACATATGAATGCTGTATAATCTGCAATGTGCTGCTTTGATTTGATTTGAATTTGACTGCGATATTGGTACCACTTAAAAAAATACAGAACAAGTCTCATAAGATATAGCTGTGGTTGACCAAGAGAGAAAATAACTCGGATTAAATCAAGACAAACACCTGTTTAGTAAAATTGTGTTTGCCTTTCGAATTATAGTAAAGTTATAGAAAATTATACTTCCGTTCATTCATTTTACAGACCATTTAATATTTCTCTGGTCGCGGGGAGGCTGGAGCCTATCTCTGCCGACACTGGGCGAAGGTGAGGTACACCCTGTACAGCTCGTCAGACCATCGCAGAGCCAAAACACACAGAAACATTCACACTCACACCTAGGGTCGATTTGGAACCGTCAATTAGGTCCATGTGCATGTCTTTGGACTGTGGGAGGAAACCGGAGTGCCCGGAGGGAATCCACGCAAGCACGGGGAGAACAAGCAAACTATACACAGCAACGGCCAAGCCCTGGAATCAAACCCAGGACCTTCTTGCTATGAGATAGGTGCGCTAACCACTACGCCACCATGCCACCCTTAGTAAAGTTTTAGTTGAATTAAAAGAGCATCAAATGTCTTAAAGTAAGTTCTGGTCATCTTAGAACACAGTCTCGCTCAAGAGATCTATATATCATCAGGAATAACCTCCGGTCTCTTTGTTCTATTTTTGCTCGCAATGTCAGGAACACTAACCCTGCACACTGGTCTAACTTATGGCGCTTCCCAAAGCAATACAGTATTATATTCCATGTTCAGGAATACCTCATGTTGTAGCTCGTCGTAGACATTAATGATTTACCACATTACAGTCCCTTTCCAATCTGATTAATGATTACTGCGGATGGGAAGGTGATATGCTCACATGATATGTGATTATATGATATGTGGAAAATGTGAATAAATTTTCCAGTCAAAAGCATTAGGAAGCTGTCAGCCTTATCCTGCTTGGTAGTTCTTTTAGAACAATCTTCACAGTTCCTGTTCGACCATTCGTCACCTTGAAGCAAACTAACTGTCACTGGAAAGATGCTAGAACATTATTAGAACAGTAAACAGGGCGGTATGAGTCCTTTGCAATTTCTAGAAGCCAGCAAAAATAAGAATGATGTCGTTTACGTTCACAGTAACACTAGGATGAACTGAAATAAGAACTGCTATATGTGGTTAATCTGGGTCCCTTACCAGTCTGGAACATCTTGTCTGTGTTTCCAATGTCGTAGCTCATCCTGCGTCCACCCCCGTAGCTAGATCACTGTGAATGATTTGACATTTAGAGAATATATAACACTCCAGAATCACACTGTATTTGTGCACAGGGAGGATGCAGTGTCATTTTCTGGTTTCTGAGAGCATATGGCTGGTCCGGGAATGAATGTGTCTTTCAATATGTTTTCTTTTCCTTAAAAAAAATGACCAAACAAACAAAAAGACCTTAATATAATGAAACGAGTATAATGTAATTAGTGTGATTAATATTTTGAACAGAGTGTAATATGTGAATACATTTTTGACAAGTTTATGATTTGGTGCCATGAATAAAAATGTTTTCCTGTTTTCTACAGGGATTCTGGAGTGGCCTTTCTGGACCAAGCTTGTGGTGGTGGCCATCGGCTTCACCGGCGGACTGGTTTTCATGTATGTGCAATGCAAAGTCTATATCCAGCTGTGGAGGAGACTTAAGGCTTACAACAGGGTGATATATGTGCAAAATCGTCCAGAGAGTTATAAACAGCTTATTTTCGATAAACCTCTACTTGTGGAGCCAAACTTGGAAAATAAAGAGGGTTTTGGGCCAGCGCAGTCAGACACAAACTCTTCACAGTACACAGAGACTGAGGATTACAGCATGGAGATACTGCACGTGTGAGCAGCGCATTCACAGCGCAATTCCATGGGACCAGTTGATGCTTTGCCTCCTGCCAGGGTACATATGGCACCGCACAGCGCTGGGCAGTGTAACTGAGACGGAACTCCCTCTGTTTTTTTTTTTTTTTTCCCTTCTTTTTTTTTTTTTTTTAAAAGTTTTCTTTGTTTTGTCTGTTCTGTTCATGTAAGTTGTTGGCTAGCCATTATGATCCGGTGTGCACCAGGTCCAACTACTGCCATTGTACTGCTCTTGTACCAGATGTGCATCTGTGCTCACCCTGTGTGTGAGTATGTGTCTCTGCGCTGGTTCTAATGGAGTCCTTAATGAAGCATTTAAGCACTTTTTAGTTCCCTCTTTTAAGGCTCTCCTGGTTTAATACCCATACATTTATATACAGTATACATGCAGGAAAAAAAACTAATTCTTAGAGATTTTCTTGCATTTTATATGGCATTTTTTATTCCCCTGCAAACTTTGGATGTAAAACCTGGAAATGTGAGGAGCTAAAAGGGAAAATGTTTTTAGAGCGATAGTCATCTTTCATTTAAAAATATATTTTTTGTTCATTGATTAGTCTTTTACATTTGTTCTGATATTTAACTTATTCTAAAGCTGATACTTATTCAAAACTAATTTAAAGATTATCTACCAAGGGCTACAGCCACTAAAGCTGTTTGCACAGTTTTTACATGTTAATGTACCAGCTGGTGCTAAAACATGTGACAGGCCCATTAAGAATACACTGATCACTGGATATATTTTGGTTTGTGTTTAGCCCTAAAGTGTCACTTCTAAGGGCTCTAAAGGGTAGATGATTTTAAAATTTGTACCTGTTTCCGGTTAGAGCACATTTTCCCGTGGACATTAAAAGCTTGTAGCATCACAACAGCTTTTTAGATGATTCATGTTTTCTATACATGAGTGATTCTTTATACCGAGTCTTTGCTTTAATCATTTTTCATAAGAATTAATTTCCTCTGTTCTTAGTTAGAGTAGCTTATTTTTCTACCCCAACAGGACCGAGTTTTATTTCGTTCCTTCAACCATAAACACTTATACACGACTTGACATCTTTCCTGGCTTGACAAAAACTGTAGCTTTTCAACACTTAATTTTGTTCCTGTTTTTATTACAGTTCTTCATCCATATTTAAAATATTATTTCAGCACGCATGAACATAGATTATGAAGTTTTAAAAACAATAATAAATAATAAATGTAGGACACATCGTTACACGGAGTCCCAAAACTGGATTTCATCAGTCCTTCGGAAAGGAAAGGAATTTCGTAAAGCTTGTTGCAGTTATAAACGTTAAGAAATGCCAATGTTAACTGTGACTTCTGACCATTTCTTCATTTCTGTTGACTAAGTGTTTTTTGATACAGATTGCATTTGTTTCCCTCATCACACTGGAGTATCAGGGCGAACCTGAAATCCAAGCTACTTCTGCCATCTGTTGGCAAAAGGAAAATTGTACATTGTGTTCTGCAGATTTTAATGTACCATGAATGCTTGGTGCAATTTGAGCAAAATGAAAAGTGCAATTACAGTTTGTTGATCATCCTTGCAGTCCATTAGCAGTCTTCACATAGGGGGTTAAATTTCACAGTTTATGCAAATAACACTACAGGTCTGATATTGCACAGCTAATATAATATTGTTCTTAAATCCTTGAACTCTTCTTGGGCAGGGCAGAGGGGATCTTAACTATGTTGACTGCACGGATGCTCTTTACAAGCTTGTAAATTCTAACAAGCGCAGTTTCACATGACTGCCACCTGGCGTCCTTTATGATTTAATCCATTTTACTGTGTGATTTAGAAATCAGTGTACAGATGGATTTTTGTTCGATAGATAGGAGCTGGCTCCTTTAAGTCTCTGGCAGTGTGGGACCGTTGACAATTTATGGAATCAAGATCAAACTGTAATATTTTTCAACAAGATAACAATTCTGGAAACTTTCTGGAATATAATTCTGCGTATGCCTTGTCAGGTGTCAGCTTTGCTGAACGGCTGCACTGCGTCTGCTCTGTTTAACGTCGATCTGTTGCAGTAATTGTATTGTTTGTCTCTTCTTGACTCTTCATTGCTGCAGGTTGCTAGTAGTTGAGCTCTGATGATCATGTGATCAATCATGCTTACTAACACACACACACACACACACACACACACACACGTGACATGTGCTTAGAAAGTGTTTCTTGCAAACTGCAATTTATTACTACTGAATCAACTTGAATGTGGTCAACATGACTGTTTCCTAGCCCTCTCTTATTCCATTCTTCTCTTTGTGACTTTTCTTTGAGTAGTAAAAGTAATTCTTCATTATGTTTTTAATGAAATGTTGATGTGTTTTTGTTTTAATTTCTCATATTTGAGTATATAGCCTGTAAAACAACCAAATAAAATGAAGTAAACCTATACATTGTTGCAAATGGGACATTTTGTTTTCGCCACATTCTGTACTGCTGTTATAAAGCGGTGGTTGCTTTGACACAACACTGCCTAAAGAACTGAAACCGTCACTTGTTTGATGGAATATCCATTTCCTTGGTTTCCACACGGTTACTTAATATCATCAAGGCCTTTCACAAGCACTGTGTCAAAATGAAGAAGCAGTGGACCTGATTAAACACATTGCCGTGGCTTTCTCAGTAGCTAAATATGGTTTTGTGAAACGGAAAAAAACTGTAATTTACATGTATAGTTTTGTATTTTATGTATCTGTACATTTTTTCCTCAGTATTATTACTCTTTTAAGAGGTTGATTTTACGTTTCTTAACTGAGATGTAAGTGGTGATGTTTTGTGTTTTTAAAGGGAAGATTAAATGGAGCAATAAAATAAAACCTTGATGAAACCAGCAGGTGGTTGTTTAAGTTGCTCCTAAATTTATATTAACGTATAACTTTTGGAGATGTGCCGTACAGACAAGTCTGAACATTGATTACTTGTTTAATATATCATCTTTTAATGGCCTTTGTATTTATTCATTTATTCATTTTTTTCCGAATTAAGCCATCGCAGGGCAAAATGACAGCCATGGTTTTTTACATGCCTCTCACCACAGACAGTGAGAGACATGGCTGGCCTTTGATAACCCAGTTAGTTGCACTGGGGGGACAGCTTGGTGATAGTGGTAATTGAAACCCCAACCTTCCGATCAGTAAGCCAGCACCCCTACTACTGGGCCACTACTGCCCCTCCTTTGGATTTAATTTTGCCTAAACAATGAGGCGGGGAACTTAAACAGTCAGCCAGTCGTGTAGCAGCAACACAACACATACGACACAAATCTATAAGATATAGTTAATCAAACATTAAAATGGAGATAATTGCATGAATGAGTAATATATCTCAGTATGTGACTCAGACCAGTGCGAGGATGTTGGTGCTTACAGCCTGATGGGGTCAGAGGAGAATGACCAGTCTGGTTCAGGTTGACAGAAAGGCTATGGTAACTCAAATAACCTTTCCTTCCTGCTCACCATAGTATCCCAGTGTTCAGCACTTCAAGCCTTAAAATGGATGGGCTTCAACAGCAGAAGACCACATCAGGCTCTGTCTGTCTGTGAAAAACTGGATTCTGAGGCTACAGTGGACACAGACTCCCCAAAAATGGACAAATGGGATTGGGAAAAATGTTGTTTGGTCTTTTCCTAATCTTCAGCTGTCATGCCAAAAATCGAACTTCACAGTCTCTAAGTGTACATGTGTGCAGAAATACACATTAAAAAGTGACATGCCTAGACTGCCGCGGGCTTGCTCACTAGGGATGTGTAGGGGGTTGTAGAAAAATTTTAGATTCCTCCCTAAATTAATTTTACTATGTAAAGCTGCTTTGTGACAATGTCAATTGTAAAAAGCACTATACAAATAAAACTGACTTGAATTGAATTGAGAGGAGTGTAAACTCTTGGCTATTTTGTGCCAACATGTATCATATTAAAATAAAAATTATATCATAAAATAAAAGACATGATTCTGTCTTAACATTTGACTTGCAGAAAGCTACACAAATGAGTTTCATCTTTTCAGAAACATTTTCCATGGCCCTCAAAGCATTCTAAAAAATTGTCACTCATCATAAAGGTGTTCACAAAAATGGGAGGCACTGTTACAATGCTGTAAATCAAAACGTAAATATCTGTGGTCCACAACTATAATATACTGTGCGTTTCTCTTTGTTCACAGTTTTCAAGTGTGCCAGTTGTGTGCACAGTCTGATTTTTGGCCATAGCAGAGTGTGTTTCTTTCAGGAAAAGCTTCTTTTGTAATAACCTTCAAACCAGTTTGTGGTAATGGAGGTGGTGTCTAATAGCTTAAAAACTGTGTATCTCACCTACACTCTTGAAAGTTTATAACACCAGGTAATGACATTACCAACAAGATCTACTGATTTTAAAAATCAACTCGTGTCAGAAGCACTTTGCTCAAATGTTTGAAATGTTTCCCTGGAAACTGCTTCGTGGAATTCACATATTGTCATTAGATTTTGGATAAAATGTACAGCATACACACACTTCATCATTTTAGTGTTAAATCTACAGTAAGCTTAATACATGAGGCTAAACCAAGAGCAGTGTTCGGGCCTGCTGAGCTCGCATCTAGACAGTTCATTTTTCTTCCTCTGATAGGGCTGAAAAAAATTCTGCAGACAGGTGGATAAAAAATCTGAACAGACACCTGGGGCCTCATGTACAAAGCTTTGCGTAAAATTTACACTGAAACATATTTTGTGCATGAAGCTCGAAAGGTATGTACGGCAAAAAAAATTATTCAGACACCTGAAACCGTGCACACACTGGATACCACTCACACATCCCTATCAACACAAAACTAAAAGCGAACCACACTCCACCCTCCCTCCCTCTCTCTCTGCCCTTAATCACAACAATTTTAATATGTAATTTATTGGGGTTTTTTGTACACCTCTGTTCAGTGCCAAGAGAAATGCGGCAAGTCGGCAAAAAAAGAAATTTAAGAACATGCAATGTGGCACTGCTACTTTCTGATGGACAGTCCCAAAAACACAAAATATTTTTAGTTAGCATTCTGTCCTCTGGAATTCATATTAAAAAAAAAAAAACTGGAATGTGGAGGAAGCTGTTAATTTTTCCCCAATGTAAAGGCAACTTACTGGGTAAGGGGTGTTGCACGAGGCTTCAAATCTCAAACTTTTTCACACATTCTCCCTGTACGTATATGGGTTTTCTCCAGGTGCTCTGGTTTCCTTCCTTAGTCCAAAAATATGCAACTGGCTACTCTAAATTAAATGTGAGTGAATGTGTGTCAGTTATCCTTGCAATAGACTGGCGATCTGTTCGTGGTTTACCCCATCTCTCTCGGTTTGGATTGGCTCCGACTTCCCTGTGGCTCTAATAGATAAGTGGTACAGATAATGGATGCATTAAGGTTGGCGTCAAGCAAAGAATGCCATTTGAACAAATGGTGGCTGCTGGTGAGGGCAACACTGTTCTTGCAACAATATTTGCAGCATGTGACAAGATCATACAATGAAGGTGAAATGAAAGTAAAGAAATTTCGATTTATATGCTATAAGTTCCATGCAGTTTATGTTCTTTGGCTTTATTGTGATTTAGTTAATTTGAAAAGCACTGTACAGCAAACTTCTAATGTGTAACTTCTATGTGCTGTAGTTTGACTGCATGCTCTCTAAGGGCTGCCAACTAAAACCATTAGAAATGTGCGTGCACCAGACATGAATATGAATGATACTGTAAGTTTAAATCCTAACAGATAAACAATATGGATAAACAAAAGGATGAAATTGTGAATGATTGTTCCTACTGATAAAAGTTTTCCCAATTAAAACTTAGTACAATGTTTAAACTCATCATTTAATATGAACTAAACTAATATCAGCAGTTCTTCAGGTACATTACTTATATCATAGCACAATGTTAATGTTAATAGCAGCTTCAACCAGGTAAATATCCACAAGTTGTTTATTGCACTAGGAACTGAAAATTACTTCAATCCACAAAAACCCATTAAATACAGTAATCATCTACAGAGTTTATTTTTTCATATTTCATCTATAAAATATTAGTAGTAGATATGAGGAACTATGTATTGATTTTTGGAATCCATTGTTAATATATATTAACTGGGGTTTCATTTGGCGGTTATAAGAAAAATCGCCAAATTTTTATTGAACCCTTCATTAATTTGTCTTTAAATATTAAGACAAATGATATTTTCCACATTGGAAGTTCTTCTCTTGAATTACCCAGAGGCAGGTCAAGCTGGTCCTCAGTCTCCTCCAGGTAAATGATCAGGATATAATTACAGTCTTCAGTTTTAGCTTCAACATCTGCACTTCCCCACTTTCTCCTGCTGTAGAAAATCTTACAGTTTTCAAACTCTTGCTTAAGTTAAAATGTTTTAAACATTACAGGGGCTTGTTACGTATCTAGGGTTAGTAGATGTGGAGAACTGTGTGCAATTCATATCAGTTAATTGTGTTCACCACCATCACAGCAGCATTATTATTATCTTTTTCCTTCTCTGTTATTGTTTTTGGCAATTAATCTGAGATGGTAGTTTTTTTTACTTACACAGAGACTGGGCCAAAGTTTTTCCAGTCTGATTCAGGAGATCATTCTGGAGTTGGTTAACAGTTTCAGCCTTTGCTTCCTCACCCACTTACTTGAGCATCTTAATGGGGCATCTTGGGTGGTCACCTACCATTCATAAAAATGTCAGATTGATCTGACAAAACTGTGGACAGGAAGTCAGGCTAACAAACTATTCAGGGGTCAGTGGTGAAGGGGAGGAGTGAGCATGCTCCATATTTAAGTTACCTTTTGAATTTGAATACAAAACATCAGTGCTTACGTCACGATTAATGGGGCCCTGTTACACGTGATAGACTGTTGGATAAATACTGGGGTGAATCAGCGGTCCCTCAGCCTCAGTGCATTTACAATGGCGAATGCGAGGAGATTTTCTAAGGTGAAGCTTAAAGAAAAAGATTTTCCTGCGGCATCATTTACCTACAGGTGGATCTTCCAGCACTCATTGTGTTCACTGAAATGTCTGGAGTGCTGTGGGTTGCCAGGGATTAGAAGTAAGCCACTTCTGAAGCAATAAGTCCATACTATTCATGTTAGCTACTGTGTATTATGTAATATGTATGTTGTTACAGTAGAAATCCTACCGACATTAGCATCTTTTTAATATTGAAACTCATTACACTCATAAAACATAAAAGCATTATTACGTGTGCTGCAGATCCATTCGTTCATTCCTTTTCTAAGCCGCACAATCCTTAATAGGGTCGCAGGGAGGCTGGCGCCTATCTCAGCCGACTCTGGCGGCATACACCCTGGACAGCTCAACAGGCCATCGCAGGTGTGCTGCACATTTCTTTGTTAAAAAAAAGTTGTGAAAATAAAATTAATACGTGCTGTATTTCCAGTCATAGTACTATAGCAATAGTATGTAATAATTTAAAAGTTTAAATTACATTTACAGCTGCAGGGCAGGGCACGTATATTTTTTGTTCCCACTAGGTCGTGTAATTCACTGGCACTGGATCAGGATATACGGGGGTTGGTCTAATTTTACCAACAAAATGTTTGGTGCAAATATTCTGTTAGCCAGACATCTGGGTTTTACATTATAAAGCTCCCGTCATGCTCAAAAGCTGCTGTGTTGTGGGCTGTTTGTCCAATGTAAAGAAAAACAGCTGAAATTTCAAGTTACCATTAAGCATGCAAAGAAGTAGCAAGTGATAAGAGCTATCAACAGGTATGCACTGAAGTCAGATGGATCAGTAAATCCAGGGAAATTATGGAAACCTAAATCATTCATTCATTTATTCATTTTCTGAACTGCTTAATCCCAATTAGGGTCATGGGAAGGCTAGCAAACATCTCAGTTGACTCTGGGCGAGTGCAGAGTACACCCTGGACAGCTTGCCAGGCCATCGCAGGGCAGAATCACACTGAAGGCAACCCAGTGGCCTACTCTTAACGAACGACAGCATTGGTTCTTTTACATGCCTCTCACCACAGACAGTGAGAGACATGGCTGACCTTTGATATTAGCTGTTAGCTGCACTGGGGGGACACCAGTGACAACTTGGTGATAGTGGTGCTTGAACCTCCAACCTTCGGACCAGTAAGCCAGCACCCTACTACCAGGCCATCACTGCACCAACCTAAATCACATTATACTTATATTTGTGGCCTGCATTTTGGTGATCACTGGGCGAAAGTAATGTTTTCCTCCACTCAAATATGGCAGACAGGTTGCTACTACTCACCCTCACCCAGGTGTATGTCAACTCACTGCACACAAACTTACTGCACACTCACTGACATATATTAAGACATACGCTCACTCACACATAGACACCCACTTCACATGGAACCACTCAATACCAAGGTATCGTCTCATATTGTCTCATATTGCTAATTTTACCTTTCTTATACATATATAATCAAATTAATGTGTTGTCAGAGAAGTCAACCAGCCCACTTATTCCTATTGCAAATATTAGAACAGCAGTGTCTGGTAGCTCCATGAAACACCCATCACAAGTCATACTATGCACTGACCCATACTGTTTGTTTGCCTTGGTCATGCAAAAAATGTATGTGCATGGCGTGATCTATTTTTAAAGTTAGATAGGAAATAAGGGGAACTACTGCTCTGTGCTATTGATATTTATAAAAGGCATTGTTAATCAGCAGTCATCCACATCAACAGACAATGGAGCAGATTTCAGGACTAACTATGGTTATTTAAGCAACACATTTATTTATACATATCCGAACATCTAAACCTCTAAGCATCCTTGCAGTACCAAACATTAGTACACAGCATCCCCTGCTGGGGTAACTATACTGTCACACTTCCAAATTGAATATGGGTTTTACCATTTGACAAATTGAAATGGTCACCAATGCACCAAATCTGGATGAAAATCTGACATTAAAGCTTCTGATTCTGAATATACAATCTACAGATTTCATGAAGACATGCACATTAGAATAATTGGCTGTGTTAAATTACCCCTAGCTTTGAGTGTGAATGGTTGTGTGGCCCTGGCATGCTCTGGTGTGCTGTTCGGGATGTACCCCGCCTTCACCCGGCCTTTACCCAGACAGGCTCCAGCCTCCCTGTGACCCTAGGTGAATTAAGCAATTGCACGTGAATGCAAATGAGTGAGTGAGTGAATATATTTTAAAAGGTAAAAACTATAATGTTAATAATTACATAACATGATTTTATACATTGATTTATGTTATATATAATTCTAATCTACTTATGTGGTATTCTATCAGTTTAATTGGACAGGACACTTCACAATACTTTACAATAGTTTAGTGCACATCTGGAGCTGTCCAGTGCATACCCCGCCCTTGCCCAGAGTCGGCTGAAATAGGCACCAGCGACCCTAGGATTAAGCGGCTTTTAATATGAATGAATGAATGAATGAATGAGTGAATGAGTGTACAGCTGGAGGAAAGATCATCTGATTTAAAGTTTAAACTAAAGTTTGTGTATATAGAATATACTGCAAGCAGTGGGTGGAGATCAACCTACGACAGCTGGCAAGTAGTTGACATAGTATCCATAGGTCAGAGGGTCAAAGTAAGAAATAGAGTCTAGTTCTTGTAATTGGTATTAATGGTAAGTACTCAACAACCGAAACCTACGTAAGCCCACACCTGCCGATTCAAATGGATCAAAAGGAGGGCTAAGTGAACTCTCCCAAGAAAAAATAGTGAAACAAAAGTCAATGTGAGAATGGAAACTCACTGGCCGCTTCTCCAAAAGGTGAAGACAGCAGGAGAGGTCTTATGGAGAAACATTAACTTAATTAAGACAGGACATGTTTGGTTAGACTTCCCTTTCATTATTTCCTTCACTCTATTCATTACACTAACACACCCCTCTTCAACCATAAACAGACTAATTAATATTAGTATTGTGTCTTTCTGGAAATCACACTTAAAGATTATTACATTTTATATAAATATATATTTATATATATTTCCCATTAAATTGCCTAGTAAATGGTTGCCTGGAAGCTGGAACACCTGAGCTCACCTTGTCTCATGACTTCAGCTCCAGACCTGCTGCTCTGTCTCCCTCTGCAGCAGCTTCTGGAACTAACAGTGTGTACGTATTTAACAGGCACATCAACGTTATGGGTTCAGTCACAGGTTACAAACGTGAACAAAATGAATAATTTACTCTACCATTACTTTTCCCCTAAAATATTCATTTTTAGTGTACAAATTACTCAGGAGGATAGATCATAAAGCCATAAGCTCAGTGTCTTTTGCTTTGAGCAAACAATAAAAAAAACTTTTTAAGGTTTAAACTTCTCTGTGTATCATGTTTATTATTCAGAGGAAACATGGTTCATGGTTCATGGTTGTATAAACTTTCATTATGCATTAATTTAATATATAATATGATTATCTAACTTTCTAATTTATATTATTCAGCCCCCTATCATATATGTTCTGCTGATAGATATTACAATTTTACTCTCACATTTAATATCACCATCCTTTGCCAATGCTTCCATGTGTAAATTCCATATGTGTTGAAACCCATTCTTTCATTGTACCAGCAGATTCTCAAAGACCTTGACAGAAAAACAAATGTTTATCATCATTGTCACATTCACAGCAATAGCTGGGAAAACCTAATAAAATACACAGATGCCTATTGTATAAGATCATAAATGGCATGGCTCCTCCACCTGTCTAGACTCTCACACCTGGAAACAGGTCTACAAGACCCTCCTAGAGAGGAGACTGTACTATCCCCTTTAGAGCCAGCTGCTTTGGTCAGTCTTGCTTTGCGGTTAGAGCTGCACAATTCTGGAACACCTTATCGAATTAAATAAGGTGCTGCACCACCATAACACCTTCACAAAAAATTTTAGGCTCTTAAAAAAACAAACATCTGACCACTACTGATTACTAATGTGCCATTTATTAATAATGAGCTGATCGTGTAGCTTTCCATTGAAGATTTCCATCTTCACATTGCTTGCTGGCTCTCATTATGTATGTACTCTGCTGCTTTGCATGGCCAAATATATTGACTGCCATTTCTATTAACTGCTATTGCTATTAATTATATTGATTGCTATTGCTGTTTTAATGGCTAACTATATAAACTGTTATTGTTCCTACCTTGTATTGTATTGTTTTGATTTGTTTTGTTTTTAACTTTTACTGTGTGAGGTCCAGGGTTCTGAACATTTTGCCTAAGGACTGCAGTTGCGAATTACGCATTTGGCTAAAACTGGCACATTTACAGTGATGCTAATTAGTGTGTAACTGAAACAGAAATTGCTTTTCTATTTCTAAATATGCTACATGGCCTAAGTTTGTGGACACATGACCATGACACCCATGTGTGGTTCCCCTTAAACATGATGTCATGCTGCAGTATTACAATATCCTTTCATTGAAACTGAGGAGCTGTTCCCAAATGACAATGCCCCTGTGTACAAAGCAAGCTCCATGAAGACATTTTTTGCCAAGGTCTGAGTTGAAGAACTTGTGTGGCCTGCAGAGAACTCTGATCTCAGCCTCAATGAACACCTTTGGTATGAATCCGTGTATCAGGCCTCTTCATCCAACATCAGTGTCTGACCTCATTAAAGCTCTTCTGGCTGAATAAGCCATAATATCCACAGCCTTGTTCCAAAACATATAGTGGAAATCCTTCCCAAAAGAATTGAGATTAATATAACAGGTGGATTAAATGGGTAACTGGATACTCAAAAAGCACATATGTATGTGATAGTAAATGTAGACAAATGTTTGTCTCATTATAGTGTATTTAACTTGCAAAAGGAGTCTATGAATTGTATACAATGTATGCTGGCTGCACTTGTGAATAAAGTATTTAGAGGAATAGCAATAGGTGGTACAAACAATACAGATGATAGTTCAACTACTATAGTTAAACTGTAATCATATCTAAAACAACTATGAACCAACATGATTATAAGTTTTTTTATACTGTTATATGAATCATGATTAAAAATAATATAATCAAATTCAAAATAAAGATAGAATGACCGAAATACCAGAAATATACACAAATAACAAATATCCTACAATAATAAATGAGTGTAGGTGGCCCAGTAGTGTAGTGGGTAGCGCTGCTGGCTCACAGCTCTAGAATTAGTTCAATCTTGAGCTCAGGTTACTGTCTGTGTGGAGTTTCTCATGTTCTCTCTTTATATTCTAGAACATGCAACAAACATATTTCAGCCTTGTGAGTTTCTGACGGGGTGGCACGGTGGTGTGGTGGGCAGCACATCTGCCTCCCAACAAGAAGGTCCTGAATTTGAGTTTCAGGCTCAGAGAGGGCATTTCTGTGAGTTTGCATATACTCCACATGCTTGTGTGGGTTTTCTCCAGGTCCTTCAGATGCCTTCCATTGCCTGTAGGTGTGAATGTAAGTGTAAATGGATGTGTGTGTTGGCCCTGCGATGGTTTGGCAAGCTTTCCAAAGTGTACCGCATCTTTGCCCATTGTTGGCTGAGATAGGCTCCACCCTTCCCTTGACCCTAGTAGGATTAAATGTCTTGGTCAGTAAGTGAGTATGTGAGTTTTAGACAGTATGTCTGTAGATTTATTTGTTGTATACTTGCTGATAATTTGTACACTCCACTTCCACAACAGCTAGTGTCAGAGCACCATAGGCATGGAACATAATTTGGATGGTTGTTCTGTCTCAATAAGGCTGCTGCGTTGCCGAGTTCTTGGAAAACAACAGAGTGTAAATTCTTCCTCTGTGTTTGGATGGTTGCTGAATTGTAACATCTGGCTGATCACGTCCAAAATCCTTTTCTTGCATTTCTTGCAGTGCTCTTCTCTTAAACGTGGCCTTATTTTCAGTGATTTAAATTAATCTTCGTTCTCCTTCATACAAATTTCTTTCTTCATTACACTAACGATGCTCAGGTCACCAGCGAATAATGGCATGCTGCTGCCAGCTTCTGGATGAATTGTGTGATGCAAGTTTGGGTGATTTTTTTCCTGTGCCCCAATCTCTTGTACTGAAGAGAAGCTGCTGCTTATATACCGTTTATAACGAGAGTCAATGTGCAAAGGTTTATTTAATCATTTAATCAACAACATAGAAGCAAAGCACAGAGACTTTTTTATGCGCTGCAGGATTTATTACTATACAGCCTGTAATTTCATATTACATTTACTACTGTTAAAACTTTGCAGACACACTTTCTCTTTCTTCCTGCTCCAAGTGACAAGCTGCACTACTCATATAACACCAGACACCTACCAATAGAGCTATCTATCAGGAACTCTGCCTTTAAGCAATACCTTAATCTTTGTGTTACTCTAACAGTATTATAAAACATATTATCACGTTACAAAATACGTTGTTGTGTCCAAAGGTAGCATTATACAGTTTTCTTAATGACATAATAAAACCTATAATTTATTATATATTATATATGTCAGGACCCATGATAAAATAGTCAAAAGATCATATGGAATTAAATGCTTTAGATCATTCTTGTGGTGGTCAATTTAAAATTTTAAGCAGTACCACATTGTTTTAAAGCTTTGTAAGAAATTACTTCTTCCGTGAAGTATCTTAAAAACATAACTTATTAACATCTACATTTGGCACTGTATGGAATGATCGCATGAGACCAAAAGTGGCAGAGTAACTAAAAAGAGAGAAACCAGAAGGAAGGCAGACATGAGGGCACCCTGTAACGTTGGGCAATCAGCCATTTCATAGTCAACGGACCTGGGTGAGCATGTGAGGGAGCGACACCATCCCAACATCACAGTTTACCAGAACTCTCTACGTCTGAGAACCCCCAGATCTGCTCCTTTACCTAATAAAAGGCTATTAACAAAATACTTGACTAAACAAGTATGTTTTCAGCCTAGTCAGAGACTGTGTCTGAGTCCCGAACATTAACTGGAATTTTATGTTGTAGTGCTTTGTAAGGGAAAGCTCTGCAGTAGTCCTCAGTATTCGGGTATCACAAAGCAGCCTGCACCTTTTGATCTAAGTGGGCGAGCTGGATCATAAACAACAAGAAGTTTGCTAAGATAATATTGTGCAAGACCATTAAGTGCTTTATAGGATAAAAGTAGCAATTTATATTCGATTCGAAATTAAATTGGGAGCCAGTGCAGTGTAGATAAGATGGGGGTGATATGCTCGTGTCTTCTGGTTCTAGTAAGAACTTTTGCTGCTGCATTCTGGACTAACTGGAGCTTGTTTATGCACCTATTAGTACATCCAGACAGAAACACATTACAATAATCTAATTTCGAGGTAAAAAATGCATGAACAAGTTTTTCCGCATCATGCAGTGACATTATATTTCTTATTTTAGCAATATTTCTGAGATGATAGAAGGCTATCTGAGTAATATTATCTACATGAGCTTCAAATGAAAGACCAGGGTCAATGATCACTCCGAGGTTCTTAACTGTTACACACGACGAAACTGAAACAGCATCCAAACTTACTACATAATCAGAAACCTTATTTCTAGCTGCCTGTGAACTGAGTACAAGTACTTCTTTCTTATCAGAATTTAGTAAGAGGAAGTTAGTAATCATCAAGTCTCTAATCTCCTTTACACAATTCTCAACTTTATTAAGGTGGTGTCTCTTATCTGGATTTGCTGAAATATATAACTGTGTATCATATAAGTAACAATGAAAGCTAATACCATGTTCTCAAATAAATGTATCCAAAGGGAGCATGTATAGAGAAAAAAGCAGTGGCCCTAAGACAGAACCTTGTGGAACTCCAAACTTAACATTAGAACATATAGAGGAATCACCATGTACATCTACAAACTGATAACAGTCAGTTAAATATGATTTAAACCAGGAGAGGGCCGTTCCCTTAACTCCAACATTTTCTAGTCTGTCAAGGAGAATTGTATGATCAATTGTGTCAAAGGCTGCACTAAGGTCAAGTAACACAAGCAGGAAGACACAGCCGTGGTCAGAGGCCACCAGTAAATCATTTATCACCTTAATGAATGCTGTCTCTGTGCTATGATGGGGCCTAAATCCTGAGTGATGCATTTCATGAATGTTATTCCTACAAAGATATGAACATAACTGTTGTGCTACAGCTTTTTCTAAGATCTTGGAGATAAAAGGGAGGTTTAATATTGGTCTATATTTGGACAGCTGATATAGGTCGAGCTCAGGTTTTTTAATCAGAGGTTTGATAACTGCTAGTGTAAAGGATTTAGGTACATAACCTGTGCTTAGGGAAGAATTAATTACATTTAATAAAGGGCTGATAACTTCTGTTTGAAGAAACTTGGTACTTGGTACTTGGTCTAGCACACAGGTTGATGATTTACATTTACATTAACATGTTTTGTGAATAATTGGTGTATTATACAGTAGTGTGCAGTGAAGATTATACACCACCAATTTTGTCTAAAAGGGCAAAAACACTGAAAATACCAAAATAAAACAAGGTCCAGCACCTCTCGAGAAGGGTGGTTTCAGAGCCCAAGCTATGTGTTGAAGTGAGCCCAACTATATCTAGTCGGTGTCTCTCAACCTCACACACCAGCTCAGGCTCTTTCCCTGCCAGAGAAGTGACATTCCATGTCCCAAAAGCCAGAGTCCGTAGCCGAGGATCGGTCCGGCAAAACCCACGCCTTTGGCTGCCACCCAGTTAACACTGCACCTGACCCATATTGCCCTTCCTACCGGTGGTGGGTCCATGGGAGGGTGGACCCATGTGTCTTCTTCTTCGGGCTGGGCCTGGCTGAGCTACATGGGCAGAAGCCCGACCACCAGGCGCTTGCCTTCGAGGCCCTTCTCCAGGCCTGGCTTCAGAGGGGGACTCTGTAAATACCAATTTTTGAGAAAAATTGAAAGGTGTCGCAAATGTTTTTTTTGTTTTTTTTTTACTTTTGCATAGCATGAATGAACTTCAAACCATATGGAATTGTTTAGCGAGTGAAGAAATTAAAAAAGATGTGAACACTATGCCTGAAAGGTTAAATGCTGCAATCAAAGTAAAGGGTGGCCACTTGTTTTTCTCAAAAAGAGACTGTTAATTTTGTTATTACTATATATTGTTATTTGTTTACTTATTATCATCAATATGATCCAATATTACATGAAGTAAATACTTGAATAGTACTTGGTTTCTGATTATCTTCATTTTGTTTTTTGAAGTTCATTCATGCTGTGCAAAAGTAAAAAAAAAGAAAAAATTTGTGACACCTTTCAATTTTTCTGAAAAATCGGTATTTTCAGTGTTTTTATTAGCCATACTTTTAGGTCAGTATACTTGTCGGAATTATTATTTTTTGGTTCTCACTGCCTGCAATAGCATTGTTTTCACCAAAAATTATATAATATATAATTTTTACTTATTTTTATTAGGAGCCCTTTTAGACAAAAGTAGTGGTGTATAATCTTCACTGCATACTACTGTAAACTACATGCAAAGATACGATAAACAATGAATTAAATCAGATTTTTATGGTTTATTTTTTATATTTTTGAAGTGTGACAGTGGTCATGTATGCTCCATTACAGTATTGTTTGAAGCTCATTCAAAGCACATATACTGCATGGGAACATGTCCTGTCATGTCATTTTCTGAACCGCTTAATCCTAATTAGGGTCGCGGGGAGGCTGGTGCCCATCTCAGCCGACTCTGGG
>JAOUQZ010000039.1:12552820-12567555 GCA_028564935.1 Neosilurus hyrtlii
GAGTGTGAATGGTTGTGTGACTGTTGGCCCTGTGATGGCCTGGCGAGCTGTCCAGGGTGTACCCCGCCCTCGCCCAAGAGTGGGCTGAGATGGGCGCCAGCCTCCCCGCGACCCTAATTAGGAATAAGTGGTTCAGAAGATGAATGAATGAATGAATTAATCCCAGTAGGGTCGTGGAGTGCCTATCTTAGCTGATACTGGGTGAAGGCAGCTTGCCAGACCCCTGTAGGGCCAAAACACACACAACCATTTACACTCACACCTAGTACAGGGAGAACATACAGAAATGCCCTGCACTCGAACCCAGGACCTTCTTGCTGCGAGTCTTTTCATCCAGTTTAGTTGAATGGCTTAAACCCTCTGACACACACACACACACACACACACACACACACACACACACACACACACACACACACACACACATAGAGATAGACAGATAGATAGATAGATTCTTTCTTTCTGTGTAACAAACGGTTACATTGTACATCTCTGTTGTTACTAAAGTTTATGGGGATAACGGAAACCAACTAAATATCATTTAAGTGGTTGTCCAGGTTATGTAGTGCACATTTACTGAGCCCTTTGAAATCTTGCCAGATGCGCCCTTGGCTGTTTCATACTGCGCATGCGCCATAACGGTACGCATGCGCAATTCCAATTGGGCAGGGGAGACATATCGGGTAGCGACAGATATCTTGTACTGTGCAGTCTCCTTCACTTCGCCCTCCAATCCTTTCGGTTCGCCACGGCTGCTTAGTGCTGGGGTTAAGTTGATTAAACTTATTTAAATTAACCCATAGACCCATCTACTATTAGGTAAGTTGTATAAGCGAATTAAAATGCTGTATATGTTGTGTATTTGTATGTGTATAGTGTTACAGTCTGTATAACCCTGGTTTACACTTTGTTAGCATGCTCGTGCTAGTTAGCTTGGATAGCTTAGCTAGTTCGGTGTAAATGACAGCCTGTACTCTGTCGCTTTTAGGGATATTTAGCTACTGAGCTTAACTATTAAAAGTTTCAGTGAAATGTACACGGGTTGGGTTTTATTCTGCCACAGTGGTGATATTATATCGGCGTGGTGAGAGCAGCTCGTGTCTGTAGCCTGGTCAATGACAGGCATGTTGCTTGCTAACGTGACTAAAACGACTGAATCCACCCAGTTAAAGGTGGAGTATCGCCGGGGTCAAGGATCCCAGCACACATATACACGGAAACTTGTGCGTTAGTTAGTTTTTTTTTTATTTAGCTTGCAGTGATGTGAATGTCCGTCACGCCTGGTATCCTGTTATGCGGCTTTTCTAACTAGCTGGATAATAATTAGTTAGCAAAGCCAGCTAGCCGCAGAGTTACCGAATGTGACACGATGTTCCCGAAAGATTTTTGGTGAATGGCCTCAGCTGTACAAACCAGTAACAGTGAATTCCGTCAAGTCTAATAAATACGTTTGGGTGGAGTACTTAGTTGTAAATCAGAGCAGTTTTTGAAATGGTTATCCAGTGAAAACGCATGGTCAGGGGGTGGAGACAGCCGGTGTGTCTCTGCATCATGTCAGCGTGAGCAGCCTGACCAAGATGGCCTCCACTTTTAACCTTCACTTAATATCTCCTTATCTATTTAGTATATCCTCGCGTTATAGAACTGTCTGTTTTCATTTTTGAGATTGTTTTGGGTGTAAGCACAAAAGTAACCTGGTCAGTAGGACGTTTGTCAAGTGGAGCAATGAACTCCAGGGAATTCCCTCAGATATATCCGCCAAATCAACTGAACAAACATCAATAGCATACAGTGGTAGTTTGTGGTTTAATAAAACAATAGATACTATTGAAGAGGTATCTCACGAAAAGCTCAGTACTTCTCTCATATGGTCACCGTGTCTGTCAAGGACAATCTGTGTCATCTAGGCCTTGTTCCTGATCACATAAAAGTTAGCTCAGTGTTGAATGCTTCCCCAGGTTTAAACACTCATGGATATGTTCCTGTGCAATAGACTGTTAAGGAATGCATAACTGATTGTGTTCATTTCCTCATGAAAGGTGTGGCCTACTGTCGTGTTGGATTAACTCACCCAGTTGTGGAAGCAAGCTTATCATACTGGATTTGTGAGAGGAAACAGTGCAAACCTGCTGTAATTTTATGAGGGTGTTCATTCACGCCCCTTTCACATACATTGTGCAAGTTAGCAGTTGGTACATGTTAGTTGTGTATGGTTTAGGTGTTGGCACTACTAAGGAGGTTTTGTATTTTTTGGTTTTCAATTTTATTTATTTATTTGTTTTTTTGTCCTTTACAGACAATGGCAGTCCCCCCAGCATATGCCGATCTTGGAAAATCTGCCAAGGACATCTTCAACAAGGGATATGGTAATGTATTATGCTCAAAGAATAAGCTAAATAAACTGGCATTTTCTTCTGTGTGTGGTTCTTTGTGGTAATTGGTTTTATCTGCTAAAAGGCTTTGGTCTGGTGAAACTTGATGTCAAGACAAAATCAACCAGTGGGGTGGTAAGTGCTTTAATCTCTAATTTTACTTATGATGATGAACGTTCTGTTAGTCTTGTGCGTGCATTACCTCAGATGAAGGGTTGGGTATTTTTAATTGGCAATTTAGAATAAAATAACCATGGTGGAAGCATTGTACTGCCTGTATTGTATATTTTGATGTTTTAATGTAATGCTCTATCATACCTCTGCAGGAGTTCAAAACTTCAGGATCCTCTAACACCGACACCAACAAAGTGGTGGGCAGTCTGGAAACTAAATACAAGAGGTCTGAATATGGCTTGACCTTTACGGAGAAGTGGAACACTGACAACACTCTAGGAACAGAGATCACCATTGAAGATCAGGTCTGACTGCAGAGAAAGAGTCAAGGGAGATTTATGGGATGGATTTATGGCATCATGGCACTTAATAGCATCTCTGTCTTTATTTTTAGATTGCAAAAGGGCTGAAGCTGACTTTTGATACAACCTTCTCACCGAACACAGGGTAAATATCTTCATTCCTTCAGGCTTTAACTATACTTAAATAGTTATTGTTCAGAGCTCTGCAAATTTTTTCAGTTCAGTGTTCATGGGACTTATATTAAACAACAAACATAAAAAATACGAAATCTCTGCGTATCTGACACACACACACACAAAAACCCTTTGCACTTCTATAGTCTGACTCTGTATCCCACCCACAACGAGTACAACCAACCAGCATTTTTAAACTGTCTTTTTGCTCCAACTGCACTGCTTGGTTTGGAGGAAATGTCACCATGTGTCAGTGAATATCCACTCAAGCATCCTTAAACTGTATTTACTTGTATTAATTTTAACAGACATTAAAGATAGAAAAAGTAGACTAGGCATGTATTTTCAGTAGAGTGAAGCCACTCCTGAAAAGTGCCACAGATTGTCTGGTGGAATCACAAGCAGTGTCTACTCAGAGCACAACACAGCCGTACATGAGAGAATCACATAGCACACAGATGGCTAAAAGCGCAATACTTAACTGAAAAAAATAAATTACACTAACCAAAACTATAGGATTATTAAAGATATTTCTCTACATATTTTACTTTAATTAAACTTTGAACATTTCAAATTAAAAACATCAATTATTATGAGTAAGTATTGGCGTCAAATATCAGTTATCATTATACTTGATTACTAGTAATCTGTCTCTGACCAGACAGAGTTGGTTGATCCCTAGTTTAGGTGACAAACATATCATGTTTCGGCATCGCCCATTGGAAAAACCCACATTGGTTGACCACTATTCTAGTTTGTTGAAGGAGGTATATATTTGAGCTCTGGATGCCAGTGGCAAGTTGGAAGATGGCTTAAAGATGTGCATCTTGTAAAGAAACATTCAGTAACTCATAAGGTTAGTTGTTACCTGATATGATATTGCACAGGTACTATGTTGTCTTGCTTTATTAGAATCATAGTTGGTATTTAACTCATAGACATGTATAAATGGCACTTTATGAATGATAAATCATGTCAGTGCCCTGCATGGTTAATACAGCAGTTGGAGTTGAGTAACTGGTTGATGTGGCTCTTACATGGGTGTTGTATTTACCTAAGTCAGGATGCCTGGGACATGTGTATGAATTCCCCCCAAGGAGGCCAGATTAAAAGTGTGTGTGTATGTATGTATGTATGTATACACACACACGGTTATGTATGTAATCAATTGATATCACTGTATACTGCAACTGTAAGTTCAGAGTTTATTCTTTAAATAGTTGTTTTGCTGCATACCCTCTCTAGTTAAGGAATCTCTTGTAATGAATTCATAAAAAGCTTGGTGGTTTCCAACTCTTAAGATCTCACTGTCTGTGCTTTTTTTATTGTTTGTAATTTAGCCCAAGTGTGTCTGTCACACTCCAACTATGAACAAATTAATTTGCCGGTATAGTGTCATGAGGAAAAGTCTCTTGTATTTAGAATGTTTTGCTGCCACCATCGGGTGAAGGAAAATTGCAACACATAGAAAAGTCAACATTTGTCTATGGGGCACATTTGCCACTTGTTAGATTTGGACAGTTGTTCTCTAAGATACAGCTGTAGCATAAGATCTGTTTGAAAAGTTACCTTTGGTCTGAGATTATTTGTAGGAACTAGTTGCAATAATGTCTCAGTCCCACTTGTGCCACCAAAACAGCTCACACCACTTGAGGCATGGACTTCTCAAAACCTTGCTGAGAGTCCATTCCTTTTACCATTATGAAATATCATTGCCATGTAGAGACATACTTGTTCTGCAATAGTGTTTTTCAAGTTCTATGTCACAGTTGCATCTGCATGAATGCCAGGACCTAAGGTTTCTGTGCAGAACGTTTCCCTGGGCATCACACTGTTGCTCCATCAGTTCTGATGTTCATGTGCCTATTGTATGCACTTTCTGTTATGGACAATTTAACTGTTGTGGGAACATGGAGCTTCATACACAGAAGGATGTAATGGGCCGTGTTCTGACATCTTTGTCATAGTCTGCATTAACTTATGCAGCATTTGTACTACACTAGATCTTTTGTGTAATCAGACTAGAAGGACTGGTCTTCAATCCTCATATATAAGAGAACCTTAGCCACCCATGAGTAGTGGTTGACAGAGATGGGTTGGTGCTGGAATTTAGAGAGCTTTGCAGTCAGTGGCTGACATGTAAACCACTTTTTCAAACTCAAAGTCTTACTCATAGCTTGCAATAAATATAGTATTTATAATTTGTAGTTGTAATATCTAATAGTGGAATTTTTAGTCAACATATTTCACTAATCCAAGCTGTCCAGGTGAGACACAGATGGACTACAGACATGTTTGTACTAACTCACTGGGCCTTCTGCATGAACATTAGCATTAGTTTCAGTAGTATTTGTAAATCCCCTGTACTTTTTAATAAGACCTGTTATTATGAATGGGCCATGCTAGATTCAATAAACACTCATATGTCCTACAGATTTGTTAAAACAGCCCATGAGAAAAGGATGAATTTCACCTTTGTGCGCACACGTTCATGAGAACTGAAGATTTGCATAATTTTCACCCTAATACCACCATATAAGGCTACACTTCCCATAGTATCTGACAGGAAGTTTCATTCAGAAGAATGACATCGAAGTGGAAAAGTTGCAATTAAAGTTTGTTTTTTTTTGTCTGGAGAGGAAAGGGGAATCATTTTAAATAATATGAACAGAGGAATTAAGAAACCTGCTAAAGCAAAAGAGTGACAACATATAAAATCACCTGTAGTCACAGATCTGCGTAAGTATATAATGTAGCAATCTAAACTATGACAGCACCCATTCATCTGTCCTGTTGCACACTGTTGGGTAAACATGCTCTCTTCCCACGGCCTGATAGGAACTGTATGTCTAAATGCATCAAGTTGTCTATTCAGATAGGGGCCGGTGGTGTAGTGGTTAGGGTGCTGGGATCATGGTTCGTATTCCCCTGCAATGTTAAGAACCCTGGGCGAGGTCTTCACCACGAGTGTGCCTCTGTTCTCCCAGCACTATAAATGGGCTCCAGTAAAAATACTGGGAAGGTAACCTGCGATGCTCTGGCATCCTATCCAGGAGGAGATGAACTCCTAGTTGCTTCATGCTACAGAAACTGGAATAAGCTCTGGCCTGATCAGCCAGTAGGACTAGTGATATGAAAGCCTTGGCAGATTGTAAGATCCCCCCAGCAGAGATTTAGCTATAATCTTTATACCAGGGAGGTTTAAAATAAATAAATAAATAAATAAAAACCCACAGAATTTTTCCTTACGTTGATGCTTGAAAGTTTGGAATGCAAAACAAGCCTAAAGACACAACTTGTCTTCTACCAAAGAAGAATATATGTATGTATATATATATGTTTGTGTGTTTAAGAATGGCCCTGTTTATTTGAGGAAACCCAACAACATCCAAGACTTAACTGTTTTATTCAGAGGAATGGATTAAAATCCCTCCAAGCTGATATGCCAGACTGACAAAAAGTTACCACAAACGTTTATTTACAGTTATTACTGCACAAGAAGGTCTAAAAGCAAAGGTTCACATATTTTTGCTGCTCACAGTTATGTAATATTGGATCATTTTCCTCAATAAATAAATGAGCATGTGGATGTATTTTTTTTTTTTCCCCCTTTTCCCCCTCAGTTGTTTAAATTGGAATTTGGAAATTGTAATATTTATGCAGAAATATAGAAAATTCTAAAGGGTTCAGAAACTTTAAAGTACCACTGTGCATTGGATGAGTTTTGACTTGACATTTTTTTGCAGTGATTGTGTTTCATATCAAAACCAGTGTATTACACAATGCATTGTGGGTGATTGTGAAAACCTTGAACATTTGTTAATAAAATGCAACCGTGTAGTGTGCATCATCAATTTTGCGTCAAAACATTATTTAACTACTTTAAGGCTAAATTAGAGGCTTAATTATCAATAAAATTAATGCAAAATCCAAATGGAAGAGGAATTGTAAATGAGGTTGGTTTCATCGCATGAGTTAATTTGACTAATCATTTACTTGACACCATATAACCCATCATAAGTATCTACCTAATAAAAATAAGATATGCCATGAGGAAAACACTGTAATAAAATTTTTTTTGGAGGACTTCTTGATTGTACTATTTCCATTATTGTAACAAGTTGCATTGTCCATCAGAGTTTTTAATACATATGAATTGATTCCAGTGTGCTTTAGAAATGAACATCTGTCTGCTTGATTTTTATAATTACATTTTATTGGTCTCGTTGATATTTAATTATTTGTTGGAAGATTAATGGTGGTTCTTTGCATTGCTAGTAATATTTTACCATAAATACAAACCCAGCATTTTTATCCCATCGTTTGGTTATTTTTAACATTGACCTGCTAAAATAGCAGTATTTCTGCTGAGCACAAGTAAATACGAGGCCTGATTTATAGTGCAGGTTGAAAGAGATCTGTTATTCTCTTAAGCAGCATCATTAAACATTTGTTTAAAACATTATTTTTAGATATTGCAAAGGTATGCAGAGTTATATTTTGCAGGGAGTTTAACAGGTTTATTACATCACTTCTCTATTTGTACACCAATGATTCTTCTTATAGTACATGTAGGTATCAGAGCCCTTTATTTCCTCCTGTATTGAGAGCATTTTCATTTTGTCAGTTTGTTTTACTTATTTTAGTAGAGAATCTTGTCATAATTACCAAAAGTGAGGGTGAGCTCTGTCTTTCCCTGGAAAGCATTCCATGTTAAAAATATTCAGCTAACTGCTACAATTTGAACTTGTTAATAGCAAGAAGAGCGGAAAAGTCAAGACAGCCTACAAACGGGAATACGTTAACTTGGGCTGTGACGTCGACTTCGACTTTGCTGGTCCAACTATCCATGCTGCTGCTGTGGTTGGTTATGAAGGATGGCTTGCTGGCTACCAGATGTCTTTTGATACTGCCAAGTCCAAGATGACCCAGAACAACTTTGCTGTAGGCTACAAGACTGGTGACTTCCAGCTGCACACCAATGTGTAAGTACAGATGTGTATGGCTGTAAAGCTTTTGTGTTAATGGGGAGATTAATACCTGTTACTTTTAGTAATGTTTGAGAGTAAACATTGTTTTTAGACAAACATCAGTAGTAATAGAATGTGGCTGTGAATATTACTTACATCTGTCTTCGTATAGTGTATACATATAGTGTATAGAGTATTCAGGTATATATGACCAGTATACACATCATGCACATACCTTCTGATAACACTCGTGCTCTGCTCCCTGCAGCAATGATGGCTCAGAGTTCGGTGGCTCAATCTACCAGAAAGTGAGTGATAACATGGAGACAGCGGTGAACCTGGCCTGGACTGCAGGCAGTAACAGCACACGTTTTGGCATTGCTGCAAAGTACCAGCTGGACAAGGATGCATCTATTAGTGTGAGTGCATGTCCTCTTTTTTTTTGGCATTCAGTTTGGAGACCCTTTCCCATTGGTTACTTCAGTATTTTAGCACTATTGTGGTTGTCTTCATAGACATTTACTTGGCAAGAAAATGTTTGTAATTAAAGGGCTTTGCAATCATCACCCTTCTCTTAACAGCTATAATTCAGTTAACTACAAAGGGTATCCATAGAGTCAGATTTGCTGTACTGACTGTAGCAACATAATTTCAAGTGTAATTGCTGTGGACATTATGAATTTAGTCGTATTGATCGTCTGGATTTAAATATCACTTTCTTTGCAGGCCAAAGTGAACAATACCAGCCTTATTGGTGTTGGATACACACAAACTCTGAGACCAGGTATGGTGTTATCTGTTTTCAGCTGAATATTTGTCACTACTGAAGTATTTTCATGTGTTTTCTATCCTCTATATTAGGCCATTATATTAAGTTACATGGGAAAGGCATAATCTGATTAAGGGACACTATCCTGAATTGATAATGCATGAATCAAAATAATGGACACTCACAGGTCGCCACCATCACATGGAGCAGGCGGTATCAACATTAGCACACTTTATAATGGAAAAATAAAGCATAAAAATCAAATTTTATTTATCTTATTAATTTTATTTATTTATTGTGTTAATGTAGTATATTTTTAAACTTCGAATGAAGAGTAAAACACAGTGTTAAGGAGTGTGGTAGTAAAACACATCTTTAGCTATACAGCGCTTAGCTATTGTTTGCAGTGTACAGAGCTTGAATGCCCTGCCTCTGTAATGGTTAAAATATGTACGAAACAAGCTATAAATCTTGAATAGGTTTGCTTTTGTTCCCATGTAGTGTATATACTAAAACAGTTATTAACTCTGTTTTTGAATTGAATAGTTCTATTCAAAGGCATCAACCCCACATTCATTGAATAACTGTTAGTTATGTTATGACATATAGCATGCTATATACAGTATGGCTATAGATGACAACTGAGATGTGACTGAGGTTTGGTGGGGAAACTTTTACATTTCCTTGGTAAAATAATTAGTTTTTTTTTTTGTTTTTTTTTTTTTTTTTTTTTTTGTTAAAGCCGACTTGGGCTCATCTTGTAACCATGCTGTAATGGTTTTGTGCAGGTGTGAAGCTGACCCTGTCTGCCCTGGTTGATGGAAAGAACATCAATGCAGGTGGCCATAAGCTGGGATTGGGGCTGGAGCTGGAGGCCTAAAGTCCTGCACTTGCTCACATCAGGGACAAGGGAATATCAGAGGAATCTGGCCTTAAATCGTAACCAGCAGGGGAATTCTGGAAGGGAAGGGATGTGTTCAAAGACTCCAACAAATATGGCCATTTTTAGTAACCATTGTAGTGGTGTTCATTCTTTTCCCCTGTGGTGTCTGTTTTTGGTTAGTGGCACTTTTAACCACAATCACCTTTTGGTTCTGCTGCAAATTTGATTTCTTATGAGTTTCATACTACTTTGGCATTCGAATGCTCCCCAGTGGCAGTGGTGGGTGTCTATGCCTGCATGTTGTATTTCCTCTTCAGTAAGGTATTGGTGGTATTTGGGAGAATGTGATAATATTTCACCTGTTTCTATTGCCTGGTATTTCTTAGTCATCTGAATTTGTGTGCAACCATTAACTACATTTTAAAGCTCGCATACCTGCTTATATTTAAATGTTCTTTTTCTTTCCATATACGCAAGAAGAAACTTGTTCCATCAGACCATAGTTTTGTCAGCCATCAGGATTTGAAACACAGTTGAACTTGAAACCTGCCCTTAAACTAAGCAGTTTTTGGGTGGCCTAACCAGATGCATAAATGAAAGCAATTGAAACATTTTGGAAGAGTATGGCTGGCTTTTTTTTCTTTTGTTGCAGAGATGACTATGTGAAGCTTATGGTAATGCCAAAATGGGTGTTTTGAGTTCAATACCTAAAGCTCTCAGTGTCATTATGAACTTGACTTGTTGAGGTTGTGCTTTCACAAAACCTTAGAGGTCCTCATGTGTATGTGTAAACTTTTCAATAAAGTCTTTGAACCCCATCTGATTGTATGATATGATTTCTTTTTCAGCAAAAACTACTGTTTGAGTTTGCGTATTAGCTGTTGTAATAAGCATCTGTTTCCACAGTCTACACGGTAAAAAGTTGTGTTTTTGAGACGTTAACCCTTTTGTAGGTACACTGTATAAGCCTGTTGGAATATTTCCTTGGGGAGAAGGTGTCAAGGAGATGGCACCATTAACCATCCAAGCAACCTTTTGAAGATCACAGTCTTTTAATGATATTCACAACCTGCACTAAGCAATGGCTGCAGTCAGCGTGTTGCTTTTAATTGCTGGCTGTATGTTTTATAGAGAATGGCTATGCAGGTGTTTGCTAATTGGGCTTGGTGAGGGAGAGCATGGATCACATCTTAATCTCTTAATTAGTTCCCTTCACTTTTAAAGTATTTTTTTTAATACCTGCTTATATTCCATTAAACTTTAGTTCTAAATTCTAAAGCTGGATCACAGGATCTCGTATAGGATGACTGGTGTTCCACATCAATGGATATATTGTGATCTGGTGAAGCTTTCATGAGGAATGTCCATTGTCATTACTTTATAGCTTGTATTTCAAACCCATAAAAGCATCTTAAACATGACAACCTGCTTATTATTTTATTTTATTTCTGTGTATTTCCATAGAGGAAACATTTGCATTTAAGGTATTTGGGAGATGCCCTTATCCAGAGTAACTTGCTTTTTTTTTTTTTTGAGTAGTAAAGGGTTAAGGGCCTTGTTCAGGGCCCCAACAGTGGATGTTAGGACCCACGGGACTATTCCGTAACCCAGAGCCTTACATATTGAGCCACCAATGCCTACTCAAGAAGCAGGACAGCGGTAAGAGAATTACTGACATTGACCATATTCCATGCACCATACATTGATAAAATATGTTTTCTTTATAAAATGAAAAGATAAATGTTTATGGTGGCAAATCATTATATGATGAATAGTGCAGTGGTTTGTTGCAAAAATAGTGATCCAAACATGAAATCCAGTACATAAGTTCAAATGACACTATTGCATCATAAAATAACAATGGCCATCAAATATTCAGATTTTTAAATATGGCCACCTTTCTGCTAGTTCAAAACTGTTTAGTTCAGTTACATGAAGCTTTATTGAAAAAAAACTCAGATATATGCACGACAAGAATTGAAAAAAGAAATTTTATTGTTATCAGCACCAAAATCTTTTGAGCTATTTTCCTCCAGTTCTTAAAAATTGGAGTTTTACATAATATAATTTGCTTGATTAACTGTAAAAAAAAAAAAACAAATAAACCAAAATGTCTCTGGTCTCTGGAATGTTTTATATGGCTGGTAATTATTTGGGGGACATTCACTCTGAAAATACCACAAATTAGGTAAAAGAACAACACTAGAGAATTCACTATGGAATTTTCCCCTATTACAATATTTCACGTGTTCTATAACAAAGTCTGGATTAAAAACAGAACCAAGAGAAAAATTGTACAGAATAAGCGAGCGTTTTTAAATTAAAAAATAACGAATTTAAAAGATGTATTTCCTCAAACATAAACATAATAAAACATAATTAAAAAAATAATAATTTTATATATATATATATATATATATATATATATATATATATATATATATGATTAACAAAATATGGACGCCAAGTTGAATATTGACAATTCAAGATGGCTGTCGTAATTTCCTGAAAAAGATTGTTCCAAGTAACACTCACACCAAATTTCATGCTTGAAACACAATGAACTTGTTTAGTCAAGCATTTTTGTTAATAGCCTTTCTTTAAGGAGCAGATCTGGTTGTCATGCATAGAGAGTTCTGGTAAATTGTGATGGGATGCTCCAGTTCCCTCACTCTTCATGCTCACCCAAGTCCATTGACAGTGGAGTGGCTGATTGCCCAACGTTATAGGGTGCCCTCATGTCTGCCTTCTGGTTTCTCTCTTTTCAGTTATGCTGAGGCCCTGCTTACACCCAGCACTAATAAACTATTCTTTTACCATTACACAGTTATGAACATACCTAACAACCTCTCTATCTGTGTTTTTGCTGAGGTACACATGCTTCTTCTGGGATGCGGGTGATCCTGATCCTTCTGCTTTCTGAGTTCTGCGGCCTGTACTGGTGTGCTGATGCTGGCTGGAGTTCTCATCTTGGAAGCCCCTCGCTCCTCCTGATGGGGATCCATATGGGCTTAGATCTGCACTCAGAGACTGTGAAGACGACTTTTCACTGCAGGTGATATAAACTCTTTTGCTACAATTATTTAGGACTTACAGTTGTGGTATATCCAATCGGACTACATGTTGGACTGAAATGAAGTTTCTCTAATATGGTTTGTATTTTTATCTGATTTCACCCAAATGAGGATGGGTTTCCCTTTTGAAACTGGTTCCTCTCAAGGTTTCTTCCTCGTGTCAACTGAGGGAGTTTTTCATTGCCACTGTCACCACGGGCTTGCTCATTAGGGATGTGTAGAGGTTGTAGAAAAAAGTTTAAATTTCTTTTTTCAAATTACTTTAACTATGTAAAGCTGCTTTGTGACAATGTCACTTGTAAAAAGCGCTATATAAATAAAATTATACTGAATCAAACTATTCTACTAATTTTCAGCACTAAGCATAACTCAAATGCTTAGCATTTATATTATTTCCCACATTCAAGTTACATCACTAATAGTGGTATGTTAGCAATATTATGTGTCCTTAGAATCATAGTTTTATATTTTATATTGGCTATAAAAAACTTTTGTTTTGGAGTTTTGCTGCATATGTGTGAGAGAAAAGTAACGGCACACCAAAACCAAATTGATATGCTGAAATAATATTTATTTTGCCAATATATAGCATTCTGGTAAATCTACAGTCTTCTAACAAGTAGTTATTATATAGCAAAATATTCTTATTTAAACATGTACATTCTATTGTATTACATTTTTTTTTATTCATCAGCCTAGATTTAACCTAAATACCAGCACATGTGCATGTATAAGCTCTAGGGTCTACACTGCAGATACTTGTTGTTTCATGCAGTTCTTCAGCTGTTCATGCAGTTATTTAAGCATTTCTGCAACATTCACATGATTTCTCTAAAAAGCTAATTTTTTTTTTTTTTTTTTTTTTTTTTTTTACACTTAGCATTACTAATACTACCTGCAAAGATGTTTCAAACATTCATTCATTTCACACCATTCTCAGTTGCTGCTGGTACATCTCTCTCTTTTTTCAAATCTGCTTTTATGCCGTTGTCCAGCTTTTTCTCACTTGGAACTTGTCCCTCCTCTGTAGGTTCAAGCTTTTTAGAATCTTTCAGGACTTCAGGACTTGTTTCATCATCTTTACTTTTTGTCAGGTCTACCTTGGTGCTGCCCTGCTTTGCCTCACTATCAGCCCTGTCTGATTTCTCCATTTTTGTGTCTTTGACTTCTTTGTGTGAGTCTTTGTCTGTGCTTATCTGGTCTTTACTTTTCTCTTTTTCTGGTGAGGTCTTCAGTACACTTTGTTTAGGCTGTTCATCTTCAGAGGTTTTACTACCTATCTGTTGTTCCTTATGCTTGGTTATATCCATCTCTTTGTTTTCCTTAGAAATCTCCTGTTCCTGCTCCTTGGAATCTTGTTTCTCTGTTTTTTGCTCAAGTTTAGGTTCCTTTTCAGTAGATTTTGGCTCCGTGTTCATCTGAATGTCTTCTTTCAGTATTTCAGAGCATTTTGTTGGTAATTTTTCCTCTGTTTTAAGACTGTTTATCTTATCATCTTTAGTGCCATTTGCTTCCTGAGACTGCTGCTCTGATTTTGTCTCAGTTTCTTTACCTTTTGGCTGCTCTTTGATCTGCATTTGATCAGCCTCTTTGTCTGTTTTCTTTTTTTCAGTACTTTCCTCTGTTTTTGCTCTGTCCATCACATCCTTTCTTTCAGGTGTTTCAGTTTCTGTTTCTTTGCCAGCAGTTTTAGAGAAGTCCCCTTGCGTTTTTTGTGCCTCTGTTGACTGAAAACTGTCTCTTTTGTCTGCTTTCATGATTTCGGTAGCAGCCTCTACTTTCCTGTCCATTTTATTCTCTTCTATAGATTTCATTTCTTTTACTTCACTTTTAAAAGTTGCATCTGGCTTTACTTTCTCTGCCGGCTCTTTTTGCACCTCCGCTGCATTATCCTGTGCTTTTGTAGTACTGAGTACTTCATCTTGCAGTGTTGCTACAGTTTGCTTTGAATCTGCTTCGCTGTCAGGAAGCGTCTCTTTTTCTGCCTCAGCTTTTTGAGATACTGGCTGTGGGTCAG
>JAOUQZ010000039.1:12589703-12604090 GCA_028564935.1 Neosilurus hyrtlii
TGGTGTATATATATATTGTGTATATATAGCTGTAAATTCATTCATTCATTCATTTTCTGAGCTGTTTAATCCAGTAGAGTCACGGGGAGGCTGGTGCCCATCTCAGCCGACTCTTGGTGAGGGCAGGGTGCACCCTGGACAGCTATAATGTGATGAGTATAAATAATCACGAATTTTGCAGTATGCTATAGAGAAATTTAAAAGTTCATTCTAAATATTTTTAGATAATATATATTTTTAATTTTTTAATCTAATATTTTGTTATACATACAGTTTAATTAAACTTATTATTATTCAGCACTTGAAATCTAAATTTATTAGTAGCTGCTTATTTTGCTTTGGTACATTTATTTTTTTTTTTTGCTAATAGGATGGAGAAGGAATGCTGGCAGTATAGTAGTTTGTTAGTCTGTTTTATGATACAGTTTATTATCCTGCCTTTATACTTCTTCTCTATCGTACAGCTGTTTTGCACTTGTCTGCATAAATTTACATTGGAGTGGCAGGTGCACTTAGACACTTTTTTTTATTAACCTTGTGTGAAAATAAATACAGATTTCAATTTCTATGGAGTCACACGAAGAAATGACACTCTTCAAAATATCAAATAAGGTGCTTGGGGGCAATCATGCCATTGCAAGTCCTCTAATCTGAGAGGCTCTGACACCTGAAGCAAGGTGCAAAAAAGACAAATGTCATTTTTTCAGAAACAATTAGGAAGGAAAGGAAAGCTTTCCACTGCTATGTCGTGTTTGACTCAGACTGTCTGCTTGGCAGTGCTGTGGCAGTATGTGTGTATCACTCACTACTGACGGCTGCCTGTTCCTGTCAGTCACAGCTCTACAGTACACACACTCACACACACACACAAATACAAATCTTCCTTCTCTCGACTGAATACTGAACAATGTGTGATATTGTTTCACTTTTTAAATTTAACATGCTTTTAACATTCCTGCATTCATTCATTCTCCGAGTGAAGGTGAGGTACACCCTGAACAGCTCACCAGACCATCGCAGGGCCAACACACACCAACCATTCGAACACACACTCACACCTAGTGGCAATTTGGAACAGCCATTTAGCCTGGTGTGCATGTCTTTGGACTGTGGGAGAAAATCAGAGTACATGGAGGAAACCAACCCCGAACTCCTACATAGTGAACATTAAATAATTGTCACAAATTTTCGGTATCTGAAGTGATTTAATGTGAATTCTGGCAGTTACATGCACAGATATTCCGCTAAGGTGACTGGTCGAAAAAAATAAAATAAAATAAAAAATCCTTCTGCACTCATTTGTCTACTGATGTATTGTGCACCATAGCCACAGGGAGAGTGAAGCTGACTCACGTGATGGGATGTTTCAGTTCTTTTATCTCCATACTGCTGACACTAGGGCTATTTACACCACCCGTGCGCCTGAAATGGATGTCCTTTTGTGCAAAGTCACTTCATTTTCCTTCCCTATTCTTTTTCCTCTGCTTGTGAATGTCCTGTAATTGCCATACTTGAAGTGCTAATGATAATGTTATAACTTGGATCAATTTGCTATGGCAATTGGACCTACTTAATTGACTCGATTATGAAGCTTGTGTGTCCTGAAGCTTACAGAGACACAGAAAGAGGGTGGGCCAGAGAGAGAGAGAGAGAGAGAGAGAGAGAGCGAGCAAGAGCGCAGTGTTTGCATTGAGTGAGTCTAGGTGTTCTAGTTTTAGGGTGAGGTCCCCAATATAGAAGAAGAGGTTTATACTTTCAGACAGTTGCCATATTTGAAGTTAATCCAATAATAAATGAACGCCTTGTTTTCATCTGCACCAGACACACAAGCATAAGGTCAAGTGCAGCTTGTGTTAGCAGATTGAACTGTGCGAGTGGTGCAGATAATTAACTTTCAGTGCATTTGATATGGCCTCCAATAGCCAGTCAGCCATATGTAACACAAACATTCCTGGCAGTTTTTAAAAATGTTAGAGGAAAAGACTTCAATAAAGCAACATATCTTCTCGTTCATTCTTTCCTGTCTGGAGGTTCGGGCAGTCTTGTAGAATTATCTTAAAAAGCAGGAATGTCGTCATTTCTTTAGCTGAGGTGCTGCCAAGTACTTATCCTGACTGCAGGTCTTTGACATGCTTCAGTTGGGGTTCTGTGAAAAGATTCTCACTTTGGGATAATGACATTTCAGCCGCCATGTGTTTGATCGCCATGATTTCTTTAAAAGGGGGAGAAGGCACAGTGCAGCAGCAGCTTTAAGTACAGCGGTGTATGTTGGGAAAAATTTCATCCAGACAATTTCCCTTTATATGTGCACTGAAATATTAATCAGTTCAGTTAAGTTCAAACCACTGAAAATGTTTTCAATGAATTGTCATGTGACATGATTTATGAATGGAATAACATGTTTAGTTTGTTATACAACACTTTATTTCAAAAAGCTACATTCTGAGATAAATGTTTCATGGCCTATTTACAGCTGTGTTATTCACATGCGCAAGAAAAAAAATTCTTTAAAGCAGTCATTTTGCTGTTTTTCTTTGCCCCCCCCCTCCTTTCTGCCATGTATATCAGCAGTTGAAGCACAGGTCTTTGTAGGGAAAACAGAAATCTGCCTAATGTTCCATGAAGACCATGGTGAATTTATATTGATGGGAGTGTTGACTCTGAACCACATAGCCATGATTTTTTCATAAGCCACCGGGAACAAGAAGTCAGTCAGCTGACAGGTGTTAACACTGAGAATAGCGCCTTGAATAAGAAAAGGGACATGCATAAGAGCACACTTGGATTTTCTCTTGCAGAACGTTTTCAGAACTTGTGCGCCTCTCCCTGTTAAGTGTATAGCTGGAGGTTTAACTGGGACTCTGTAAACACCACAATGCATGTCAAATATGATGAGTCTTGATAGCTGTAAAACATACCCAAGGACTGTTCCTCACTTATTATCTGTAGCCGTGCCCTGGAGCCATGTCTGTATCCTCACTTGCTCGTCAGCTCCGCCGGGCCGCTCGGGAAGCCATTGATTATTTTGGCATGAGATGGGGAGAGGAAGAAGTGGGATTTTTTTTTTTACTTTTTACTTGAAAGAAATAGGGGGAGAAAATCAAGAAAAAATAAATATTTGTTTGTGCACGTGAGATGGGGAGAGAATAAAGTTGATGCATCCTCTGGGTCACATGTGCGTGTGTGAGAGAGCGAGAGAGTGTGTTTGCAAGGAGTGTCGCAGCACTTCTCCTCAGAGGAGCAGTCTGCCAACCCCAGGCTGTGCGGCATTCTCACCAGTCAACTTTACTGCCTTTATTTGGGCTCACGAATGGCTGCCTGACTTATCAGCTCCTGCAGGCTGTAGTGGGTCTCAGGAGCGCTGCGGAGCCGTTGCTGGCCCAGCACACTTGCGCTGTATTAACTTTGCCTGGCTCCAGCACTAAGGGGAGGTGGAGAACACTGCATGGCTCCAGCAAGTGGACTTATGTGGCTCTAGGGACCAGACTTCTTGCATTTGCTCAGGCCTTCATTCCCATTGCTTTGCTCAGCACACATACATCAGCTAGATATTAGAGTAATCCAAAGGTAATACATTAGCTTGGGTGCCATGGGGACACTGTGCTTGGAATAGATGCCTAAACCACTCACCCCTTGTCAGGCCCGAGTCTATATCTCCCAGAGAAAACACCACCGCTAACCTTTTATTTATTTATTTTATTATTATCCTTTTTTATTTTTTTGCCATATCACTACTGGAATTTATTCAGAAGTAATGTGCTCAGTATTTTATTCCTAATCACACTGCCCAAAGGATTGAGGCATATTTCCAAAAAGCAAATACATCTTGCATGCTCTTATGAAAGCAATATATTACTTAAGCACTTAGCATCCCAGAGAGAAGGAATAAAGCTAGCCACACTTGTAGTCTGTTTATAAGGCTATATTACTAGCAGAGAGTCCCTCTGGGCTTTAGGCCATCTATTATGGCAAATACTGCATCTTTATCTGCGTTGTTTTACCTTCAGGTTATTATAACACAGATTTGTTTAACTTAATTTAATATTCAATGTGTTTTATGATGCACACTCTGTAAAACCATTTCAGACGTGCTTCCCAGATTAGTTATATTGCTGAAAGAGAGGTTCAGAAAAGAAAATTACAAATATACTTATGCAGGCAGAAAGCAAATATCATCAATGTTAAGATATACCAAATCAAATAATGCAAGTGGGTGGGGTGGGAGGTGCGGAGGGAGGGGTGTGTGTGTGTGTGTGTGTGTGTGTGTCGGGGGGGTGATATGAGGCTCCTTATTGACTGTAGTTCATAAAGTCAGCTACAGAGAGAAGCCTGTCAGGAGGAGCCCTGAATGAAACACCTCTGACATCCTCAAATAAGGAGAGCCATATGTTTGCTTGATAGACAGTACTTAAACGAGGCAAGAAAAACAGAAACGAGTTCTTGGCAGTCTGAGCCCTCAACCTCCCGCTCCAAAGGAAATAAAAGAGCATCAGTTTCTCATGTCTCTCGTGTCTTCTGATAGAGCAAGCAAATGTATTGCTAAAGGCTGTATTTTAATCGGCAACTCATCCTGATTGATATTATGACAACAAAGTCTATATTACACCTTGAAATGACTCGTTTTCATTATTATACTCAGCGTGCTGCTTTGACGACTGCAAATGCCAAACAAAACTAAACTACAGTGTACTAAAGTGATGATGGAGGCAGCTGGATCAATATCATCTTTCCAAAAGTTTATCAGTTTTAGGCCTTTGTAGAGAAGTAAGGTTGCGTGTTGGTGTAAATGGGGGATGTGTGGATCTGCTCCCATCCCCATGTTAGCCGTTGTCAGCGGAACCTTAGATAGCTGTCTGTCTGTGAGACTGACAGGCCTGCTGATGAGATGATGGCATCAGAAAGAACCGGCTGACAGCTGCTGCTTGACAGGCTTCATGTCTGCCTCCACAGCAGCTCCCTGCTCTACTTTGCTCTCCTCTATGCTGTTGAGAGAGAGTACACACACACACACACACACACACACACACACACACACACACACACACACACACACACAGTCGAGAGCTGGAGTGAGGCTGTCTTCAGCAGATCTGTTTTTTTGGTTATGATGGAACTAGAATGGTAATCATGGAAGACTCAGAGACGTAGACAAGTGCTTGTGTATGCATTAAATGCTTAAAATGTGATTATATCTCGGAGAGATTTTTTCCCCTCACCTTTTCTTCGTTGCTTTTCTTGGCTGAAGTTATTTAAGTTGTTTAAACATAAGACATTTTGGGTAAATTGTTTGGTTTGTTTTGCCAATTATTAATCAATCTGGTTTACATATTCATTTGAACGTTTAAGTGCACTTAATTAACAATACGTTTCTGCCTTTGAACAGCTCTGTGACTGAGCAGTGTCTGCTGGCTTCTAACTACGAGGCTTAAAGGTGACAGGCCTGGAGTGAGAACAAATATGTCAGTCATGAAGCTGTCAGTGCCAACTGATACTCCAAAAACAAATACTTTCAGAATGTTTCTACATGTACAGCACAGCGTTAGTCCGTTTAAAAGACTCAAATAGGACAGCAAATTAATACATTGAGGCCAAGTGTTAACATTTTGAGGCTACAAAATGTATCACAGTCATCAAGTGTGAAACTTGAGCACATGACTTTAAAGAATTTTTAATTTAGGCTGACAAGAGTGAACGGAATATTCACTCCCTCAATCGGTCACTCATTTAGGGTCACAGGGGTCACACTCACACCTATGGGCAACTTGGAACAATTAGCCTAATTAACATGTTTTTGGACTGTGGGAGAAAACCAGAGTACCCTGAGCAAACTCCCAGAAGCACATGAAGAACATGCAAACTTCACACAGAAGCACGGAAACGTGAGGCGGACATGCTAACCAACTATGGAGGGAATATCTATGTCAAAATACCAGCTCATTTCGAGATTTATGTAAAGTATGGCTCAATTAATTTCACTGTGTCTCACTCATTATAAAATATAGTAAATAACAATGGCAAGAAATGTGAAAGTTTAACTCATTAGCAATTATTAACTCTTTAAATAGAAGTCATCGTTTTAGATTGTGTTTGTTCAGACCAAGTTATTTTATCAATTTCCGATTTCTTCGCTGCCATCAAGATGGCTGACTGTAGATTGCATCTGAGCAATGTCACAAGGGATCTGACTGTGATTTGAAGAGACTGCAATTCTGTTCTGATATTCAGTCCAAACCGAATATAATTTGTTTTTGTTATTCATACTGCTTATATGTTAAGGTTGTGGGGTAGCAGGGAGCCAATCCTAGCTGACTTAGGGTGAGAGGCATGGTCAGTGGTTTATTGCAGGGCAACTGAATATCCTGACATATTTTTTTTGTACATCAGTGCTATAAACAAGCTATTAATATCAAGTAACTGACATTTTGGACATAGTATGTATGTCCATGTATGCCAAATGTCTTGTTTATTTTTGCTCTGCTAGAAGAAATAGAGCCTAAAGAAGCTGCTCTCACTTTATAGCCTGTCATATTGATCTGGACATTCCCATTAAAGGTGCTTCTGGTGAAGTTGGCTTCCTTTCTGACGGGCTTTCATATTTTTTCCCCACCCATCAGGCAGCTCTCTCCTATCATATGATAACCATCAACCAGAAACGGAGGCCTCTGGGGAAGCATGTAAGTAGACCACTGAACTGCTGTTCATGCAACATCATGGGGCAGTGTCACGCATGCATGGACTCACAGGTGCTTATGATTAATTAGTGCTGCTGGGAATGATAGTGTTGTGTCTGCTGATGTTACTAAATTTATCGTAGTATTGAATTAAAACTACTACAAAGGGTCAAATTATATGGGTTATTTACATGGCAAAAATAAATGACTCAGTGGATTTATACTAAATAAAAGCACTCTTGGCAGCACTGCATAACCAATCAAATTAGAGGACCACAACCAACTTTTGTATAAAAACAAACGTTACATTCACATTTAGCATTTTTGTAAGCGATCTAGTCTCTTGAAGATCATGTTGGCAGTCCCATGTAAGGGGAACTTTGGTTCAAGCACACACAGACACAAAAAACAGTTTATTCTTATACTATACTCATGTATAAGCTAATTTCTAATATCCTTATGCGAGTCTATGAATTGCTCAGTTAATTATGAAGTTTCATCAGCCAACTTCTGTTTCCCAAAATGCCCTCTGCTTGCTCCTTTTCACAGTATTTGCACCCAATCCTGATCCCGACCCGAATTTTCAGAAAAATAATACGCCGTTATATTTTTCCTCAACAAATTAATTAACACCTAAAAATCAACTCTTTTACAAGGTCAGCGTGTGTGTGTGTGTGTGTGTGTGTGTATGTGTGTGTACACATAAACATCAATCAGCCATAACATTAAAAAAAAAACATAATGAGCACTGAGAGCTGAAATGAATAACATCAGTTATGCCATTATAATATCATCTGGCAAAGACGTATTAGGTAAGAAGTGAATATTCAGTTCTCTAAGTTGATGTGCTGGAATCAGGAAAAATGAGCACGTGTAAGAATCTGAGTGACTTTGACAAGGGCCACAATGTGATAGTAAATAACTGGGTCAGTGTCATTGTGATGGTAAATGACTGGGTGTATATTCATCACCATGTCTTATGGGGTGTTCCTGGTATGCAGTGGTAAGTACCTACCAAAGATGGTACAAAGAACAACCACTAGAAGGACAACTCATGGGTGCTCAAGGCTCATCGATGTATGTGAGGAGCGACGGCTAGTATGTCTGGTCTGATCCCACAGAAGAGCTGCTGTAGCACAAACTGCTGAAACTGTTTATGCTGGACATGAGAGAAATGTGTTAGAACACATAGAGCATTGGCTAGTCAGAGACCAATCAGATGGTGAAAATGTTAGGGCTGATTGGTGTATATGTTCCATCCTGGTCATCTTTGGCCCATTACAGAATCTCTGGAGCAGTAACAGATACAGTTGCAGTAACATCCTTTTTACAAAAAGATACCAAAATTATGGATATACAGAGTTGTGCATGAGGTTTACATAAAATAATTTATAAAGAGAAGTAAACAGTATTAATACAAAAAGGTCAATATTTAATATTACAATCTTATGAGTTTAAAAATTCACAGTTGGTGTTACCTGTAGAGTTTGTTCAGTTTTTATAACGAAACGAACTGCTTGATTTTACTGAGTGCTTTTGAAATTGTTCCACAGTTCAGCTAAAAAACTGTCACACATGCTTCTGTATTTGTAGGCAAAACCTGACAGACTTTATCATTTTTGTCTTAAAGTGGCCTCTTGCAATGTTACTCTCTTTACTGACAGAAAAAAAAACACTTTTTAATTATTTTGAAAAAGTTTGGAAACCTAGAAGTTTTACACTGACTCTGTAAAGCAGAGGTGATGTAATAAACATCTATAAAAATGCGTTTGAAAAATTTGAGCAATTAGAAGTTTTGTACAGTACTGCAGATTTCATCAAGCTGCCAGCAGCCGAATTTAAACCACTACACAAAACAATTAGTGGTGAATGTTATAACCATAGCTGTGGATCTATTTGCATTCAGGATGTCAGTCACCTTCTGCCCACTCACACGTCTCATGTAAGACTTATTGCCAGCAGCTGGGACTTCAGATATAGCACTTCCCTGTCCAGCTCTTTCAGCTCTCACAGTCTCAATGCATGCTGGCCTTTGAAGTTAGGATCGGAGCTGTAACTCATCTGACTGCTTTACATTTCCCCCTGCCTGCCATATCTCGCAGTACTGAGGCCGACTCTGCTGGCAAGGGTGTGCTGCAGGGGAGTGGGTGGGTGGGCACTTGGGAAATATCCCATTTCTCTCTTTAGCAGCCAGAGCAATAGCCTCTTAATATAGTTAATGAGAAAAAGGGTGGCTCCATGAATCCTCATGAGGGAGTAATTGTCAGGCCTCCCTGAGGAAGATGAGCAGTGTGTGTGTGTGTGTGTGTGTGTGTGTGTGTGCGCACGCACACGTGTGTATATTGAACCACTGCTCCTAGCCTCCCACCACCGTGTGACACCTCTCTCTCTCTCTCTCTCTCTCTCTCTCTCTCTCTCTCTTTCCTTTCTTGCACACACACAGCCCTTTGGGTCAACACTTTTACTTGATTATTGAGGAGTTATCAGCTCACCTCCCACCTGCAGAAAATACGATGCAATTAAAAGTGCCCCAGGGGAAAGAGTGGCCAATCAAAACACAGTGCAGCATATATACTGTACTCAAAAGTGTGGACTGGCATTTACACCATGAAGATGGATGGCCTAGTTTAGCACCTATTTGGATGTCATGTAAACAGGAGTTGGAGTTGGAGCATTAGGCTCTTTTGCTGCTACGCATAACGTCAGGCTGTAGTTTAAATGGGACTGTCGTGTGGAATAGGAAAGCTGGAGCATTAATAGGTCAAAATTATTCCATGGAATTTCACCCAATGGATATTTTTGCCAAATGATGTGTGTATCAATCACAAATGATACTTCATTTGAGAACAGATAAACAAGAAGTATGCTACTGTACTTTCTTGCAATATTATGGGAACCACAATAGTCTCTAAGAAGAGTGAATTCAGTTGCGTCCGAGTAATTTAACATTAAATTATTTCAGACTTTCTGTATGAAGTAGCTGAGTATGCTTCAGTGATATTAATATGATGAATGTGATGTGGGCATTTGAGATTTAACTTAAACAAGTTAATATAGGAATGTTATGGATGTATTGGATTACATCACATTATTCTTTATCTTAATGTGTACTGTAGTTAATTCAGTAACTCTAAATATCAGCCTCAGTGCACTTGTGTAATGTATAACTATTGAACAGATACTTTTAAAGCATGTTTTATCGAGCAATGCCATTATCTCTTCTGTACTCACAGCTGCTTAGAGCAATGAATTTGATTAATTAAGATGAATTAATGACCATCAGTCTGCCTCAAAAACAGTCACTCTCATTACTTATTTTGTCAGTTATCAGATCATTATTAAAATTGCTTGGCTCACAATCAGTTTGTTTTAAACTGGGACTGTGCAGAACTGAGGAAACATTCATTTAAGTCACTGTTATATAACCAAATCCTATTTTGTGATTTAGCTAATAATGTGCTTAAATGATTCATGGCAGACATATTCATTATTCATAATTAGATTACTGCTTGATGATGTGGAATATATTAATTGTGAAGGTATGTTTGCTGCTGTTAATAAACTAATTTATTTCTCCAGTTTCCTTCACTGACACCTTGCTTGCTGTTGGGTCTAGTTACTGAACTGCGCTAACACTTTCTTACAGCAAATTATCTCTTCTCCAGGGGAGAGCAGACATTTAGTGATGGCTACAATATGCATTTGCCTTTAAAACTAAAGGAGGGTGGATAATTTATTGAAAGCGTCACATGGCTCCAGTAAGTAATTACTTCAAACCCCCTTAAAAGGGCGGCTAATATATTCCAGCGCCTTAGGGAGGAAAGTGTGACTAAGTTGTCCTTTCCTTTACATACATTCAAACAAACCATAGTGCAACATGGGTATTAGAATAGGACTGGCTTATCAGGGTTTTTTTTTTTAATAGGACTACTATATATATTTTGTATAAGAACAAAATTTTGCTGTGATCAAAATAACAATCCTGCATGCATATATGCTCAAGGGCCTAAGCTGAAAAGCAGCACAGTAGGTGCATTTTTGTTTCCATCCCCATTCTTGTGTTTAAGTAGTTTTGTAGGAGAAAAAAAATTATGAGTTGTTTTGCAGTTTGAAAGCAGGTCTCCCTTCACTGTTACACAAATATGATGTTTTAGAAACAGAATGATGTACATTTCTTTCATTATATTGATAGTTATTAATCTTTAAATAGGCCCTGCGATGGCCTGGCGAGCTGTCCAGGGTGTACCCCGCCCTCGCCCAGAGTTGGCTGAGATTAAGCGGTTCAGAAAATGAATGAATTAATGAATAATCTTTAAATAAAATCAAAAGAGCAACCTCATAGTGCCTTCCTTCAGTATCAGAACACATAAAGTGATTAGACTACAAAGCATATTGCCCAAACAATCATAATGCACACTTCCAGCAAACGTCCACTGTGTTCCTTTATAAGGAACAAGGCACAGTGAAAAGTTGTGATAAAACTGGAACAAGTGTGTATACCGGCTGTACCTCAAGTACGGCCTCGGTCTCTGGTCTCCTCCTCCACCCATCACACTGTCATCTTTAGTTGGGAGGAGTTTGATATTATGACACAATAATCTCCTGCTCTTCCTGTGTTCTCCACACTGTGGAACATTCTTCCCATCTGCCTAACTTTATCTGGACAGCTGGGAACCATAACTCAAAGTGCCTGGAAGAAATGCACTTGTCTTACCCTGTTAGTCCCTCTAATCAAAACTGCACTAGGGTGACTTTATGAGTGTTTATGCTCATGTTTCTCTGAATGGTATGAGCTTTTTTTTTTCAATTGTGAACCCCTTTAGTTCTCAGTATATTCTCACAGGCTCCAATCTGTGATCTTCTCTGCATCTGTATTTGGGTAATGAAGTTATATTTATGCCAAAAACTATTCAGCAAAGAGCATGTGCAAGAAATATATTCAGGATTAAATTAGGGGGGGGGATGGTGTTGCGTAAACAAATGATAAAAACACAGTCATCCTCTTGACTGCTTTCTCTTCCTCCTCCTCCTCTTCTTTTTCTTGTTTTTCTTCTTCTTCTAATTTTACCAGTTTGAATTTTGACTCTTTTTAAAATAGATGTTTTTATCTTTTACATTTGGGATTTAGATGAAGGTTCACAGATTAATAATCTACTGGCACAACTAACTCAAAATAATGTTAAAAAATTAGACTATAAGATTTCATTTCTATGCAACTACTACCTGTAATTAGCTACTCACAGAAAACCGATTTGTAAAGTGTCCATATATTTTTTTATACAAAACAATCACACTGAACCCCTTTAGCATTCATGAGTATTGACTGATTCAGTCTCACAGCATCTCCCTAATTCCTATTTCTGGTATCACTATTTCCTTATCACACAAAACAAAAAGCCAGTTGTCAATACGGTTGCAAAATATGAAGATGCGTCTCTAGGCTGTAGGACCTCATGACTTTCCACTGGAAAAAAAAAAAAACTCAGATTCTCCTGTCAAAGTCCTCTCTGTGACCTCATGTTCTACATGAGGAAGAGTAGGGGGTGTGGGAGTGCTAAGGTAAATCTGATCACTGTGCAGATAAATCAGAAAATTGAATCTCATTCATTTCATGTGATGTAGGGTGAAGCAGGGAGGATGAGGGGGGGCTTAAAATAGAAAGCGGGCTACTTGCCTATAAACCTGTCACAGAGATATGTCTCTTGCTATGATGGCATCCGATTCCCCCCCCTCCCACTTCTGCGGCCGCTATCTCCTTCCTCCCGCTATGTCGCTCTGCTCTTTAAGACAAAGGGTAATAAAGCTATAAATTGTGTGTCTTGCAGAACGTATAGACATTCTGTCTCAGAACTGCTGTTAGAACTGCCATAAAGCACCCTCAAAGTCATAGATAAAGATTTACAGTTATTTAACATCCTCCTCCTGCAGTAAATCAGTGTGATAAGAGAATTAAGTGATGGCTATAGGTTCTTTGTCCTTAGGCTATTGATTTTTTTTGCCCCCAGAAGGTTCTGCTATGTTATAATTATTGAGCTCTGGATTTGATTCAGGTTTACAGAGGGGAAAGGGTGCCTGCGCCTCTCATTTCAACACAGATAAAAAAGACAGACCATACTCTTCAATTTGCGGATATACTTTCAATATCTTTTTTAATATAACGGCTGTTTGAGACCCATGAGCAATAAAACTCCCATCTTCGTCTAATTTAAAGTTATTCTGACAGTTTTTGGCTGGGATTTGCATCCCTTTTCTATCTAATGCTTATTTGCTGATGTCATTAAGTGGTTTGGTTTGCTTGAGTTACTGATCTGAAGTACATAAGGCAGATGTGTTGCAAGTTTAAAGCCGTTTAACATGCTGACATTTAAGCTGGGCTCTAAAAAGCTGCACTAGAGCTGAGGTGTCACACTGAGCACATTGCAGTGAGTTAGTGAAACAGTACTTGGCAACAGATACGCCTTCAATCTCCATAAACAACACCATTATGTGTGATGTCTTATCAATATCTGTCACATAAAGGGAAAAACAGGTGCACAGAAGTGATGCCATTAAATGCAGTCCAGGCATTTGTTAATGGCTAAGTATAGAAGTCACAAAACGTACTTCTACCTGAATTAGTGCAGTGTCACCTGAAGTGATCAGAAACTGTCATAAACTGGTACCCCCATAAAGCACAATCAGTCTGATATTAGAAATGTCTCACTGCTTGTTTGTAGATCTCATTTTTTTTTCTACACGGTACAATGTCTGAGTGCTTTTCTCTAGAGTGTGAGCATGAAAGTGTGAAAAAGAGCCTTGTCGTGTTGTGTGTGTGGAACGGTCAGAGACTTGCCAATCACAGTGCTGCGTTCAGCAGAGGGAGTGTGCGATCTGTACAGCTCCATGTACCTGCTAATTCCTGTTTCAGTTGCTTGACTGAGCCAAGAGCCCCGGGCAAGCTACACACAGACCCAGTGTAGTGCGGCTTGACACAAAAGTACTTGTGATATGATTAAATCATATTTACTGCTGATATCCATTCAGCTCTGTAATGAATTAATTCTCACACAGTGCACTTGAATGACGTACTGAAAGAAAACAATGAAAAGACTGAACGCACTCACTTTAGAGAGAAAAGACAGCACAGGAAGCTTAAGTAGTTAAGTCGTTGAGCTACAGTAGTTGTCAGGCAAATCAGCACTGGCGTTTAGGCTAATGTCTGAGGACATGAGGCTTTTCTACACAATCATGCAGACTTTAATTTCCCTTGACCTTTCACCATGAAGAAAATTCCAGTTGACATTGTCATCACAGCACTCCAAAAATAGCTGTGGAGATCCACAGCATCTGCATGATGAATGGGGACATAGGCCATGAATCCACACAGGCCATCTGCTTCAAGGCCTTGAATACACATGAACAGACGTTTAATAACATGGAGGCAAGCACAGTTTATGAAGTGTAATTGCTACTGTTAGCCTGAAAACTCTCAGGGTAACATTATGACATATCTGCTCCATAATGCTTATTTCAGGAGCGTTTCTTTTTAGATCTCTTCTAAATATCAGTAGCTCATTAGCTTCTTTTGTGTTTTGGCTATATGAGAAAAAGGCTGTTTCCAACTTTGCCTGGGTGCAGTAAGAAAGCTGGACTCATGGCCTTGTTAGTGTGTGTGTGTGTGTGTGTGTGTGTGTGTGTGTGTGTGTGTGTGTGTGTGTGTGTGTGTGTGTGTGTGTG
>JAOUQZ010000039.1:12614109-12627895 GCA_028564935.1 Neosilurus hyrtlii
CTCTCAATTTACCAGTCAATTTACATTCCTACCCTCACCTATGGTCACAAGCTTTGGGTAGTGACCGAAAGAACAAGGATATACAGTAGTATATTATTATTATTGTTATTTTTATTATTATTATTATTATTATTTATCCATCCATTTGCCAAACCATCTAATCCTACTAGAGCCAGGGGAGGCTAGAGCCTATCTCAGCCAACTCTGGACAAACGGGGGGTACACCCTGAACAGTCCATTGCAGGGCCAACACACAACCATTCACACTCACTTACACCTAGGGGCAACTTGGAACAGCCAATTAGCCTAATGTTCATGTCTTTGGACTGTAAGAGGAAGCAGGAGTACCCATATGAAACCCATGCAAACATGAGCAGAATATGCAAACTCCACACAGAAATGCCCTCACCGAGCCTAGTACTTAACTCCAGGACTTTCTTGCTGTGATGAGGACGTGCTAACACTACACTCTGTGTCTTCACTTTATTATTATTATTATTATTATTATTATTATTATTTAGAAATATTTTAATGGACCTTAAAAATTGATGCAAAGAGTTTGCATTTATTAATATTTCATTGCTGGTGTACAGGTACCCATTAAGTACACTTTAATGTCCTATGTATCCACACATAAAGGATTTAGTTTAGCACAAAAATAAGATGTAGTTCAATAGTAAATAGTATTGTACTGCAAAATGTAGAATAAACTGCAAAATGGACCCACTAACTCATGGCCTTTTTTATTTTAAGCATAAATTCATATTCTGAGTAACCTCTTGCACTGAATGGGATGACGACATGGAGTGAAGCAACCATGTTTGTAAAATGGTCTCTATGAATAAGAAATCTCTTCTAGTCAATACCACTCTCTCTGTCTGATATCAGTCTGATGGACTTTCACTCCTTTAACTACTGCACTGACAGATACATAGCAAGTAGGTTTTTGTCTACACCAAATGATGTAGAAGTCAATGAAGGCCACATAACACTGCATCTTCTTTTACATTAACGACACTTATACTATTGGATTTCTATTGGTGTCCTCAGGCCTCATATCATTTGGGAAATCATTAGAAGCAATTAGCTTAGCATTCTTCCCACATACCACATACAATAAAGAGCAAGCTCTGAGAAATAATGTAGCATTCTGAGTGAATAATGTTATTAGAGTTAAATATTGGGTGGCTCAGCGGTTAGTACTGTCACCTCACAACCAGATGGTTTTGGGGTTAAATTTCATGGCCAACAAGGGCCATTCTGTGTGGTGTTTATATATTCTTGTGTGGGTTTCCATGGGGTACTCCAGTTTCCTCCCATTATCCAAAGACATAAACATTAGGCCAACTGGCTACTCTAAGTTATAAGTATGAATGTAGGTGGAAATGGTTCTCTGTCTCTGTGTAATCCTGGTGACCTTTTCAGTGGATACCCCACCTCTGGTCTGGGATTGGTTCCAGTTTACCCTGTGTAGATGATGTAATATTAATAATGGATTTAAATATTTATCTAAGCTTTATTGCAGTGGTAGTACATCACTGGGTCAAAGCTTCATACAAGCAAGTCAGGTAGCTTAGTGCTAGGGCGAATCAGTGAGTAATACAGCAGGGTCGAGTAATAATAAGCCAATGTTGTGGCTATGTTTTCTAAGTATTATATAAACACTTACACACTGTAAATTTTATACAATTTCTACCCTAATACCTATACAATTTCTACCCTATAGCCTGTCTATCTTAAATGTAAGTACATAGTAACAACTAATATATAGTTTAAAATTCTAAAAAGTATTAAGGCTTAATAATCAGAACAATAGTTTTCAGGTTTCATTAAGCTCGGCATTTAGTAATTGCTCTACTAAAAAGTGTCCAGTCTATTTTATTTGTCAGCAGTCTCCCTCTGAGAGAAGGGGGCATGTAGACTACTGTATTCCTATGAACTCCTTTTCAGATTACAAACCTAATTTGCAGAGATGAATGCATGCTATTTCACTCTTACTGCAATCAGATGCTGCTGTGCCAGAGAGGAGCATTGCCTCCTGATTATTGAATTTTTATGGTCATGTAATTAATTGTAGATTCCCTGTTTTGTTCTACTTCTTTCTCCCTGACATTTTAATTTCAACGGAAGGCCACACTCTCCATGCTGCCTTTCTCTGGAGATTCTATAATAGCCTATAAAATACAATGACTTATAAATATGGCACCGACTCCACTTCTCTAGTGATTGGTTAAAACCTTGCTGATCAGATGAAATTTGGCCTGCTTCTTCATGTCCTACAGAATTAATCTCCTGTCAATTACACAGTGGCTAGTGTCCCTGCTAGATAAATGGCCGCATATCAATATCATTGACCAGGAGTTTATTATTAGAGGACACCTTGAAAACTTTCAAAAAAGCTGCATTGAGGCCATTATTTCTTAAATATGATTGTCATTATCTAGCCAATGAGCCATCGTTGGCATTGTATGTTGCATTTATGAGGCAGAAAGGGCATTTTGCACTGTATTTAAGAGGACAGATCTAAATTCCAGAACTGTCACCAGGTATTCATGATTCTGAGTCAGTTTCCTTGTCTGCATGTGCTGTGCAATTCGATTGGTTGCTTCAGAGAAAGTACTTAGCTCTGGTTTTGAGACCCGGAAGAAAACTTCATTACTTTGCCAATACTTATTGACTCCTCTAGGTGTTTCACCAGTGCGGTTAGCATTGATCACGCTTCACTTCATGACTCCTTCTCATGCAGATCACTTTAGTAGCTTAGCAGTAAACCTAGGCTATTTTGGTTGAGCCAGCAAAACCATATAGTTCTAACCTAATGGTGCCTTTTAAAAGCATGAATTCATATTCTGTGTAACCTCTTGCACTGAATACGATGATGACATAGAGTGAAGCAACCATGTTTGTAAAATAGTCTCCATGAGTAAGAAATCTCTTCTAGTCAATGCCACTCTCTCTGTCTGATATCAGTCTGATGGGCTTTCACTCCTTTAACTACTGCACTGACAGATACATAGCAAGTAGGTTTTTGTCTACACCAACTGATGTAGAAGTCAATGAAGGCCACATAACACTGCATCTTCTTTTACATTAACGACACTTATACTATTGGTATCTCTGTCATTTAAAGAATCACTTAAAATCCAACGAAATACAGTAAATCCACCTAAATACATTTTATTGTGTTTTGGTTGACAGCGAGGAATAGGTTTTGTTGTGACATGCAATGCGTTTTGAGTGCCCACTCATTGTGCAGGACACTGATCATTTCTGTAGAATTTGTGAGTAGTTTAATATATAGCCCCAAGAGAGAAATCCATCTTGGAGGACTTATTTATTATCATGTGACCATGCCTCCCTGTCCCTCATCATTGGACTGTTTTTCTGCTGTGTAAGCACAAGTCCTCACACACCAGCCATCATTCCTGAAACCCCAGCCTAACCTTCAGATTCTCTGTCTGCTCTCTGTTTTGGATCACACAATAATGAGTCCAGCAGTTATCATATTTCAGGCCTAATTGGAGCCATGGTTTGGAGGCAAGAGTTCCTCTGTGACATTGTTAAGGCATTGGGATGCCTCCTCTGTCTGCGAGAGTGAAAGTGTAATTGCTGTAGGAAATGAAAAGAGCAACTGTACAGATGTATGCAAAGCACTTTGTTGGAACATGACCATAGTAGTGAAGGGACACTTCCAGGTTATGAATGTTCTAGGCACTACACTAGCACTGTCAGCAAAGATCACAGGAGTGCTCTATTGCTGCATGCACAATGACCACATTTTTTTATACTGGTAAATAAGTCTTTTGAGGAAAAGAATATTAAATAACTGTACACAAGTAGAGCTTTATTCTCTGAAGAAAGCAGACCAATAAAAGTAAATAAGTAATTTTCATAAATAATATTGTGCTAATGCTTGGCCAGCCTGCTGTGTTGCTGCAGATATTTTACTTATCAATAGATCTGCAACCTGAAAGGTAAGTGCAGTAGTAGTTCTTAACAATATAGTGTTTTCCCTTATAACTTTGATTTGTATGTGAGAATGAAGGATCCTAATAAGTAGGTTATGCTTTTGCTCTCTATATAAAAACAATCAAACCTTTTTGGGAGGAAAAAAAACACTAGAAGGAAACTAATAAAGTCCGAAAATGCTCCATATAGCAAATGTAGCTCTACATCGGATGCATCAGATGTGTTACAATATATAAGTCTGGCTACTATCAGTGTTCCATAATAATAGCATATCTATCAACACTCTTTTTAAAGTTATGAGCGATCAAAATCATATGATATATTTCCTATGAGTGATCCATGTTTATAGCATGTCCACTGCCAATCTTTTGAAGTTATATGGGCTCAGAATCCTGTTATGTGTATTTTAATCTTACAAAATCACTCAAGGTCAAGGGTAACTGTGTCATTTGAAAGCATGTATACAGTTTCCTATTTGTTGTTCATTGCATCTATGGGTCTATGTCATTTTTGTTTCTGAGATGAAAACAATTTCATTTAATTAATTTCTTCAAAATTTTATGACCTTAATCTGGCCTTGACATTTGACTCAATTAAATCAATTAAAATCTTTGCAGAACGTGGTTAATCTAAATTAATATCATGACAATTCTTCTACAACAACTGAGCTTTAGTTGGGGTTAATCAAAATCACTACAATTGATTACAGGTATGTACTGACTACAATTTAACACGAATTTGAACTCTAAACACATCCAGAATTATAACAGTGCCCCCAGTGCAGCTAACTGGGTTATCAAAAGCCAAGCCATGTCTCTCAATGTCTGTAGTGACAGGCATGTAAAAGAAGCATTGCTTTCTTTCGTAAAGAGTAGGCCATTGAGTTGCTGTCAGCGTGTCTCTACCCTGCAATGGCCTATCGAGCTGTCCAGGGTTTACTCTGCCCCCACCCAGAGTGGGCTGAGATGGGTGCCAGCCTCCCTGCGACCCTAATTAGGATTAAGAGATTCAGAAAGTGGATGAATGAATGATCTCCTGGGTGGAACACCATAGTCGTTGAGCATGTCCGGGTCCGCGGGTGCACACCACAGGAGATCCAGTAAGGTTGCTATGTTGAATGCTGATTGGCTTCTATGTATTGCTGACTTGAATAAAAGTGGACAGCCTTATTATTAACTATGCAAGTGAAATCCAAAAAATAGTGGCTCATACACCACTGCTCAGAATAAAAACACAACCTAACTCAGGAAGGCAGATAAAATTGCTGGTTAATAAATATTTGTGGAGCATAGGCCAAAATCAGAAGCTTGACAGAACATTCATTCATTCATTTTCTAAGCCGCTTAATCCTAATTAGGGGAGACTGGTTCCCATCTCAGCCGACTCTGGGCGAGGGTGGGGTGCACTCTGGACAGCTTGCCAGGCCATCACAGGGCCAACACTCACATTTTTTTCAGTGTGGAGTACCTTTGGGTAACCCTTGCATGGCCGAGGAGTACATGCAAACTCCAAACAGAAATGCCTGAGCTGGGAATGAAACCCAGGCCTTCTTGTTGTGAGGCGCTTGCTAACCACTACACCACCGTGCCACTCCTGCTTGAAAGAACATGAACGGGTTAAACAGATAAATACACTAACAAGATGGGTGATACAAATGAAAGTGGAAATCAGAAAGGCAGTAAAAGCGAACCCAGGCTCAGACACCTATCAAGAGACATACAGTATATCAAGAGCTTTGCTTTTAGGCAGTGCCTAATTTTATTAGTAGTTTTTAGATTTCAGTTTATTTTCCAGTCGAATTGTACAGGTTATAGGTCACATTAATGGTGGCTTTTTAATATATCCACTGCATATAGACCATTTATAAACACCTGTATATTAAAATCTGGCAATGAGATTTTTCTTCAGCATATATTTCAATGTAATATAAGTTTACTACTTCATTATCCTTATTATACTATTATGGAGAAATTGATTACAGGAGATGTAAACTTCTTGCTGGAAGCATAAGTCAGGGCCTAGACTTTTGCTTTAGCGTCCTGTCCTCAAAAGAGAGATCTATGAGGCGATTTCTCAGCCAGGCAGTCATGAAGAACCAGGAGATGTAAATGTCAGTCTGGCTCTCCCTTACACTCAATAAAAGCTGGAATTGGGGCTTTCTCTTCCTCAGTCGATTGGCCATCTAATGAGGAAAGGCTTTACCATGACTCTAAAAGATTCATTACTGTTTATTTTCTTGTGGGAGGGCCTTGCAAAGTAATAATTCCAAGTGGATAAATGCTTTCCCTATAACAAGCTGAAATAACCTGTCTGGAATAAGTTGAAGTAGACAAGAAGAATCACACAATTAGTGATTGTGGAACAGAGATCATGAGATGAGAATAAAAAAAAAAAAAAAAAGACATTACCTTAACTCTTACCAAATATCTACCTCACCAAAAGAAATTTTCTTTTGTGTCTTTAAGGCAGGCTAGCCATTAGTCATAGGCACCTTGCTTAGCCATGGCCCCTGGTCTGTCCTTAACTGTGTTTTAACACCAACATTAAGCTCGTTAATGTAATTGAAGTCACATGGAGGGCCCAGTGATGGATGGCACTTTTGGAATGGGATAGAGGAGTAATCTTAGTTTATCTTCCCTTCGAGTGAGTGCTCTTTGGCCTGAGAGTGTAGCGGTGGCCATTTTGAGATTGCCGGAGCAGATACTAATGCAATGGATTCAGCAGATGAGACTACCAATCACTATAAGCATGCAGCCACTCAGAGGAGCCATTTTCTTCACCCTATCTGTTCTTTGGAAGATGTTCACAAAATTTAAATCAAGATGATACAGAGAGATACATTCTTTACGAAGAGAAAAACAGTGGATGAAATGATGCACATTTTATGGTAGCAGATACTTCAAAGTCTTTGTAACCTCGTGAAAAGGCTCGGAAATCTAATGAGATTAAATACACTATGAAAGTATAAAATTACCGAGCTATTCCTGTGTTATAACAAAGTGTTTTAGCCTATGTATCATACATTTGTAAGTCTTTACGTTAACAATTTTCATTCATTCATTTATTTTCTGATCACTTAATCCTAATTAGGGTCGCGGTGAGGCTGGCGCCCATCTGACTCTGGGCGAGGGCCGAGTACACCCTGGACATCTTGCTAATCCATCGCAGCATTAACAAGCATCTCTAGTGTAAAAATGAATGATTAAGTTGTAATAATACTAATATTAATAATAATAATAACTGTATGACAGCATGGTGGCATAATTTTTAACACATTCAGCTACAGCAAGAAGGTCCTGGGTACAAGTCCTGCACTCGGCATGGATGTTTCTCTGTGTAGTTTGTACATTTTCCCTGTACTTGCATGGGTTTCCTCTGGGTACACTTGTTTCCTTCCACAGTCCAAAGACATACACATTAAGTTAATTGGCTTATGTTTAAATTGCCCCTTGTGAGTGTGAATGGTTGTTTGTGTGTTGGCCCTGCAATGGTCTGGTGAACTGTTTTGGATGTACCTCCCCTTCTACCTGAGTTGGGGAGATAGGCTCCAGCTTCCCCGTAGGATTAAACGGTTTGGCAAATAAATGAATGAATGCTGGCCATGTCTCGCACTGTCTATGGTGAGAGGCATGTAAAAGAACCATTGCTGATTTTCGTCAGGAGTAGGCTGCATAGCCGTCAGCGTGTTTCTGCCCTGCGATGGCCTGGTGAGCTCAGCCCACGCCCATGCCCTCGTCTAGAGTCGGCTAAGATAGGCTCCAGCCTCCCTGCGACCCTAATTAGGATTAAGTGGTTCAGAAAATGAATGGATGAATGAATGAGTATATGACACCTAAAACATAGAACAGTGCTCCTGGTGACATGACATCTCTGTTTGCTATTGAATAATCCCAATTTGCCCAGCTCTCCCCAACCGACCTCCTTTAGCGCAAATGCTTCATTTAATCCATTACCAGTTGCAAGCTCTTTCATTAGAATCAACTATATCATCCTTTCTCCAAGTAGCCTTGGGGGTGCTCAGCTGCAAGAATACATCTTACTAAGCTAATGCTTCGAAAGCAGTAACATGCCTAGGTAAAGTATTACTTAATTTATACTGCTAATGCATAACATTGATTCTCTGTAGAGAAAATAAAGGACAACATATTTTTGGTGCTCACATCATTAGGTTTAATAATTTAGTAGCAGTTAGCATGGTAATAAATATACTACAAGACCTTAAGTCGGGCTTGGTGATGAATGCAATTAGAAAACTTGGCACTTACATAAAAGAGTAATATGAATGGATATAGAAATTAATTAGATCTGGGCATATAGTCTACCCTGCAGCACAAAAAACTTACCTAGGAGCTCTAAGCTGAATACTAACAACCCTGTGAAGTTTCCCCAGACTCCATTTTACCACACTAAATAAATGACATTGTTGAGAACTGACTCCTATTTATCTCCTACTTCACAGACCATCCAGCACACTCAAATTAACAGGCGTCCAAAGTGATAATGCCCGTCTCTTTTTATCGGTTGTTGGGATGCACAGTCCCTATATATTAGCTCTGCTGGTAAGAACGATTCATTAACACGGATATAATGGGGAAAATAAAAGTGCTGGGAAGATGGAGGATCTCTGATGTGTGAGTGCTTCTGAAGCAGCTCAGTGGTCTGGTGGTTTTATTTACTCAATTCTAGTCCCATAGCCTTCAGGATAAAAATTATCCATGAAAATGTGGCTACATTGCTCATCTTGTAACCCTTCACAGATGTAAAACATGGAAAAATATCCATTTAAAATTCATGAATGTGGTCTATTCAGCAAAAGTATATTTTCAGAAATGGATGTGCTAGAAATTAACCTCAATAACAAAAGTTGTAGTATTAGCCACAGCTAAACCCTCAGCACTGCCCTTTGCAAAAATTCATTCATTCTCTTTACTGGTATCATATTTCATGCAGACAGGTTTATTTTGTCATTTCAGAGATTGCATGTAGAACATCACTGTGCATAAGAGAGATTGCACCATTACTATGGACATACTCGTAGTCCTGTAAAAAAAAATAATAAAATTTAAAAAATAATAATAATAATAAGTCTTATACTTGACTGCAGGGCTCAGAGTAATACATGGTTTGTAGTATAATTAATGTTTAAGTGGAAGACCTTGTAACGGTAAAAGGTAGAGAGCATGCAGCCTTTAAAAGAGTTTCCCTGAACATCTTTTGCATCATGCTAAGATACAATAGCCTTGACAAAAGAAAATTGCACAAGCTATCAGAATACTCTAGAGGATTATGCAGATCTGAGAGCCAGGTCACTGTAATTTCTTGCATACTTCATAAATCTGCTTCATTGATTTCCAGAGTTATCCAGATGGACAAGGTGCTCACTTTTGAAAAGTGATAAGTATGGCTTTAAACATTTACTGCTGTCACTCAGTCTCAGTAGACCCTTGGTATTAATGCCTCTTAGCATCATGTAACACTTCGATGTGTGAGTGAATGCACAAATGTGTCGGAGGTCCCGCTGAGTAAGTTTACGCAGGCCGTAAATCATAGACCAGGCCAGCTGGCTGTCTGCTGTGGCCAGGTGGAGCTGTCATGTTGGCAGTTTGAGTCATGCACAGGGGCAACAGGATCTAGGCATGCACAAGTGTCTTTCTAGACTCACGTCAACTGCTCCTTACTAGGTACTATTTTAACTGATGTGTTAGATAAGAGATAAGTATGTTTAACCTTCGGGTTGTGGTAAATAACTCCAACTAGGCTTTAAATATCAACGCAGATGTTAACATTTTATTTTCCTCATCATGGCTAACTTTGACTCTGACTTTGGTCAGACTTAATTCACTTGTGATGAAGAGGTTATGTTTCACTCAAGGAACTTTGGGCTATCCATTCCTTCCAGATGCTTGGCCAATAGGAAAAACAAGTCTGAGAGCTCGTATATCTTCATCAGCCCTGGACTGCATTAACATTCAGCTGCTGCCTTCCTTTTCCAAGTAGATGTAACAAATAGGAAAAACAATGTGTGACATCAGCAAATTCACAAACAATCAGAATTTTATAAAATATTAATGGCATACAGTGGTAGATATTAATCATTTTGATTAGTGCGGTATTTAAGAGACTAAATAATTCTCTATTTCTACGTCCAGTCTGCCTTTGCCTTCAATAACTGGCTGAACTGCGAATGAAGCCACTGTAAAGTTGATTTCTCATATTAATATAATAGTGAAATAATTACCCAGGGCCAGCAGTAATCGTCTTTGGAAAGTATCATTTCTCAAAGGAACTCTTAGATTGACTGCCATGAAACAGCTTCAAGCAGCTGTTCATATGAGAACCAAAACCCTATTAGCCTTTCACACTTACTTGGCCTCACATAGACCAGCACTTATGTGGGCACTCTTAGGGTAACATCAAATGGCATGAATGTGGTTGTGTTTTTCCACTGCACTACATGGACTAATCACACATGAACCTCCTTGGCTCAACTTTCCACTCATCCATTTTGTAATACCTCTGACAGCTAGGCCTCCACACCTCTGAGAACTAAGTGCCCTATAAGCAGAGAGGAATGCCAGGACTTTGGACTTGTGCCCCTGATGGTACTGAAGGCACTGCTGGGGATACTCTCCAAATATCTTAATCTGTTCAGAGAGCGCAGAGAGGAAAGAGTAGGAAGAGAAATGAGCCGTATCTCAAATTTTGGGCTGGAGAGAGATGTAACACTCACTCAGTATTTATCATAATATTTAAGGATTGCTGATGTTAATGAGCTGTGCTCGTGGTAGGCTGCCTCAGTGTTTTTTATTGTCCAATGTGTTTGGAAAAGGGTGAGTGTCAGTTATATCTATGTATACTGCACCCAGCTGTATAATATTGAGAAGAAACTTAATTGATCCTGAATCATTTCATATCAGTCAGAGAAAAGACAGGCCCCAGTCATTACATATCGTTGCATCATAATCATTGCATCATATATTCAGATATTTTATTGTGTGCTGTATAATTGATTTATTATTGTATATATTGTATAACTGTAGACAGTTTCAGTTACTCCAGCTGCTATGGTCATTATGGATGTTTGGGCACAGAGAGAAATATGATAGGGAAGTTAAAACATTGTGTTTTCTCACCAGGCAAAGCTGAGGGCCAAACCGAAATTGTGTTATATATATATTGTAATTTCTGGTTAATTACCAATAATAAGTGCTTTTGCCATCAGTAAAGTTCTGTCTTAGTTCAGTCTGAAGCAGACTAATGTAATGAAACTGAATACAGCCCTAAACCTTTAGCAAATCAATATGCACATTATTTTTAGAATTAAAATTCATTTGGGTTGGATCTTTCTTAGAAAAATATTAAATACCAGAAAAAAAAACTTTCAATTTCAAAGATCAGTCATCTACCAGTAAAGTTACTAGTTATGGGTCTATAACACTGGGGCTGGTGATGAAACAGGGGAAGCACTACATAAAATTAGAAAATTATTGTGTAAGGTTATTTTTTTAGACTTCTGAACCAAATCAATCTTTGGTGATGATCTGCCTGCTGTCTCCATCACTGTCTGTCAGTATGCACAACCAGCTAATGAACTTCACTAAACAAATAAACATTACTTAACTAAAACAAGGAGCAAACTCAAAAATGTTATATTTATGTTTTTTATTTACAGTACAATATGTACAAATAAAAATAGTAAGCTATATTTCTAACAAAAATAGACTTCCAGCAGCAGTTAATTGCTAAAAATCCATGTCCAACTAAACTTGAAAAGCTTTGGTGCAGCTGTCAATCAAAAAAGTAGCCAATCATCAAGGCCTCCTGACCCTTCCACTTCCCACTGATTGCCAGAGAACCACGGCTTCCAAGAGCAGGACATTTTTTTATTTTAATATTTTATTTGTTCAATGAACATCTTGCTTGCTCTGAAAGCTGAGTGTATCCTAAATGCCATAAGACTTCAGAGAAGCTGAGCTTCAGTGGATGTTAATGGATCATGCTGCCCCAGGAATGTCTCTACTCATTTCATCTCATTTGCCGAACCACTTAATACTAGGATCGCAGGGGGCCGGAGAATAACTCAGTCGACAATAGGCGAAGGCGTGGTTCTCCCAAAACAGCTCACAATCACATCGACCATTGCAGAGCAACACACACAACCATTACAATTAGCCTAATGTGCATGTCATTGGACTGTGGGAGGAAACCGGAGGACCCGGGAGAAACCCACGAAAGCATAGGGAGAACATACAAACTCCATACAGAAATGCTTGAGCACAGGAATCGAACCTTGCTGTGAAACTTGTTTTAGTTTGCTTTTCATTATGTTTCTGCATAGTACTACCAAAACCCTGAAAAGGGTTTGAAGAGATGGCGTTACGCAGCTCCATGGCTCTGCACCTGCCAGCACTGGGAGCTCTCCTGTGTCTATTCAAATTATGAAAATCTCGTTTCAGTGTGCTTTTTTATTTTGCTTTCATTGATGTGTTGTATATACAAACACAGTTATGCACATCAGGCTCAGTGGATGTCACAAAAATGAATCAATAGTTTGCGACAGCCACCTTGCCTTTGGTGCCTTTTGGAACCACACCCCGATCTCAGGAAAATAAGTAAAATTAAAAAAAATATTTTTTAATTTTATTGTACCTTTAAGGTTATAGGGGCTTGTCAATATGTAAGTACTGTCTGAAGTACATTCATCATTCATTCCTTTGCTGATCTGTTTTATTCTACTAGTTTTGCTAGGAGGCTGGAGTCTATCTCAGCCGACACTGGGAGAGGGCAGGGTATACCCTCAACAGCTCACTAGCCCATTGCAGATGCAACACTCACACAACTATTCACAGTCACACTCACACCTAGGGACAATTTGGAACAGCCAGATAGCCTAATGTGCATGGTTTTGGACTATGGGAGGAAACCCACGCAAGCACAGGAATAACATGCAAACTCCACACAGAAACACCCTTGCCGAGCCTGGGGCTCAAACCCAAACCTTTCTTGCAGTGAGGTGGACATGCTAACCACTACCTTTCTAAGGTACAGTGCTTAACATATTTATCAGACCATTTGTCAGAAATGAACTAACTACAGATTTCTTTTGGCTATTGATTCATGTATTGTGAAGACGACAATATCAAACATTATTTAAAATTGTGTAAAGTTTATTTGCACAAGAAACAACAATCTGCAACCTTGGTTATGATAGACTTGCTATGATTCAATGTGCATTCATTTGAACAAATATTAGATTTACTCATTCATTTATTCATTTTCTGAATCACTTAATCCTAATTAGGGTAAAGGGAAGGCTGGTGCCCATCTCAGTCCACTCTGGGTGAGGGCATTGTACACCCTGGACAGCTCACCAGACCACCGCAGATCAGAAACACGCTGACGGCTATGCAACCTACTCTTTTCATAAGTCAGCAATGGTTCTTTTACATGACCATAGACAGTGAGTGACATGGCTGCAATTGATAACCCAGTTAGCTGCACTGGGGGGACAGTGACAACTGATGATTGTGTGACCTGAACCCCCAACCTTCAGATCAGTAATCCTGCACCCTACCACTGGGCCATAACTGCCCCAAATGTGGGATTTATTTGATTTAAAAATTGATAACCTGTGCTTGTGTGAGCTTCCACCAGTTTCCTTCCACAGTCCAAAGACATGTACATTAGACTAATTGGTTGTTCCACATTACCTTAGGTGTTAATGGAAGTGTGAATTGTTTTGTATGCATGTGTGTGTGTGTGTGTGTGTGTGTGTGTGTGTGTGTGTGTGTGTGTGTGTGTGTGTGTGTGTGTGTGT
>JAOUQZ010000039.1:12627995-12639603 GCA_028564935.1 Neosilurus hyrtlii
GTGTGTGTGTGTGTGTGTGTGTGTGTGTGTGTGTGTGTGTGTGTGTGTGTGTTGGCCCTGTGATGGACTGGCAAGCTATTCAGGGTGTACCCTGCCTTCACCTAGAGTTGCCTGGTGCACCATGCACACACATTCACACTAAAGGCAATATACTGTAGTAAACCTTTCTGCATGCTTTGTGAAGAAACCAGAGAACCCAGGGGAGTGTGGAAAGTGGGGTATGCTCCTGGAGGTCCTGGTTTATTTTTATAACATACCTTGAATTATATATATTTTAAAAAATTACAAATAAAGGATGCATCTTGTAATTTTTTTACTCTCTTCACCAAAGTCACTGTTGCTGTGGTAATGGTCTAATAAACCTGTGGGAGTGCTATTTTGTGAGGCAGAGAATCAGACTTTGTGGAAATCACATAATCAAGTCATAATTATGTTGCTGCTATTGATACCTCACTGGACTGCTTTTTCCTTTATGTTTAGTGTTGCATTCCTTGAAAACATCAGTGCCAAAATGTTCTGTCAATCTTTAATAACTGCAGGACTGACAGTGCAATAAAACAGTCAGTTATTAATAGTGGACATGGGATCCTGGCTAAATTACCATCTCCTTGTTTGTAAGACTTCCGAATCTCAATAAAGACCAGCACTGTGTAGAAGATCTTAACTTTGTTGTTGCAGGGCACTCAAGGAAAGAGTCTGTATACTTAAAGAAAAGACCTTTTGTATTAGTTTGGCTGAAAACGCCTGTAGAGCGCTAGTTGTCAGATCACGTTGGTAAGCCTGCCAGTGAATTTGTCATGAGACACAATACAGCCATTTTAATGGTGGATGACCTGGTGGAGAGCTGGTAGAGGCATTAAAGACATGGACTGGGTTAATCCGAGCACATTGTTCTTGCTTTCATTTAAGAACATTTAAAGTTCAACCCATGCTACGAAAGCCTACTAAGCAAAGCATGGCCACGAGGCAAGTCCTGGTTCTAATTCACATCATTGGACTTTTACTACAGATTCACTCTTAACATAATATCCTTCCGTACATGGATAGACTTTGAAAGTTTTTTCTGTAAGCACGTATTGAAATATCAAAAGAATTGCAAAGAGTTGGAGTTGCATTTGAAATGCAGATTCCCAGCAGACAGGGTAGCCAATATCATTCTGTGAACAAGCTCATGGTTTTAAAGGTTATTAAATACCCCCTCTGGACTCCCTTTATGAAAATATGATTTACAGGGAAACTTCAGCATGGCTATAATTGTTCTCTGTACTGAGTTCAGCGGCTGCAGGTTAACTCGGGAAGCAGTCATAAAGACATGCCTGGAGTCCCTGCTGATCTGAGCACATCTGCTCTACCATTTACCAGGCTCATAGATCAGCTCAGAGAATAGGTGCAGGTGTTTTTCGCCTAAGCCAAAAAACATCAAAACCAGATTCCTGTCCAGCTCCAGTACCAGCATGCAATTGAGCAGGAATGACTCATGGCCTCTCACAGATAATAAAACACGCATAAAGTTTGCTTAAGGTACAGGGGGGGGGGTTTGGAAGGGTGTGCAGAGCATATCCATACCCTTTTTGGGAATATGGTAATTGAATGCAGATGGGAGGAGGTAAATGAAAGAATTTCACAAATATCTCAGTGGAATACCTAATGGTAAAGGGACAGAAAGGGAAATTAAAAATTATTGGAAGCAGATGGATGGTTCTTTGAGTTTTGGTGGGAAATATATTAGGGTTGTGAAAGAAATGTGTCTGTTTATTTTGCATTGCCACAAAATTAATGGCCTGCTGAGTTGGGTTGGTGTTAGTTTATGACTGCTATGCCATTAGTCATAATTTAGCAGGTATTTGTTATTGATTCGTGATTTAGCTTGATTTATTGGTCCTTGTCAACTTCAATTTTAGAGTCCACCTTTTTCATTTCAACACCAGGTCCAAAATTCTGGTGAAAAAAAGAATTATATGCACAACACATTTTGAATATATGAAGTGTTCTTGCACTTAGATCTTTTTTGTATATTTGCATTCCGGACTGTTTCTTGTTATAAAAGGTGTAAGCAGTCACTTAGGGTTCCCAAAGCACCACGGGGCCCCTCAGAGTATATGTTTTCTACCTTAAAAAAAAAAGCACATTGGGTCACTGGACCTGATAGTCATGCTAAGGGCCCCCTGGTGGTCTGAAAAGTACATACAGTATAAAGCAACTTCACAGACTCTCTAATTAGAAATGTTAAAAAGAACTCATTTTAGTACCCACATCAATTTTTGGGCTAATAAATTAAAGAACGAACAAGAAAACAGAAGTGATGCAAGGGATATGAGATTAACTCATATTAAGATGCTAGTTTCCTAGGTACCTAGGTGAGTGGTGTCAAAGAACACAAAACACTTGTTTAGCCACTCTCCCACTACTGTGAAAGGCCAATCACAAGGCTACCTGAGACTTGTAGCCTGAAGCTTTAAGCCTCAAGCCAAAAATCTATCTGTATTTCAATTATCGCACATAGACCAGCAGATTCCCCACACATAACATGCTGCCTTGCTGTAAATGCCACCCACCCTGCCTAAGGTACCTAACCTACAGAAGAACTAATGAGAGGAAATCCAGTAGAGACCCAAATGCAAGTTTTGATGAAAGCAATCCAGCATTGCACAGTGTGACTGCAGCCAGAGAGTCAATTTTTAAAACTTGAAATATTTATAATTTAACTGAGTTCAAAAGTAACTGAAATCGTGCAGTGATACACCTACTTTTATACTTCTATTTGTGTCTTTATCACGATTAGCTTAATGGCTAGTTCAGGTCAGCTAGTTCTTAGCACAGTGTCTGTACTAGTTTTCTTATAAATACAAATCTGGATACAAATTACAAAGAGTCAATGAAGCTTTCATCATTGTCTAATTAACTAAAAGAGATAAACCCTTAAATAAACCATTCCACATTGAAACTGCCTTACCTATCAGTTGGCCTAGTCAGGCCCATGGTTAATTTTCAGGTCACATTCCATGGGCTTGTAGCCTTGTAGTAGCCCAGAGGAGATGAGATCAAGGCCAAAAAGTGCTATTGGAAACAGTAATGGCCTTGGCTCACACTAGCTTGCACCGCTTTCACTTTTTCATTCATTCATTTTCTAAGCCACTTAATTCTAATTAGGGTCGCAGAGAGTCACATGCAGAATGGTCACATGTGGGGTACACCCTGGACAGCTCGCCGGACCATTGCCGGGCCAACAGGAGTACCCAGAGGAACCCCACACAAGCACAGGGAGAACATGCAAACTCTACAGAAACACCCAAATCAAACCCAGGTCCTTCTTGCTGTAAGGCGGACGTGCCAATCACTGCTACACTGTACTGCCTCTTGCTTTCATTTGTTAGTGGGACTGTGTCTTTTGATTATAAATGTGAAATATGAAATCATGTCACATTCTGTGCTGATATTAAGAGTATTTTAATGGGTTTTTATGTTGGATAGTTATCAGGTTGGTTAATTTGCTGGTTGAAGTGGGCATCCAAACTGTTGTAACTATCTCTTTTTACTTTTTACACTGTTACACCCAAGAACAAACATCAGTGACTGGGACTGTATGTGATTAGTCCACACAAAATTACCCATAATTTATGAAATGAGTTGACCTGTGTGTAATGAATGTATCTCAGTGGGAAGTACTGTGTTGTAATAATTAGCCTTGTCACCAGACAACAAGAAGCTCTATTTGTGTGGAGTTGGCATATTCTCTTCGTACTTCTGTTGGTTTCCTATGGGTGCTTCGGTTTCCTCCTACAGTCCAAAAACATGCACATTAGGTCATGCAGATTAGATATCTGGCTGTTCTAAATTTCCACCTGGTGTGAATGTGAGTGTGAATGGATTATGTCTGTGTTAGCATTGTGATAGAATGATGACCTATTCAGGGTGTACCCCACCTCTCATCCAAAGTTAGCTGGGATTAGCTGTAGCTTGCTCATGACCTTGATCCATCCCTAAGAGATAAGTGGTAGAGTTAATGGATGATGTTCTTAATATACATGCACCTGTTCATAGAAGGATCACAGTCTGGTAAAGATACTGCATGATGAACATCAAGGAACTGCATGATGAACTCAAAAAATGTCTGGGACAATGTCTAATTTAAAGGTAAAGTAACATACAGGGGGGGGAATGCACACTGCAAATGGGAGGGAATGGAAAGCAAAAAACACAGCTATCCAAACACTAGTCTTAGGGAAACAGTGAAAGAAAAGGCAGGACATTTTGTGGGAACATAAAATTGCTCTACCTTCAGGACATCAGCTCCACATTTATTCATGATGATGGTAGCATCATGTGGAGCATAACTTGGTCTATGTCGAAAAGTTCAATGGGGGTCGATTTTTATGCAAGGTACTGTCTGATAGTAACTCTGGCATGTTTCAAAGTCCTGTTAGATTAAGCATTTGCATATTTTTGTAATAATCTTCAGTAAAAAAAAAAAAGGATTTCGATAAGCTTGGAAAGATATTAAACTAGATAGATTTTTTGACAGCGATGCATTTTTAATGGAGAAGAAGTATGTATCCTATAAAATACATATATCCTAAAAGAAAATATAAATAATGTGACATAGAAACAAGATGAGCTTACATTACACACCATTTCCCCCATATATTTCCATTAATTATGACTACTTTTAACCCTTTGTATGAGCTGCACTGCTTTCCATTGTGCAGCAGTGCTGACCACTGCAGGTTATGGTCTAAGTGCAGACTCTAGTTGTATGTGTGTTGTAGGGAACAAGCAGTGAAAATGGAGTCTGATTATTATTCCAGAGGGAGCTGCCTGAGTGCATAGCCATTGCACTTCCTGCTTCCTCTGATCAATGGTGGGAAGCAGTAAAGGGAACAGGGAATGCAGCAGAAAGAATTCTCCAGGTTTTGTCTATTTAGTGAGCCGAATGGGATTTTAAACACCTTTGCAACCTTGGAGGGTGCCTCCCTATGCAAAACCTACCTCACACATGTAGCACACACTTATTCTGCACTGTGAAGCACGCCTCAGCTAATGTTTGGCCTCAAAGCTGGAAAAGAAAATGCAGTGTGAATTGTGAGAACAAAAACAATTCTCACCTTGAAGGAAATGTAGCAGTACTGGGGTCTATACTGCTGGGCTTCACCAAAGGCCCATCTTTCTCTCTCTCTCTCTCTCTCTCCACTGATTTTACAGTTATTTCATTAAATCTATTATATTATTGTTGTTGTTTTGTTTTTGTTGTTTCTATTATATTTACAGTGTCGATTAAATATTATAAATCATAAAAATACACTGATTGATGTGTTGCATTTCCTGAATCACTTAATCGTACTAAAGTCATGGGGAGACTGGAGCTGACACTGGCCGAAGGCGGGGTACACCCAACACACAAACACTCACATTTGGGGTCAATTTGGAACAGCTAATTAGCCTAATGTGCACGTATTCGGACTGTTGGAGAAAACCAAAGTACCTGGATGAAACACATGCAAGCGCAGAGAAAACATGTTAACTCCACACGGAAACACCCTCACCTAGCCCGGGACCTTCTCGCTGTGAGGCGAACATGCTAACCAATACGCTTTCTTGCAGCCAACTGTATTCAGTCAAATGATAAAAATCACCACAAACAATACGTGATATTTTGTTACACGTATTACAAATATTAAGAAGCCCCAGTATTTAACATTTTGTACTCATTTTATTGAACATAGCTCTCTTAAGTTAGCCCTAAATGTGTAAGTGATAGTTGTGCTCTGAAACCATTTTGCATAAAGTTATATGTACATTCATTATTTGCTAATTGCATGTTGCTAATTGCAGTGACAATCGAATGTCACTGTCATCATTTGTGTTTATTGCTTTGAATGCTGCTTTCTTCCTGACACACATTTCTCATGTTTGTCTGTGTCTCAGTCCCTGTGCTATGCTGGATTTTTAATGCAAAAAGAAAAGAAGAAAACAAAATTTGTCCCCTGGCAGTACAAAATACTTTCATGTCTCTTTGAAGCCTGCATGACACAAAACGTTGATGCATTGTAAAGGAAACAATTGCTTCATTAGTAATAGGTGAGATCTTTTAAAAGACGCTTGCTCCCATGCTGAGCTGGTGTTATAAGTCTTTGTATGGAGCTAAATTAAGTTCATGGCTGACAGAATGGTTCAGAGATAGGAGGAACTGTTTAAAAGAGCTTAATCCCTTTCTTTGGCATGCTATATATTTGTATTCTTTGTGAATCACTGAAACGTGTTCGTTTCAGGTTAAAGAGAGTAGACGTGCTGTTTTTGTGACGAAAAAAAATCTGCATATCCAAAAAAAAATTTGGGCAGTTTTATCAATTACCTTTCCATCCCTTCTTTCATTCTTCTACTGACGTTTGTTCATCTAGTTGTGTATAAAAATCTGGAAACTGAAATGATAATAAGAAGTCGTCAATCCTAAATGCAGTTGCAGGTCTCCAGCAGTGGCTCCTGCAATCTTTGCACCATATTTATGTGTGCAAGTGAATGAGCTCTTCCCCATTTCCCCCCTCTGGTCCCTGTTACCTACGTCGGCCTCTGTGGAAGCAGCGCAAGATGCTCTGTTACCTGTCCAAAAACACCTGCATTTCCTCTCACTGCAGCCTCTGCTGGGAACGAAGGTGTTGAGCCAATGCTTGTTAATGCTGTCACACGCCAGAGAGACAGGCCACTCCAAACTGAGGAGAGATGAGAGAGCAGAGTGAGGCTGGAGTGAGCAGCCGACAGAAAGCCAGCAGTTTTATCATTGTCACGAAATGGGAATAATTTGGTGTTGAGGGGGACCTTGATGTGCAAGCAAGTCCAGGCAAACTGAATTTGTTTTGGTTGCACTCCAGCGGTGAAATGATAATACGGAGCTGCACACCAAAACATGGCCACAACAATTTGCTGTGCGGTGTTTTTTTGTTTTTGTTTGTTTCCTGCCACAAAAGTACAGCCACAGTTGTCTCGTTGCACTCGTGGATAAGTCTCCACTATTATTTAAGTGGACCAAACATCAAAAGACACTGGTATGCCTAGAGAAGGAAGTCGAATGTCAAGCGGTTTTGTCGAAAATCCTACCAGGAATTTTTTCCCGGGATTCAGGCTCTGTCAAAAAGCCTTGTGAAGCGCTGAGCCTCTATCCCTCCCCTTACTACATCCTGACAAGCAGAGCGCTGCTTAAATTGAATTGACATGTCAGCAGGGGAGCAGCGCTTTGTCCCTCTTCTGGATGCCGGCATACTTAACCTTACCATTTAAAGCCTTAGCTACTAGCATTGGCACTCATGAGAAAACTAGCCCTGGAAGCACCTCTCCACCCCCACCTGTTGCCCCTGGTATATTTCCCCCTTTTCCCCCTTCTCTTTATTGCCCCTCCATCTCTCTTGCTCAGTTGGCAGTTATAATGGTCACATGATCAACAGCTTTTGTTTTACATTGTAGTCCAGCCTGGACCATCTGGGTTTAATTTACAGTTAACTGCAAGCTATGCACAGAGTACACTTATAGCAGAGAGAGAGAGAGAGAGAGAGGGAGAGAGAGAGGGAAGTTGGGATTGGAAGAGCTGAGTGAGCTTAGCAGAGAGATAAAGAGTGAAAAACGGTAGAGAGAAAAAGAGCTATGTTTGAAGTGGGGCCCTAATGTAGTGGGGATGGAATCTGTCACTCAGCTTATTGCATGTTGATGACTCAGGGCAGTTTCGGCTGTAAGCAGCCCATGATTTATGGACACCAAGTGAACTCCTGCAGGCGCAAAAGCAAGTTGGAGACCAGCTCGGCAACAGGGTCCTTTTTTGGCTGGAGCTTGGCCCTGCATTTTATTTTTTTTCATCCATGCCAAACTGCTTTGCATGGCAATTAGCTCTGTCCTCATTTAGTCTCTCCAGTCCCAAAGGGTAATGAAAGTCATATATCATCTTCAAGGCTGCTAATTATCCAGCTCAGTTGCAGGTAGGGCTTTGTAACAGTGAGAAGGGCCTGTCGGCCTGATATTTATTGCTCCTCCAATAAGCAAGTAAAAAATACTCTCTTGAAAGGTTGCCCACAGCCCTCTCTTCGCATCCCTGACATACCTTTTTGCAAATGTGCTAGTCAAAGGGGAAATGTCTTCATTCCACATAACTCATTTTTCATGCTGTAACGAAGCGTTCAGCAAAAGCCTCTGCACAAGTGCTGGAAACCTGAGAGGAGACACACAGCGGAGGTCAGCTTGTCTCCATTGATTTACTGGGGCTTAGTTAATGCCAGGACAAAACAGAATGAGGAGGAGGAGTGAACACGGTGAGAAAAAAGAGACACACTGCTGTCACCTCTTGCTGATTGATACTTTGTAGTGTAATTGTTATTAATTTTCAGATGTTATGAATATTACTCAGATGTCAGAAGATACAAATTCATCATTCATCATGTACGGCATCAAATGATGATTCCGAGGTCATCTTCTTGCATGATTCATGATATGAACTTGCAGAATTCACAAACATGGTCTACAAACTTCTTTCAGCTTAATATGCAAGCTTTCATTCCCTCTTTTCTTTCCCTTCTCTTGCTCTGTTATTCTTTCTCTTTTCCCTTTTTTGCAGTGGCTCGTGGTTGTGATTATAAATTTAAGGAATGAATGTGCTTGTTATAAGTTGTGACTTGTTTTACTAGCATCATCTCAATAAAAAATGATTGTGTTTTCCCCTGTGTATCCATTCCGATTGAAACCATGTGATTTAATGTCAAATTAAGAGGAACCATTTAGTTGAGTCTGTAATGCATGAAGTCTTGTTAAGCAGAGTTATTAGGACCCGTGACACATTATGTTTTGCAGCTTTGCCTGCCGGCGCCCCTCAGCAGCACCCCCTCATCCACCTTTTTTATTTTTTTTTATTTTTTTTTATGAATCACTAGTACTGAAATGTGAAGGGTGTCTCAAATGGAAATATTTATATGGTTCCAAAATGCCTGAAGGGCATCATTAATGCCCATATTCAGAGATCTAAAATATATGCAGGGTGCACTTTTGATTTCAGTGCTTAGGCATCTACATATTTTCTCAGGCTAATGACTTTATATTTGCCTTGTTGCTTATTGCTCTGAGACACTAGTTTTTCTCCTGCTGAGAAAAGGAAACTGCCTGGCTGTATAAGGAGGGAAAATAATGATAAATGTAAAATATATGGAGATCAGATTTTTAATTACACACACGGCTCTGATGGAAGTCATCCCCATGTCAAACTTTTGTCTGCCTAAAAAACCCAAAAACTAAATAAAGGACTGTATCCATTGGAGTGTTTGAAGCACGTGTGAGCAAGATTGTGTTAGGTATGATAGAGGTGCTGGGCGGAGTTAGGCCCAATATCAGTGAGGAGACTAATTGTCAAGGTTAAGCCTCAGAAGATGATTGATGTCAGGCCAGGCAATCCTGTCAGCCTGTCAGGAGACAGGAATGTTTAATGTTCTCATTATTGGTTGCGCTGTTGTGTATATTTCTCTGTCAGCGCCGCGGACCCATCTGAACTGCCAAAGCACTTCAAAGGCCTGCAGGTCATTTATCTTCCCCCTGACGCGCAGAGTGTTCTGCCTCAGCTGAGTGCCAGTGATTTGTTATGACTTGAGAGCCAGCTGACAGACAGTTCTTCTGGTACAGAAAAAAAAGGATTCCTTTTTGTCACACTGCGAAAACATCAATGTCCCTGTAATGGGCTACAACTGTCAGAGGAGGCCAGCACCTGACAGTTGTGTGGTCGCACTAATTTGCAGCCCCGGTGACTTGCTTTCCATGGGTTTAGATTTGGTTATGGTGTCACATACAAACAGGTCACCATCTGCCATTGGCTGCTAGGGGATCAGCAAGAAGGAAGAAGTGACCGAGCTAATTGAAGACACATTGTCATTTCATATTAATCACCTTGGCTCACCTATCTTATCTTTGAAGTCAGCTTGAACGAAAAGGAACGCCATGACAACACGGAGGGGCAAAAAAATGGAAGGAGCATGCACCACAGGCTGAAGCTGGAGAGGGAACAAGAAACAGAGAGGGAGGAGAGAGAGGAGGAAAATCAGATCTTTGTTTCCTTTCCCAGGCCATGACATGATTAATCGTTCTCTTCTGATCTAATTTTGGAACATGAAAAACAGCACATTTGTCTTGAAGAAAAATGATGTGCCGTACTGTGCAGATGGAAATTTCAAACCCTGAAAAAGATTAAAGTGAAATTCCACTCCTTAGACCTAATCATGAGTTGTAGATTATTCCGTCGCTTTAACCAGATGGTAGGTTTGATTCAGCAGCCCCCTCCTTGTATTAATGAATACTAGACTCTTATATTTGACTTAGGTAAGTGAAATGTCTCTCACACCTAATGGACTGCCAACCCACAGAAAACATGCCCTACCACTATGTGCCCTCACTGTATTTTTCATGTTTTATACTAATGTAAAACAATTTTGTTTCCTCCTAGTATTTATCCTTGTCACCAATTTGCTAAATATTTTTATACACAAATGGACAAAAAGAACAAACTTGTGTCCATGGCTTGTTTCCTCTTATAGGTCACAGCTATAACTCTGCAACTAAAACCGTCACCCAGGGCAAGAGGCGAGAAGAACTCAATAGTAACTTGATTAAGTTCCCAGTCAACATGTCTGCATACATGGCAGTATGTTAACCAACCTAATTATAGGAGAGAAGAGGAGGAGGTGCCTCGGGCTGATCACAAGACCCTCTACACTGGCTGACCCGACTGGATTGGGAAGAACTCTTGTCATCCTACACCACTCTCTCTCTCTCTCTCTCCCTCTCTCTCTCTCTCTTTCTTTCTTTCTCTCTCTCTCTTGCTCTATCTCTCTCTCTCTCTCTCTTGCTCTATGTCTCTCTCTCTCTCTCTCTCTCTCTCTCTCTCTCTCCCTCTACCTCTGTTTTCACCTTACAAATACATGCATTTTTCAGCCCATTCTTCACTTGGCCCAGATTTGGTTATTTGATTGAATCCCTAAGGCAGACTTGCCGCACCCATGTAGAAAGCATAATGGTGATAATCTTTCATAGCAGCAAGATTAGTGCTACATTTTCAACAATAGTTTGATGTTTCCTTTACATCATGTCCACAATAAAGAAAAGTATTTTTGGCAATCTTGCTTTTTCAGGATTTTTTTGGAGGAAGTATATGATTGATTTGCTATTGAATTCAAAATATATATTTATTTTTTTTAGGTTTTATGCTTACTGAAAAAACCCTCACCTGGTTGTGACATGTCATGTGGTTCATATAACTAATGAATAGCTGGTATGACACATTGATAATCAGTCAATGGAATGTATCTATGTGGGACAGCCAAATGAATGTGTCATTCCCATCAGTTACCCAAGTGACACTTGGTGACAGATATCTGGACTATTAGTAACTTGTATGTGTTGACTGAGGTATGGTTACACTGTGCTTATAATTGGTGCTTGAGTTCAAGAACATTGAGCAATAGACTGTTTTGACATAGTTGTAGCTTGCAGATATTTACCATTTTATTACTTATAATCCACATGTATAATATATATATATATATATATATATATATATATATATATATATATATATATATATATATATATATATATA
>JAOUQZ010000039.1:12639703-12650064 GCA_028564935.1 Neosilurus hyrtlii
TATATATATATATATATATATATATATATATATATATATATATATATATATATATATATATATATATATAAAACAATGCCAAAAATATGGATTGTAACCCAGATGTATGACTAAAGTGAAAACGAGAAGACCATGTCCATATGTCACACAGTAAATAGTTCTAAATTAGAGCCTGTATATGCCTGTTGGAGAGTACATTCATCATACTCAGCTTTGGTCTGCTTCTAACCACTTTGGCAGTAAGAGCTTCCACATGCCAAGTTTGTGTGTGAGAGAAAATGAGTGGGAAAGAGAGAGCGGGATCAAGAGGGGAGAGAAAATGCAGGTTATCAGCAAAGTTTACATGTCTTTAATCAGTCTGCAGTTAATTAGCAGCTTCCACACAATGTGGCCATGAGTCATTAATCATAGGAGTCTGGAGCGGTTAGCTCCATCCAAGACATTTGGAAACAAAAGTTTTGTTTTCCATGAAGGGTTCGAGCGTGGCCTGGCGTTGCCTTTCTTGGCCATTAGGCTGGAAATGAAAGGCCTTGTCATGGGGTTGACAGACAAGGGCCCACTGTTCAGCTCCCTGTTGGTCTTTCCCTAAACTCAGCTCCACAAAAGATGACTTCACCCCTTAAACAAAGCTTACACACATGCATGCATTTGGGTGCATTTGTCTGCATGGCACTCAATTCAAAATGTCATGTCATGCAGGCAGCTAAGATTCCGTGACATTGTGCAGTAACCCAGCCAGATCTACTGACATTCCTCAGCACAAGCGCCCTTGTTTTGTATCTGTAAACATTTTAAAGATACCTATAAATACATTTGGGCTGGTTGGATTAATTCACCTCTAAACATATATTAGTGAGCAGTGTTGGCATGACTCTCTGTGTTTGACCCACAAGGAACAAGGCTGTCTGAGCTGATGAAGGCTGACATTGAGATGGAGGCTACCAAAGGAATCTGTCTCCTGAAGTCCCGACCTGCCCATTTTTAATCCGGGCTCGAGATGAGGAAAAGTGTCCGTCTACCTGTCTGCTGCAGATAAATCCGTCGCCTGGAATCTTTCTGAACGCACCTCTAGTGCAAGTTGTAAATCTATTACAGCAGAGAGGCAAACTCTTCCCAGCCCCAATCACTCTGAGGGCTCTGACAGTTCAATTTACCATTCCTGATCATTCTATGACAGGGAGTATTTCCTGCCACTGACTCTGTTTCCCAATCCCTTCTCAGCTGAGATGCCTGGCCAAAACGCATGTTTCATTCTCCAGATATTCATGAGCAGGCCTGGCAACTGCAAAGAGAAGTTTTCAGCTGCTTTTCATGCTTGTGCATAATGTAGATTTTGGCAATTTAATGAGTGACTGTGGAGAGAAATATGTTCTTCTGGTAATACTGAGAATGTGATTGCCAATCAGTGCTAAAATACACATGAAATGTCAGTCCGCAGTTAAGGTGTGTCTCAAGCACTGACACAACGCACACACCCCCACACCAAATAGCTCTTAGCCTGACAGGCCTTTCTGGCAGACAGATCTGGCATGTCAAGGAGTTCCTCAACTTCTCAAAAAGGTAAAAAATAAGTAAATAAATAAAAATTGTGGCATCATATGAAAGATTATTTAAAGTTGAAACTGTCAAAGCATTTTTACCCATCATTTATCTTTTTACTGATACATCAAATTCACTTCATACTGCATACATAAAAATGTATGAGGATGTAAATGTCTGAGTGACCCATTAATCTTGTTTAAACTGGCAAGTGTAGCATGGTATTCATCCGGGGTGACAAAGTTACACTTCATACTCTTATGAAGAATTCATTGTTGATGGCAAGATGTTGTGCAAATCATTATAATGAGCAAAGTGGAATATGCAAAACAGGTCTTTCTTGCAGAAATCACTCATGATCTCATTGTGGTGTGAACTACACGTGTCAGTGTCAGGTCGTCATTGCACAAGGGGATCACTCAGTTTCACCTTGTTTTTTGTTTTGTTTTTTTTTAATATCAGCTTCTGACTTATTTGCAAAACCCAGTGAGGAGTACTTTGGTAGATATATGGTTCTCACACACCTCAAGTAAAAGCTCTGCTTTTTTCTCCTTCTATTTCATGTGTTTGAGATGTCATCCATCATTCACCTTCTGAGAGGAATGTCCAGGTGACACCGGTCCCAGTGAGAGCACAGACCTCCCCCCATATTAAAATATTTCCACCTGAGAAATGATTTCTGTTTGGCATCTCTTAAAGAGAGATATTTCAAAAAGTGCTGCTTTAAGAAAAATCATGAATGAATGCCGAACGGGCAAGTTCTGTCTGCATAATGCTGTATTTCTGCCGGTCTGAGTGAAGGGTGAAGTGAATAAAAGTTCAGCGTGTTTTTTTTCCTGGGTGTGATTAAGCACACATTCAGGCCTCACACACTGAGGAGTTTATTCGCCTTGTCACACAGGGGAAGTGATGAAGTAATGATTAATATGGGGGATGTTTGGAAATGTAAATCCCTGCTGCAACACAAATAAACCGAGGGGCTTTCTCAGGATGATTAAATGTACATTTCACAGTTGATTGAGCATGCACGAAGTCATCCATTTTCTCCCTGAACTCTGTAAACAGTGATGCAGGTCTCCTTTCCACTGAAGTATATGACTGTCATTGTGGGTTTATATGCACATACAGGCCATTGAAGACGAATGACTGCTCCAATTTATATTACCGCCAGGATCTCTTGATTAGGTAATTTATATGGAGGACAGGTTTATAACCACTAACTTACCGTCTTGTCTTGCAACAATTATTTCAGAAATCTGGCTGTAAAAGCATACAGTAAATTTAGAATTTTCTCCTGGTGTCACTGACAGCCCATAACCTGGGGTCTGATTTTCAATAAATCCTCTTTATGAAACAGAAAGCAATTACATCATGAGAGCAACTTTACCGAACGGATCCATTTGGTGAACAACAGTTTCGCCTCTGGGCCACAGCTTGTGAGTCAAATGGATTTGGAGCATAGATATAGAGCAAATGTCAGAACATGGGTTTAGGGCAACTGGGCAGCTATATGGATTTATAGTACACAAGTGCGCCATTTCAATTATCAAGTAGTCTTGATCTTAGCTATCATGACATCAACAAGGATGTATTGATCTGTAGACTAAAGGTGATTATTCATTTTCACTTCAAACACTTGGGGGGTGAAGGCTTGACTAAAAACAGTGAGCTTATTGACGTCCACCTTTGTGTTGATTCGATTAATTAAAAGAAAACAGTCTGCGTTCAAAATATTATGATTTAATTGTCTCTGAAACAGGAAGTCTAGATGCAGTTTATTGATAACATTGAATGAGAAAGTCACACCTCATGCACAATAATGTAGGTTATGATATTCCCACTACTCTGTGCACTACTTTACTGATGAAGGTGGCTCTTAGCGCAAAGCGTTTAGCTGCACGCATGAAAGACATGCATCATTGCCGTGGTTTGCATATTATAAAATATGTATTACACCCTTTGGCTACAGTCTAATAATGACTAAATGTGATGTAAGTATGTGTCTTTCTTGTGTGTTCAGTGACCTGGTGACAAATGAGTAAATAGATTGCTTTTTGATAACCTTGTCATGAATAGTTAGATGGTTAAATCAGACTAAATATTTTTGCATAAGAAAACCGTTGTCGCTTGTTATATTAGTGGCACTCACTGCAGCTATAATTCATAATTTAACAGTTCTACAGATTTCTGGTTTTCGGTGACAGTGTTATACATCAAACATGCAATAGAACATACTGTAGAATGAACCTCAGGCCTGAACTATTTCAGTGGAAGTGAAGGAAACTGCTGTGTTCCCGCCTTCTTTTTAGTAATTCTAAAATGATATGTACAAAATAGCCCACAACAGGGTGAGCTGTTAGAGAAAAAGAATCCGTATCAGTGCAGTGACCTATCCCTCCGGAGTAGATCATTTATCTGTTACAGTTTAGTGCAAAATGTCTTGGTCCCCTTATTCCACATTGATTAGCCAAATTTTTAATTTTTTTTATTAAACTTATTAATTAACAATGTGAGCTTCAAATCCCAGGCTCAGCTTTCTGTCTGAAGTTTGCATGTTCTCCCTGTGCTTATGTGGGTTTCCTCTGGGTACACCGGTTTCCTCCCACATGCACATTAGGGTAATCAACTGTTCCAAAATATGAGTGTAAATGGTTCTGCAATGGATTGGCGAGCTGTTCACAGTATACCCTGCTAGAGTGGTCCTTTTTGGTGGTAAAAAATTTAAGTTGATGTGCGCCAATTAAATTGGTTACATTCAATGTAAAAACACTTGTAAAATACTTTTAATTTTGAATGATATTTAGGGTATGCTCAACGCCGATGAAATCATGCATTACTGCAAATCAAGCATTAACTATTATTATGTTACAGATTAATTACTATAATGTTACAGATTAATAAAGAAAAATTAAGTTACTTTCAGTGAGTTTTCTGCACTTCTCTACACATGGTACACAGTCTACAGTCTACACTACTTGAGTTTTGTCATTGCTCAGTGTGCCATACAATCCCATACATATTTAAATTACAGAACTCATGTTTCGTTTACCTCTGTCGGATCAGAACTACAACATTATTCAGCAGCATTCTTACCAATGGGGCAATGGCATAGTGGTGCCTGAAATATATGTAGTTTGTGAACCTCTCATGTTTGCAGGCAGTCTTCCACACCATGCCAGGCATTTATAGGAGAGAAACTTCAGAGCTTTTTAGCATACCGTAAATATTGTTTGATTGGAAAAATTCTTTTAGGTATTTAATTTTTTTAGCGTTTGAAACCTTTTTAGGGGTGCCCGCTTTACAATTCAAAAGTATGAAAAAAAGGACAACCCCAATATCCCGCCTTCTCTCAGTAAGATAGGCTCCAGCATCCCCGTCAACCTAGTAGGATTATGCGGGTTGGCAAATTAATGAATGAATAATTAACAATGCATCACACTTTCTAGCCATCTATAGTTACATTTATTGGTGCATTTACATTGTTATAGAATATCCATAAACCTAGTTCTTATTATCAATAACATTACATAGACCTTCTTGAGAAACCATCAAACATAATGTCCTCTGTTCTGATGACTCTTATGGTAGAAACCTGACCGCTGTGATTTGGCACTGATATCAAAGATTTCCAACATAAATGTCGCCTAACAGACAATTCCTCCTCATCACTGATTTATACTGCATGTTTTCTTTGCTAAACTACAACAGGTTTTTAAATCCATTTTCAATGTGGCACATACACATTGATGGGTCCTGGCATTTCCACGTTTCCCTAGAAATACTATCAGCTATCATTTATACAGTATTATGGCACTACTGGCAGAGCTGTAACAGAAAACTAATCCACACCTTTTTATTCATGAATTCAACAGCTCCATGGGATAAATCCTAGTTAAGCTGAGGATTGGAGTATGATTGACAGCTATTGTAATTGGTATATACAAACATGCTCAGGCTCTCAAATGATCTTTAGGGAATAAAAAAAACATGCCTGATCATTTATATCTTTTAACTAATATTAAATATCCTTTGATATGAGGTGTGATCTTGAAAAAGATGTCACATGCACTTACATATAGATAGACAACTTGAGCTGGACTTAACCGTTATAGCTTTATATTAAGTGACATCGCCTTCTGAAGTGTGCACTGGTTGTGTTCAGAGAGGAGCATCTGGAGCCCTGTGGATGAGCGCTATTAACAAGCTCAGTGTTTCTGGCCTTTTCTCAGCACGACTGCTTGTAAATGGTCCTATTTTATAGTAAAAGATCCTCTTATTGGCGCAATTGACTATGAAAGAGCACATGGTTAGAGAACTTAAATTTAGACTCAAAAGCCACCAGATACCATGTACTGTGTGGAGATCTCTAGGCCAATAGAATTTTTGTATATGGGCCATATCAAAAGTGTGACTTGATTATGCTGTTATTATGGAGCACTTTGATGCAAGTTGAACCGGAACATGTTTAGTGTTGGAGTATATTAGTGTCAGGAGGCTGATGATATTTAATGACAGAAAGAGTGGGTAGTCTGTGTGAGCAGGCCCAGCATGCACCATTAATAACAGAGCAAACACTCACCAGGATGAACTGAGTCATCGTGAGTGAAATCCAGGCTGACTCTTTGAGGCAGAACACAAATTAAATCATGGTCACATTAGAAATGCTTTCATCTACAGTTTTTATCATTAGGCTTTGTGTAGAACAACTGCTGTTAACAGTGACAAAGCCATACAGCTGTCGTTACCAGCTGGAGCTGCTGGGATGTTTAAAAAAAGTGTTGGGATGATGGTTTACGTGTGGTCCCACCATGTCAGTATGGAGTAGTTAGCATATCTCTAAAAAGAAAAATCTTGATGTAAAACTACATGCAATTCTTGTGCTAATTCCTTCAAACTATTGCTTTGATAAGTTTTAGTTTTAAATTTCATTGAATGCATTTAAAATCAACATCACTGATGCAAACATAACGTTTATCACCAATCCTGAAGTGTGCATGAATGTCTTACAGATTTGCATTGCATTCAGTCATTTGCTGAACCCTCTCTTAGCCAGCTCTCAGTGAAGGCAGGGTACACCCTGAACAGCTCACCAATCCATCACAGGGCCAACAGTCACAATTATTCACTCTTACATTCGCACCTAAGGACAATTCGGAGCAGCCAATTAGCATAATGTCTTTGGACTGCTGGAGGAAACCAGTGGACCCACAGGAAGTCCACACCAGCATGGGGAGAACATGCACACAGAAGCCCCCCCGTCAAGCCAGGGACTCAAACCCAGGATCTTCTTGCTGTGAGGCGGAAGTGCTTACCACTTCACCAGCGTGCACATTACACTATACATCTACTTCATATTGATACATTACTGAGAGTTTTCAAGGTTTTGTGCAGTCTCAGGTAATTCAGGTCACTGTTTTATTTATATGCAAAGCACCCATGTGGTATATCTGTTATCATCACAACTGCTTCTTTGTCTGTAGGGCAAGAGAGAAGCTGAATTGAAGGTGATTTTAATCTCCTGTTTTGCAGTTAACACTAAAATACATTAAAGCAATAAAAAATAATGTGAGGCCCATATTTCCTGAGGCTGTGTTGCCTAGACCCATTTGTCTCTTGGTCAGCTCCATTAGTTTGGTTTTGGAGCTCAGCAGCACCTCTAAGCCTTCACAAACATGCTAGATCAATGTGGCATCATCAGTCACATACATGCCCCTCCAAAAATATTGGAACAACAAGGCTAATTATTTTGTTTTTGCTATACACTGGACAAGACATTTGGGTTTGAGATCAAAAGATGAATATGAGACGATAGATGATAATCTAAGCTTTCATTTCCTGATATGTACATCTAGATGTTAAAGACCTAAAAACATGGCACATTTGGTTGCCATCCACACATTATTTGTGTGAGCAAAAGCACTGGAGCAGATAACCTTAAAGCAAATTAAATTTAAACTTAAAAGTTAAATTACTTAAATTAAAGTAGTAGTTAGCACTTCTGCCTCACAGCAAGATGGGTTCAAATCCTGGGCTCAGCGAGTTTTTTTGCACGTACTCCCTCTGCCTCTGTGGGTTTCCTCTGGGTACTCAGGTGTCCTCCAACAGGCGAAAGATATACACATATACGCTTATACACATTGTTCCAAATTGACCCGGATGTGAGTGCGAATGGTTGTGTGTGTGTGTGTGTTAGCCCTGTAATGGACTGGAGTTGTTCAGGGTGTGCCCTGCTTTCACTCAGAGTCAGCTGAGACCAGCTCCCGGCGACCCTTGTAGGATTAGGCCATTTAATGAGTGAATTAATTAATTAATTCATATTTGGTTGCATATCCCTTTATTTTAATAACTGCAACATTCCTCTTATGTGGTGCTTTTCCAGGTTTGTACCTTAGCTTGCTGTTTGTTTCAGGACTTGAAATACACACTCATTTGGCTTAATGTCTGTTGATTTACTTGGCTAGTCTAAAATGTTACGCTTTTCCCCTTATGAAGCTCTTTATTGTGTTGGTAGACAGAAAGTTTATGCATAGAGTTGTTGTTAAATTTACTGCTCCTACCATTGCGATACATCATCAGTAAGGATTAGTGAGCCTGTTCCAGAAGCAGCCATGCAAGCCCAAGCCATGACTCTGTGTCCACCATGCTTGACCGATCAGTTTGTACATTTTGGACCATGAACAGATCCTTTCTTTCTCCTCATTTTGGCCTTTCCAAACATGTTGGTAGAGGTTAATCTTGGTTCCACTTGGTTCACTTTTGTGGTTCATCTCTGTATTTCTTGCAAATTCCGATCAGGCCTTAAATACTTACTGTTGATGAGTTGATTGCATCTTGTGATATGGCCTCTTTATTTCTGTTCCCAAAGGCTTCTTTAAATAGTAGATTGTGATTTCTTCACCCTTGCCATATGGATGTTGTTGGTGATGTAACTGATTACATTACTGGTTTTGGGTTTTCTTCACACAGTATTTCTGCCATTAAATGATATTGATTTCCTTGGCTGACCTGCTCAGTGTCTGTTTATTAGTATACCAGTGGTTTCTTTCTTTTCCAGAACATTCCCAATTGCTGCATTGGCTATGCACAATGCTTGTGCAATGACGATGATTGATTTTCCCTCTATTCAGGTTCAAGATGGTTTGCTTTTCTCTAGTAAACAACTTTCTGGCCTTAATGTTGGTTAACCTTTTAAATACCAAATGCATTCCACAAATTTGAACCTCAAGGCTCAAATTAAAGTAGACATTAAAAGCTATTAACTGCTTTACACAGGCAATCAAGAAGAGCACACATGAGTAACAAGAAGCACCTGTTAGTCATTTGTTCAAATTCATCATCATCATTCATTTTCTAAGACGCTTAATCCTAATTAGGGTCATAGGGATGCTGGCGCCCATCTCAGCCGACTCATGAGGGCAGGGTACATCCTGAACAGCTCACCAGGCCATCGCAGGGCCAACGCACGCACTATTCACACTCATATTTGGAACAGTCACTTGGCCTACTATGCATGTTTTTGGACTGTGGGAGGAAACCCACACAACAAGGAGAACATACAAATTCCATACAGAAACACCAGAGCCCGGGAATTGAACCCAGGCATTTTGCAGTGAGGCGGACATACTCACATGTTCGAATAAAAATGGGTTACAAATTTTTTTAAATAAAATAATAATAATAATAATAATAATAATAATAATAATAAAGACCTTTGCAATTCCAGTACTTTTGGATAGAACCATATAAAAATCCAGTATTGCCTATGGTTGATCACCCAACGACATCTCCAGTAACCCTAGCAATAAGAAATGCATGCTGTATATAATATCATGATGAGAAGAAACATGAATCCATGCTACAGGCCGGCAGGTGTGTGTTTTTGGTTGACTAATGTGTTCATGATCACCTGGTGATTCACTTCACCTGTTACTGCAAGCCATTCGTCATGATCCTGCCAAAGAGGTTAAATATTAGTCCTGACTATATGGCACAGTACAACAATGGTTTTTGATTGGCAGCGTCCATGATATGGAGTATAAATGACCTGGTAATGAATAATATAAAAACCATTGTATTTGCTAACAAAAGAGTGGACTCTGACATTGGAATGACCCTATTTTTCTTTGAACTGGTGTTTAGACTGACAAAAACAAACATTCATGGCAAACAGGTCTATTCATATTTTATCATACTGCTCCCCTATGAACACTGAAGATAAATCATACATCAAATATTAAAACATTGTGTGTGTGTGTGTGTGTGTGTGTGTGTGTGTGTGTGTGTTACATCAGACATATCTAATGTTACTTGCTTTGGTTCTTTGAAGGGAGGCTTTGTGGTTTATGAGGTTGATTATTAATCATCGAAGTCCACCTCCTCACCCGACCTCGCCTTGAGGAAATTTTAACATAGAGCACACTCAAGAGCAAACATTTTTAGGCCCTGAAAACGCACATGCTAGTAAATTATTTAGTGGTATGTAGCAAATTACAGTGCATGTCTCATTCATCTCATATATTTAATGAAAAATGTATACAGGGCAAACAGGCTACATTAAGAGCATAGCATGCCAAAGCTAGAGGCAGGCTGGATTGTACAGTAATGCAGCAAGCAATTTGTCAGGACTAATTATGAATGATCCTCTTTAAAGTGCTTCTCGATGATGGCTTTACTGCAGAAGGGGTTTGTCATGCTGGGCCATGCCTTTAACTGCAAAAATGACTCAGAAAAATGAAGCGTGTGCGTGTGTGTGTGTGTGTGTGTGTGTGTGTGTGTGTGTGTGTGTGTGTGTGTGTGTGTGTGTGTGTGTAACAACCTGGCCC
>JAOUQZ010000039.1:12650936-12667316 GCA_028564935.1 Neosilurus hyrtlii
TATATATATATATATATATATATATATATATATAGAGAGAGAGAGAGAGAGAGAGAGAGAGAGAGAGAGAGAGATCACACACACAACCATTCACGCTCATGCCTAGGGGCACTTCTTTGCCTTATGTGGGGAGAACATGCAAACTCCACACAGTGCACACTTGAGCGCAGGGCCTCTTGCTGTGAAGCAGATGTGCTAAGCACTAGTATATATGTATATACAATATATGTATACCACTCCTGCAAGAGAGTTTAGTTTAGTTGTCCTTTTCGTGAGTGTGTGTCATGTATGTGTACTGATGTCTAAAAGTGGATGATGGATGTGTGTATAAAGGCACTCTTGCAGCTGTGATCTCCCACCAGATGTGTCTGGGCCAAGGGGAGAAGTTCCACACAGGCTGTCAGGATGAGAGTGCTTTTCGAGGAGACACAGGTGTTGGCCCCAGGACAGCTGAGAGAAAAAAACTGTGGTGTTAGGATGATGCTTGCAGGAGGTGATCGAGGGGAGAAATCTGCTCTCCAAATCATAACTTAATAAACTCTTTTTGATTTAGTGCTTATAAGGTAGTTAAATACACTACGGCTGAAGTGAAGCTGCATGTAAACTGACAGATGGTGCTACTGAATTCTATAGCAGTTGGATCTAATCAGGAAAAATAAGTAGTTTGCATATATGGTCTTTGAAGAGACAACAAAGTAGACAAACAAAATTGCACCCAACAGTATGAATAGAGCTTGCTGAAACATTACTCTATAGCTTTAGGATACTTTGCTTAAATTCTACAGCATGTGAAGTGTTGTGATGCAACATTTTTGTGAACTTGAAGCAATGAGCGAAGCATTTAACCCCCCTTTTGCCCACTTTTTGCACGCAAAGCACCTACAATTAGATTACCAAAAAGGAAATGTTTTTTACTATGGCCTACACATGTTTTCTAAAAGGGATTTCCTTATTATCACAACTGCTTTTTGTCCATAGGGCAAAATAGAAGCAGGATTGGGGTGATTTTGATCTCCTGTTTTGCAGTTAACGGTGAAGTACATTAAAGCAATAAAAATAATGGGAGGCCCATATTTCCTGAGGCTGCTTTGCCTAGACCCATTTGTCTCTTGGTCAGCTCCATTAGTTTGGTTTCGGAGCTTGGCGGCGTCTGTCAGCCTCCACAAACACTCCAGATCAACGTGGGAGACATCTGAGCATCATCACTGCCTGTATAAATATCAGCTCAGAAGTTCCACTTGCACACACAGTGCGAATACTAACAGTCACTGCATTACAGAAGTGAGGTCAGCTGCCAACATGCTGCCATTTTCAAAACAGCACTGATCCTGGTTACAATTTGACTGATATCAGCTTGCCAAATAAACCTGTCACCAATCACTTGAGTGTTATATGTTTAATTTCATATTTTGTATGGATATAAGGAGATCAAAAACACAATTCCTCACCAACATCTCTGATATTAGCATGAGCAGCGAGGCATGTTGACAGTCCATCATTAGGTCTGTCATGCTATCTGTTCTGAAAAGAAATGTGACTGCTAATATTATTCAGTGTCTGCTCAAGAAAATGAACTTTCATTGCAATGCGAACATGCTTTAACAACCACACGGAGAGTGTGGCATGTAATTTTATTATAATCAGAGGTGTGTTCAGAAAATGTTACTTAGATTGACAGCATGATTTAAGTGTAATGTGCAAACTCTGGAAGCTGATACATCCTTGCTTGAACAAAGTTAAAAGAAAAGAACATGGAACATTTCCTGGAAAACAAATGCTAAAATATATTTTTAAATAATATTTTTTCATAGAATTATCTTGTTCCTCAATAAAATAGACAGAGCCACAGCAGCAATACTGTGGTTTGAGTAGCTGAATGTAAAAATCCACCTTAATATTATGTAAAGAGCAATAATGTATGCAAGTAAACAGAATGTAAACTCGCTCTAGATAAGAGTATCTGCCAAATGCCATAAATGTAGTTGGTATATACATTACATGGGAACGGTGCAATCTGATTAGCCTGCTATCTAGGAATTAAAAAACATTATTCCAAGTGTATAATGCTTAAGTCATAATGATGAACACTAATGGTTTGTCACGGTCACTTGGGGCAAGCGATTGTTAGCAACATAGCACTTAGCTCTGAACATGCAGTACATCCGGAGCTTACCTGAACCGTCTCTGTCATGGTTAAAATGTGAAAACTAAATTATAAAATGTTTCTTTAATTTGCTTTTTATGTTCTGATGTAGTATACATTAAAATAAAAATAGATGCCTTTGGTGCCTAATTGTTAAATTCAATCTAATGTAAGATTTGTAACTTGAATTTGAATGTGAACATTGGAATATAACTATAGTCATAATGGCTGATTGGTTAAAAAATTTGACTTTACAGATAATTTCAGAGACTGAGATCAGTTATAAAGGGAATATCAAAATGCACAATATGTTTTAATAGGGTGATGGACCACCAGAACAGATTGCACAAATGTCTGTAAATGTACTGGAGAAATAAACACTATTCTTCCATTTGGGAGTTCCTCAATTAGTGTTTTAATGATGATGGCACACAGTGCTACCATAGATCTCCTAAATCTTCCGTTGGTGTGTTGTCCAATTGTGCTGAGCTAAATTGACTTTGAAGGATGTAGAGTAAAAGTTATATCATTTTCATTCTCATCAAACTATTCAGTCGCCATTGTGGCTTGTGGACGTTGCTGGAGTTCTCCTTAAAGTGGCCTTCCGGATAAAAATGTTTTATCATATGCTAAAGTTGAGCATGTGTTTCTCTAAGGGGGAAAGAAGATTCAAACAAATCTGTCATATCCAACAGAGCTATGAGTTTTCTTCTTAATTTGTCACCTGTCTGTATATGCAGGCTATCTAATTATATTGGGTAATAACTGGGTAGAAATTCAGTGATCTACTCTTTTGAGGAAGACTTAGATCATTTCAAATGAATGTCAGAGATCATACTACTCTGTAGTGTGGAGCTCTTTTTGACATTTTCTTTGACATCTATTTACATTGAGCACACCATCATCAAAGCCATCAGTGAGCTATCTAAGCAGCTAGGACCATTAAGTATTCGCAGACATGGTGCTCATTTCCATAAAATATTCTTTGTCAAAACCTAAAAAGTGCAAATGAAACAGGCATTGAGGTATGATAGCAAAGGCCTATTTGGCTGCCATAAATGACCTCAATTATGCACTTACAGAGCAAGAAGGTGCCTAGCTAAGTCGAAGCTTTGAATGACAAGCTGTCACAGGACCCATTTTTCTTTGGGTCCATCTCACCTTGATGAGCACTTTGAATTTGTAAATTGTGAGTGAGTGAGAGAGAAAGAGAGAGAGAGAGAGAGAGAGTGAGTGAGGGAGGCTCTAAGTGCTAACCAGAGCTGCCGTGTTCAATGAATGAATTGTTTGCTTGAGTCTCCATTACCGCCCTCTCTGGGAGCCTCGGACGGGATTAATCTGTCAAAAAGAGATAGTTTAGCATTGATGAATATGACATGTGACCATTGATGATGTTGATTTTATCTCTTGGGATTAGCAAGATTTACTTCAGATGGGTAATAATGTCATTTGCTTGATGCTATGGATCTGTTTATGAGCTGATTAAATCACAGGGCTACTGCTTCGTTTCATGCTATTTAGTTTATAGCTCTATTACTATGATCACAAAAGCTGTGGACATTTCCTCTTTCTTTGTCGCCATAAATCACTGTTTAAGATGGCTGTACTGCTTTTAATCAGGATACCTTTTTAGTAGGAGGTAAAAGCAATCACATACGAGAGAAAGAGAGAGAGAGAGAGAGAGAGAGAGAGAGAGAGAGAGAGAGAGAGAGAGAGAGAGAGAGGAGGTTTAAATTGCTTAAATTATTATCAAATCTAGGTATTGACCTATTCAGGTTATACAAGAAACAGGCTTGAACTACAAAAACAGTTTTCTTGTCATCTTTTTTCAAGTGCATGATATTGGACAATAAGACTCCTTGTTTCAGAATAAAAGGATTTGGTGTCATTATCTTAATCCTATAAATGAAGATTTCCTAAGTAAGCAACATAATGATCTCTGACTCTAGTCTGAAAGTTCAGCAGTTTAATGCCACTGACATATTGACACAGCTGCCACTCTGATCTATAGGCCATGTCATTATAGCCCATGTCACGTATGTGTACTTTAATCACACGCCAAGTAAAATATATGTTGGTGGTTACATATACAGTATGTTGGTGGCTATTAAAAAAATCATTAGGAGAGCCCTTAATATCCAAGTGTCTGCCCAGGTCCAGCTCTTAATGATGTCAGGTCTTAAAACAATGGCATGACAGTCAAGGGCAAAACAAGAACCAATTCAGCTCTGTAAGGCCTTGCATCTCAGCAAAAGCCTTGAGAGAAATCTCTTTACGGTAGCCCATCAAGCAGCTATTCATCTTCTCCAGTATAATTAGTTATTCTAACACTCCGGGCATTAGTCTGAGTCAGTTGCCATGTAAATGGAAGAACATTCAACAAAAGACGATGCTGTTTCAACAGTAATTAATGGGTAGTACAATTTTATGAGTTTGATAGGTGTTATATGGGTGAGACATAAAATGTTGTTTGTGTTGTTTTTACACAGTGCACAGCAGATTTGGACAATGATTCCTTTCTTAAGGCTATACAAATAAAAAAAAACGTTGACCCATTACTGTGTTATTCAGCTACGACTCCGAAAACCTTTATCTACATACTCTCATACATTTACTCTACAGTTTTGTTTTTGTTTTACCACCATATCCTTTTCAGAAATCTACCATGAATGATGTTCCGTTCTTTACAGAGCCAGGCAAACTCTTTCATAAAAAAAAGCACAGTGGACGGTATCCTCTTTATTTATCTTCCAGCATAAACATGTTCGTTGCAGAGCTGATCAGTAGTGTAAGTTATGTTCTGGTACTAAGCCATACAGCTCTGTGCTTTTCTTTATTCTGCTTAGCCACAGTAAGTAGAAGGCAGGCACAAGCAGGGTAATTTATGCACACATGTGCCTTGGAGCTCCTCTGATGACAGGCCCGGGAGGAGGGGCACATGATGAATGGCTTTCCATCGGGGACCGCCACACAGCCACCATGATGTGGGTAAAAATGGAAATTGCTCTCTTTCACCGTCATTACATCAGTTTAAAGCTTGTGTGGGCCTTTGGAATATACTCGAGTTGCTCTGTGTTTTTGTGGATTTTTTGTGGAAGGATGGTGTTAAATTGTTGATGTGCATAAATTAAAGTAATTAATAACTATGTAGTATATCAAGGCTATAGTAAATTACAAGACTATAATACGTGATTACTCTATAAGTTAGTAATTTATAGTTGGTGCATTACAGGCCTATTTATCATTAATGTAATTGAGCCATTGCCTAATATTGACATAGGCCCATTCCACTAACGCAGTGTGTTGAAAAAAGTTCATTATTACAATGGATTACACAGATGGAAGTAGATTAAATAAGAAGTCTCAGAATAAAATTGAATGTTGTATAAATCTTAGCCACACCCGAGCACACCTACAGATCCTTAAAGCCTATAAGGTGTTATAAACTACAGCCAGTAGGGAAAGGCCTTTATTTATATGAAAAGATTCATTGTTAGCAGTCACAAGATTGCCTGCACATGCAGGTGTTAGTAATAAAGCAGCTTGGCTGAGTGTTACTGCTGTTTTTGTTTTCTTCCTGATCATCAGTGAACCAAAAGCCGCTTTTACTTTCTGCGGTGCTCTAAAGCTGAGGCCAAGCCCAGCATCCCATAATACTCCTCCACTGTAGCCTGGTTACTGTGTTATTTATCTACAAGTATTTCATATTCTGAGTTGTGTATTCAGCTGAGAAAAACGCAACAGAAGAAAGAGAAAGTGATCAAATAAAAGAGGGAGCCAGAAAGAAAGGAAGAAGGAACGAAACAAAGAAAGAAAGAAAGGAAGGAATGAAGGAAGAAAGAAAGAAAGAAAGAAAGAAAGAAAGAAAGAAAGGAAGAAAGAAAGAAAGAAAGAAAGAAAGAGAAAGAAAGAACGAAAGAAAGAAAGGAAGGAAGGAAGGAAGAAAGAACGAATGAAAGAAAGAACGAAAGAAAAAACTAAAAAAAGGAAAAAAGAAAGAAAGAAAGAAAGAAAGAAAGAAAGAAAGAAAGAAAGGAAGAAAGGAAGGAAGGAAGGAAGAATGAATGATTGAATGAATGAATGAATGAATGAAAGCGATAGCGAACCAGCACGTCGTTTAGTAGGGAAAAAAAGTTTTGTTTAATATTTATAATTAATATTAAAAAGCTGCATTCTGACATTTTCTTGATTTCAACTTTCATGATTTCTGCTGTAACTACTCGTTATTTGAATTGATTATTTCTCTGATGGGATTTCAACCTTCAACATATGAAAGACGCAAAAACAAATAACACGCCTTAACTCTGTCAGATGAAGCTTTTAAGCAGTAATTTATTTTTTTTTAATTTTTAGATCTAATAAAATAACAATGAAATTGTGATCTGATTTTTAGAAGTCAGTAAACGGGCTCCAGTAACACGATTATGGAAAAGAAACCGTTTCTATCCTCCGTCGAAACCCATCCAACATGAGAAAGAAAATCTTTCAAAATACACTTCTTCTTCTTCATCTTTTTAAATTAACAACTTATTTCATATTTTTCTTTCAAAACAAAAAGGCAAGTCTACAGCAGCGTAAATCCTGCAGATCATTTCTAGCTGCTTTTTTGGGGAGAGAATAAATGAAGTGTCCTAAACAAAAACCCGATACGAAAATAATTTTTGAGATCAAAACATCCCAAAATAACAACCTGAAAATATATTATTATGGTCATTTTTGGTCATATGTCACTTATTACAAATATGAAGGCTATTTAATGTGAGAAATAATCCTGGCTGTGAGGAGTAAACTCCATGTTGTGCTCCATTACTCCTAAATGCTCAGAGCACACAGCAAATAACAAATAACCTCTAAACTGAGAGAAATCCTCGAATTCAGTACAATAACTTCACTTGACGTTCACTGCGTGTGAATAAGTTTACAGAAAATATATTTTACTGAAAAAATAATTATGCATCAGATGAACCTTAATGTAGCTGTGCCTTGATTTAGTGAAAGAAAAAAAACACTCTGTCATGTGCATATACTCTGAATATTTAAAAATACTGAATTAAGGAAAGCAATTTTTATTTAAAAAAAATAAAAAAGCTAAAACGCTATATTTTTCCAGCTGTGCACCATATATCAATATATGAAACTAAAAAAGGCGCCCTTTGTTTTTTTCCCCCTCATAAATATATTGACTTATTTAATATGAAATTTTCCAGGTGAATTAAAGCCTGGGCCTATATTTAATTAGGTGTAAAAAGTATTTTGTGGACTCAGTAATAAATCTAGGTAGCTTCATGTAATGTAAAGTGTATGCATTGGATGAAAGAATTCTGAGGACACATTTATGGAACAGAATTGTTTCTTATTTTTTTTTCCAGAATACATACAAAAAAATACCAATTCTCTCTCCATGGTATACGCCTGAAAAATAACGGCAATTTCAAATTATGCGGACAATTTGGGCTTTAAAAAAAACAAACATGCACATGTAAATTATTTCCTTTTTCAATGAGACATTAAATAAGAACGTACAATACAATCATAGCAATTTCAAATGAATGTTGAACTGAAGAACCCCTATTTTTTATTAGTACTCTAACATGTTTCACTTTTACCTATTGAGATTTAAACATAATGCACTTCTGAGTTTGCTCAAATAGTTTTCCTTTTGTATTATTGTCCGCTTTAAGCTGACATAAATAAATACAGTGGAGTCCACGGATCCAGTCCTTCAGTGGTGCGTTGATATAAAAGTCTTTATATTTGAATCTTTATAAGCTCTAAATTTTAGTGTGGGACAGTCCGTTTCACTGATAACCGAGAGCTGACGCTGTAGTGAGTCTCTGGCCGTACAGTGCGTATGGAGAATAATAAGGGCCGGTTGCGGCGGGAACGGGCACCGGGCCACCGGGAGCGGGCAACGGGCTCTTAGAGTACGGGTGATAGCGACTGCTTAGTCCGAGCGCGTGGTGCGGGCTCCGCAGTGCGAGTGTGCTGGGACTTCCAGGCGCTCCGGACGGTGGCATGTGCATGTGACACGCCATGGCCGCGGCGGCAGCGCTGGCAAGAGACGAAGAGCTCGGATAGCCCGAGATCAACTTGTCGGCGCCGGTGAAGGCTGTGTGCGTCCGCAGGTGGTTAAGCAGTTCCTCTGAGGACGAGAAGCGCTTGTCGCATGGCCCGTTTGCCGACACCCAGTTGCACACGTGAGGCAGCGGGTCGTTGGGGAGCATGAAGCCGTAGGGATACAAAGGGTGTCCGCCGAAAGACGGTGGCGTGGAGTGCACGCCGTGCAAAGGGTGCGTCGGGTACATGAGCGGATATCCGGACTTGAGGGCCGCGGCGGCTGAGTCGTGCGTGCACGAAGCACCGGCCGCGCCCGTAAAGTGACTGGCACAGTGATAACTCAAGCAGTACGGGTCTCTACAAAGGCTGGCGGACATGATAGACGGCGGAGAAGCCCCGGCTAATGGGCTCGATCCAGCTTTGCTTGCGCCAAGAGAGCTGGCGAGCTGCGCGTTCACCAGGCTTCCGCCGTGGGGCAGGAAGTGTTGAGGATACCCCGCGTAGGCCCCGGCCAAACTTCCGGGGTATGTCATGCCGGCAGGGGGTAACGGGAAAACTGTCTGTCCCGGTTTGTACGGAGAAACGGGTGCCACCAGACCAGAGCCCAGAACCGCCGCGGAGGACGCAGAAGACACCGACGATGACGACTCCGACGTCGCGGCCTTGGATCCGGACGTGGTCTCCTGCTGCTGGTTGACCTCCACGTTAATTCCAGCACAGCTCACGCTTATCCTGCTGTGGCTGACGCCGGTAGCTCCAGAGCCGTCCGTACTGCACGTCTTGTTACACTCAGCCTCCTTCTTTTCGTCCCTGTCTCCTTTGGCCTCGGACGGCATCGGGGAAGCAGAAGTGCTGGAATTCGGGCTGCCCGTGCCGGGAGTGAATGGCTGGCAGGTGGCGCTCGGCACACGGAAACCAGACTTCTCCCCGCTGGAAACCCCCGAGGACGAGTCCTTCTTATCTGCAGGTTTGGAGTACGGCTTGAAGCTCGATTTATCTTCCACGCCAATGTCGCTGAGTTTTAAAGGACCGGACTTGGCCTCCTTGTCGCTAGATCCGTTTGATGTAACCGACGAGAGTTTGGACGAGGGTGGAGGGTCCGGTTTCCCGATCTGAGAACATGTTTGCGCAAGAAGAGCCAGTGGACTTTTCTTTGCATCCAGCTGCGAGAACGGACAAAAGAGAAAAAGAACCACACACAAGTAAATACCAAAAAAGTAATAATGGCAAGGAACACACGCATAACCTATCGTTCAAAACACAGAAGTTGATCTTTTATTAAAGCCCAGGATGTTTTTCTTTTTTTTTTTTTTCGGCAAATGAAGTGCGACACGCACCGCGGAGCAGAAACCATCCTGTCAGGAATAGATTCAGATTCCTGGCTTAGCAAACACAACACTCAGCGTCAATAGTAGAAACTTACAGCTTAAAAATCAGCCTTGAAAAGGAAAAAGGGGGCACCACATGCAGTGATTGTTCTGGTATTTATGGATCAATGCAGAAGCCATTTTCCTACAGATGTGTTTGCAATTCTCGCATAACAATCATGGACTGAAAGCTGATGGAAGAACCAGGCGAATCTTACCTCGATTGGACTAATCGGAGTGGAGGGTAAAGGTTGGAGGTACTCCGGGTGCAAAATGTGTCCCGTGCGTGCCGTCAGCATTTTCAGAAGCTTGATGGGAAGTCGCTTGGCTTGCCGTAAAGGGTCCGTTGGAGGGACGGGATGGAGAAAAGGCTTGTTGATGCTCGCTGAGCTGTTATTCCGAGAACTGCAGCTTTCCCAGGCTAGATCAGTATCACTATTTCTTAGAGCTGTAGCAGAGGGCGATGTGCTCATGACCCAATTCTCATTTATTCTGTAGGCGTTTTGTTTGTCCTATGCATCAGTAGCTACTTCGAAGCGATCTTCTTCGAAAACGTCCGAAAATAAAGACCAAATCATGTAATCCGTTCGCTCGTGGCTGAAGGCAGACGCACAGCGCGAGGCTATCGCCGATCCGGAGCTGCGCGTGACACCACAGGCATTGCGCGCTCTGCTCTGCCTCCTCCCGCAGCTCCACGCGCTACTCCTCCCAGGCCGAGAAGAGAACTGCCCGAAATTTTCACTTCAAAAGCAACTGAATTAGTCTGAGATTAAAGCCCTTGCCGCCTTCCAATCAAATGGGACCCCGAGGTGATTGGAGGGTCAAGGGGATGTGACGTTCTCCTTTCTCTAGCGCCTCTATTTTGACAGCTTGGGGGAGGAGATTCTGGGAAATATTTTGCTTCTTATGCACGCCGCATTTTCTACAGCTGTGCCTGCGCTCGCCTGTATTTTTCTTGTTTATGTTGCTGTGAAAACGTCTCATTACGCTATATCATTTACATATTTATGCTTTCGTTTTATAGCTGATGTTAGGATTTAATCAAACGCATATAATAAGGAATTCAGGTGATAAAGTTCCTTAAATAGCCCTTTAAGCAATAGAGGGATATTAACTTCCTTTTGTGGCTTTTGTGGCTGATAGGAGCTTAACAAAAAGAAATCCTAAGTGCCTGCGTTGTGCTGAGGCTTTAAAACGCTGGGTCTCTGCTCACTTGACAAGAAATGAGACGTGCAACACAAGATCAACGCGTGGTGTTTGAATTCCCCAATCAGACACGCGTTGACAGGAGCAGACCAATGCAGTGATAGAGGGATGGGAATGTCACATGTTTTCAGCATAATATACACCGCCCTTCTATTTCTATCCCAACCCCTCAGTCAACTGTCAATTCTGCTCGACCGCAATCAATCAGCTATTTGTCAGTCGCTGTCAATCCTGCTGCTGATTTATGTCAGCTCTTGTAGCTGATTACAAGCTGCGGGTGACTGAGAAAAGGGCAAATAAAAAAAGAAGCACCTTGGTGCAGACACTTAATACGAGCGGCACAGTCCTTGTGTTTTATTCCGATTGGAAGGGAGGTACCGCAAACCCAGATGCGGGAAAACATGGAAATAAAGCGTGCTCATATTTACTCCTGGTCGGACTAGAGTAAGTATACCTGAAACGTATCAAAGTATTTGTATCAAGTCAGTGGTTGATTCATTTGTTGATCTGCAGTTCAGAGTATTTTGGGGACTGTTTAACCTTTAAAAGCATGACCTAAAAGAAAATGTAATTGCAAGAAGCCAAACTTTAGTTGCTGTGGAAGATGCACTGCATAGCCTACTTTACCAATGTTGCAAATAAAGCTACTGTGCTTTTACAGTCGTTCTGAATATTTCTATCATTATTAAAAATGCGTGATGTGTGCATTTTTTGTAACACATTTCCCCTACTTCTGAAATAAATTGTTTTTGCTCAAAGTATTTTGGGTGTGTGGTGTTCCTGAGGATTGAGGAGTCGGACAGCATCAGGCCTGTTTTCAAGCAGAACATCATCAAGGTGCTCAGTGCAGGAAGTGCACTTCTTTCTCCTGCTTCAGTATCCAGTTTCACAGTTGCACAAGTCTTCCGCTTTCGGATACAGTACCTCTTTTGCACAGATGTAAGCGTACCTGAATTTGAACTTGCAAACAATAATTACATGCATGTCGCCCGAGGCACTGTATCAGCACTCTTGGGATGTAATAAAGCCTAAGAAAGAAAAAAAACGGCCCAAACAAGTTTTATATTATTGCACCAAAATGTATTTTGCATAACCAAAAGACGACGGGGTTATAAAATGGATTTGAGAAGGAGAACGTGTGTGTTTGAGACATTTTAGGGTAAGTGGGAAGAAAATGCGCTGACCTCTTCACCGCAGATTGGGCTAATCAGGGCTGAGGCTCCGGGCAGCTTTTCAATGCGCCGCGCCTTTCATCTCCCACTGGATAGAAGCGCTCAATTAAAAGCCTATCAGTTTGTAAGTAAATCAACGCCTATCAAAGTTGTCACATCAAACAAAACGATTATTATTGCAACCCGCCTACGCCATTAATCTCTTTCGGCGTTAATCCGGTTGACAGGTCATCTCGGAGAGCAAGAAAACCTGGGCAGTGGACAGTCTTGGGCGGAAGTGTATGTTGGCCATGCATTTATTATTATTATTATTATTATTATTATTATTATTATTATTATTATTATTAATAATAATAATAATAATTAAATATATATATATATATATATATATATATATATATATATATACACACGACTTATTATTTATTAACATAATAGCTAAAGCGGCCAATTCTAAATTATATCATTATAATAATTACAAGCGCGCATATAAAGTAGGTTACATTTTGATCATAACATTATTATTACATTTACAAATGCGATCCTAACTAATCCATAACATTTCATTGAAAGTGTGCGCACAATTCAGTTCTTTACAGTCTTTACACGGGACAATTTCTTTCTTTTTTTTTAAGACACCGACTAGAATTTTACAAATGGATTTTCTGCAAACACAAATTGATGAAAATCACGTGGTTCCCCCCCCCCCTTTTTTCAAAATAAAACAAAAGCTAACAGTGGCTATATTTATGTGGTTGTTCGCATGAAGTGATTTGTTAGCTATATATTTTGCAGCCTGCGAGGGTTAGGAAACTCATTTCGCATCTGAACACACTAAAGCGAGCAAAAACACGCGCGTTCAAATGCTCCCTCCTATCGGGCATTTAAAGTGCGGCTGAGGAGCAGCTCGCAGCTCAGCATGCAGAGATGTGTGTGATGGATAACAGGGCTGCTGTTCTTCTGCAGGGCCTGTCAGTGTGGGACACACTGCGTGAGTTATTAGGGCACAGAAGGGCAGCCATAAATTTCCAGCGCCAGGCAAAAACTCTCTTTATTGTCTGCATGACGAATGGGCTTCTGAAGCAGACACCAAATACTCGGTATTACCCTTAAATGGGAACACATTTTTCAAGGCCATAATTCATGATATTTAAATAGAAAGTTTTAAACGTTTCCATATATTTCATGTCGGTGACATGTTTATGAATCGCTCTCTCCATCTAAATATAACTATTTGCAGCGACGAGGAAAAGTGGACTTTGTCACACGGACACGCGAAATAAAGCGCGAGGGTTCAAATTTTCATATGCAAATGTGAACGAGCAAAGCCAAGACCATCAATGTGCAATTTTTTACACGACAGTGTTTAAGTGTAAACCCGAATATGTATGTATGTGTATATATATTAGAACTCACTGTATACAAAAATGCCTATGAATCCTAAAGTTATAGTGTTTTTCCCTTTTTTAATAAAAAGTTTGGGATTTATTTAGTTTTTTCTTTATTTATTAACACAAAAATACTTTTGAAAAGAATAACAAGTTAAGAAAAAGGAGCGAAGTGCTTTCTTTCACTACCTAACATGCCTTACAGAAATTCCTAAGGAAGATTTCTAACAGCACCAAACACCAAACAACTCGCAGTGCAGCACATTACCTGGTACTCTAAGCCTACAGCGCTCCGAAAAGAGAAACACGTTTAAAAAACCCTCTTTATAAATATCCGGTTTTTTTTGTTTAATTTTATGTTTGTATTTCCAGAAAGAGCTGCACAATCAGACTGGCTTAATAACATCAAGTATCATATCGCTTCTGCCTGTTACAATGTGCTCGGTTCCCCTGCGCTCTTTTCTGCTGTGTGTGCACTCTCCAAAACTTCCGCCTGTGGGAGGAGCCAGATGACGCGACAGAGCACGTGACTAGTCGCCCACAGTGAAGGGGCGGGGCTAACACACATACACATTCTTTTCATCTTAAAAGGATCATAAAAGCAACAGGATGGTTCATTACGGATGTAAACAACAAAATAACTAAGAATGTGGGTTCTTCTTGAAAAACATCATATGAAAACAATTAAATGCATTTAAATTCAAGCTATCTGAGATTTATTTTAAACACAAAAATGTAGCCTGTTAGTGCATTGTTTGTAAAAAAAACAACAAACAAACAAAAAAAACTGAATTGAAATTATTGGCACCATAATAATTAATATTTTGTATACTTGTTCTGGAAGAGATTAAAGGTATTATGCTGTAAGGATGACTAATTCTGGTAGTCTTTAAAGTTGGCACTTGTTATTTGTGCAGCCGTATGCGTTGCACTCCGCCATTTTCCTGGTGACGTAGCTCAGCACTGGTTGATAACGTGTTATCGTAGACGTGTCTGCTGCATGCAGCCCAGCCGGTAGGACAAAATAGAAAATGTGCATCACTATCAGAGCTGTAACAGCCAGTGAAGAAGGCAACATTTCGCTGGGCATGCCTAGTAATAGTCGTGTGGCAGTACTCGTGCGTACTTGACAAGAAGCAAGGACTGAAATTGCCTGAGCAAACCGCTGATGTCATACATTAATGTTTTAAAGAGTTAGTAATACAAAGTTACCACAGTTACCCTTTAAGGGCTTTAAGAGTTTGGGGTCAATGAGTGTACACTCGTGATTTAAGGTAGCCTCCAAAAAAAAAATCACCAGTGAGGTCAAGGGGAATGGGCCGGCCACCCAACATCGCCACGCAACAGGCTCACCTGATCCGGAAACACTTCCTCAGCACTTCCCAGGATATACAAAAGTTTTGAACAAGTTTAAAAACATACAGCTGCAAAGTACTTTTTACTTATTTTTCCATTTTCAGTATACTCAACTCTAAATGAGTTTAAAAAGATGCCTTTATGCTGTGCTTGCACGGTATTTGGAACACGCTTGCCTCTGTCATAATGGCAAATATCAGAATCCTGATCAGAATACTCTATTGATCCTGGAGGAAATGGTGTAATTATGTAATAATAAACTATAAAGATCTTGTTTGAGTTTGCTTTTCTTTATGTTTCTGCATAGTTTACACTAAAACATTTAATCCTTTAAAAATACACTGCTACCTAATGCACTTAAACTCTGTTCATGGAGTGCACAGAGCTCACCTGCTTTTTCATACTTAAAATAAACTACACTATCCGGACAAAAAGAGTTGCACACTATAATATTTTCTTGGAGAGCCTTTAGCCTTGATCACAGCCTGTAACCTCCCATGGCATTGTTGCTTCAGTTGTTCAGTTTTCAGCAACAATAATGTGGCAATAAAATGAAGTCAGCTGATGACCTGAATGTACTGAATGAGCAGGTTTTCACATCAATGGACTTCTTCCCTGATGGCACGGATATAAAATGGGGACTTAAATAATGAAAAAATGGTTCAGGGAGTATGAGCAATCTTTTTCACATATGTATTGGCACCCCAGAGTGCTGACTTTAATCCTATTAAAAGTCTTTGGGATGTGCTGTGACTTTACGAAGTGGTTAAATTTTCTCCTCATCAACTGAAGACGTTGGTGAGAAAAACAACACACAACACCAAATGGAAATAAATGTTATGTTCAGTCTGTGACCCATAATAAAACCTTTACCATAGAAGAGTTTAATGGTTAATGTAGAAAGATATGGCATCTCTATAGTACATAAAGTGTAAATGTGTGCATTCAGCTCAGTTCGACTCAGTCAGCATCAAGTCATCGAGAGACACTGGACAGCCATCAAAGTCATGTCCCATGCCTATGGGGCTTCACTAAGGAGTGCCACTAAGAAATCTTGATTTAGTTTGCTTTTTATGGTCCTGTGTAGTATATACTGACACAAATTTAAAATATCAACACAATGTTATAATTTATAATTCTTCATATCTGGCTCAGTGGATGTCACTGAATTAAACACCTGAGAGAATCTCAGCGCATAATTCTTAATTCTAACATTGTTTTGACATTTTTAATTTATATCTAAAAAAAAAACACAAATTTTAATACTTTAATTATTATTTTTAAAAAGAAAATGAATGGAACTTGGCGTATTATCTTATTTTATTGTAAATTAAAATTACAGTTAAGATAAAAGTGAAAATGGAGGGTGAAGTCTCAAGCTGACCTGACCTGTAATGTCAGCAGGAGTGCTGCTGTCTCAAATGCAGGCTGTGCGACCTGCCTCCTCTCATCTTTAGTAGTCTGGACTCCTAAACTGAAAGTGCCAAGTTTGAACTCCTAAGAACTTGTAATACTCCATATTGAGAAATTCATGAAGAGATTTTATATGTGTGTGTGTGGAAGCAGGACACATAATTGTTGAATTATGATTGTTATGATTGATAAACTTGTATAATGATTGTTGAATTATGATTGTTATGATTGTTGAATTATGATTTTTGTGATTGATAAACTTGTATTATGATTGTTGA
>JAOUQZ010000039.1:12677490-12691777 GCA_028564935.1 Neosilurus hyrtlii
TTTTTTTAAAGAATTCACAGTATTGAGAGTTTCTGAAGGAATAAGAGTCAGACAAGCCATACAGACAACTGAACCAATAAAGTAAATTACTATTGCTATAGTCCTCCTGTATCTCTGAAATAATTCCTAAATAGTGTTTCAGTATAGTTAAGGCATAAAGCATTGAGTAGTCAGATCCAAAAATGTCCTCAGTATGTGTATGATTTTATAGTTATATAGAGCTCTGGAGAGGTAGGCCTTATCCTGCCAGCGCCATCTCTGTGGTATAGTTCCCTCCAACAATATGGCATAAATCATGGTTTTATTGTTACAGTGCGGCAAAAGACCCCCGATGGCAGAAGAATTGTCTTTAAATCACCGTCAGCATTACCATCAGCCAAATCTCCTTCCAAACTACTGCACCGTATTGTCTGCTCCCAGGAAAACCTACGCAGTCAATGTTGAGAACTAAACATCTTCATGTTCTCTTTCTGTTTCAAATAAATATGTACAGTACTATATATAGGGTATGGATGCCATTCCTTTATAACTACATCCTGTTTTTTATTGTATATCCCAAGACTGATGGTGTGCCTATGACACAGTGATTTACAGGCCTTTAGCTTTCTGTGGCAGGGCTTTAGAGGGCAGACCTGATGTGCAGCCAACACTTTGGAGCGGTAGAATAAAAGTTGACATTTTATTGGCTTTAAGGAAGAGAGAATAGGAAGGCCAGTCATACACGCGAGACGGTAACAGTTTCTGTGCTTTCACTTTCTCAGCTCTGCCAGCTGTCACTGTGCCGCTTGAAACAAAGGAGAAATTTATTGGGTATTATTTAGAAACATGTCAGTGGTAATGACTACAGCTATGATTTCAATTATCACTCACTAAATATAGCTTAATTCACTGTGCTCGAGGACATAATGAGTGAATCTGACCTCATTTTTCAAAAATTCGATACTATTCCATTTTAATATTTGATGTTGATCGCCGGTTTCATTTTCCTCCTTTGCATTTGGCATTGAGGACGGGCCTTGTCCCCCATGGATTGTTGTACCGTCAGCGTTATGTAGTTCAGAGTCTTCCCAGGGATATATTTTTTCCATTGACAGAAATCCAATTAGTTTTAGTACACAGTCTGGCTGAATAAAAAAAGCCCCTTAAAACCTACAATATCTTTCCTTAGTGCTTTAGCAGAACACTAAGTCCGTGATGGATTTTTACAGCCTGACCTGATCAGGTCCAGCATGGCTGACATGCATTTTAGAAACCATTTAACTACTCTTCTTCATGCTTTCAGTGCTATTCCCTAAAATGTTAAAGGTAATATTAATAATAATAATAACAAGAATAATAATAAGGCGCCAGCCGCGGGGGCAGCCATGCCTTTACGGTTAAGAAGCGGCTTTAGGACCAAAGGTCGCTGGTTCCATTCCAGAACCAGCAGGAAAAATGTGTGGTGGCAGGGGTGGGGGGGTGAGCTCCCTTCCTCCACATTCATAGCTGAAATGCCCTTGAGCAAGGCACCTAACCCTGCAACTGCTCTCCAGGTGCTGCAGTGTTTGGCAGCGCACTGCTCCTAGTGTGTGCTAACGTGCGTGTTCCCACTTAGGAGAGGTTAAATGCAGAAGTCAAAATTTACCTTGCGGAATTAATATAGTATAAAAATAAAATGAATACTACTACTACTAATAATATATGATTATTGTTGTTCATTTTCAAATATCTCTTTGTTGTCTCTTTGAGTGCCAGAAATAAAAGCTCCAACTACCACCCCAGCTCCCTATATTCTCAAGGTATTGACTTTGAGAAGCATTAACCCTGAATCTTGGTTAGTTCATGGATTTTTTTCCCCCTAGCATACGTCCACCATCAAGCGCAGCCTTCCCACTGATTAATGATGTAAGCAACTTGGAGGTATGGAACTTATTATTACTTTGAAGCGAAAAGGGTCTGTCATTCTTTAACTTCCTGTGCATGCTTCCCAATAGGGGAAAAAGTTTGCAGTTTGGAAATGGAACAAAGGAGTTTCCCTTCAGTGTTGCCCTCTGTGTGTTTGCTTCATGACGCTCTGTCTCCCACAGGCTCTCCTGGAGAGACAGCACTGAAAAGTGAAGACAGATACGTAGATGTTATTGTGCCAAGACTCGAGTATTGTAGCTGTTTTATGTGTTTTTAAGTTTGGGTACAGTTTCTTAACCAGTCTATGTGATGAATGTTGACACTGTGTGAATTTATCCGACCACTTTAAAACACACCATGAACCCTGTCATTAAGAATCGACTTCTCTAAATGCTCGTCGTTATTAGAAAATATTTGCCAAAACATTTGGATTATAGATAGTGCCCAGAATAATAAGTCGAGCCTTTGTGTTTTGACTGCTGTTAAGCAGTGACGTGCCACCTGCAGAGTGATGAACTGGAGTGTTTCGTCCAAATTGCTTGCTTTGCAAACGTGCACTGGCCCAAAGAGGAGCACATTTTTCCCCCCTGTGCAGAAGACTATAGAGGGTTTAAACAGCTGCTGCAGATTTTGAGCCCAGCTGCAGCACATTTCCCTTTGCACACTTCAGAGTCATTCACAGGCTTAGCACACCTCTGTTACTGTACTTTCTTTATACTCTGGTGTAGCAGTGTTGCTTCCATAATACTTTCCACTATTAATCCTTCTCACCCTCTGTAATGGTTTATTTATTATTTGTAGGGTGTTGGGAGAATGCTATTATCATCTTTAAGTACATTTCTATCCTTTTTTCAGCAAAAATATCTCCTTAATTTGTCATAGCATGAATAATTTGGTTTGTGTTCTCAGTAAACAATCATATTTACATTGCCGCAGTGTGAATCCAGACTGTGAATTTGGTGACGCTTTTAAAGTGTTTTCCTCGCACTGCCTTTGGGTTTGAGAGAACCGTCATCTTTTATGTCTGGGCCAGAGGGTTTTCATAGCGCACCTGATAACTGGCTTCAAAACGCTTGGCTGGTAGAGGATGAGGAAGAGGAGGAAGATGAAGAGGCACTGGGATATTCTCCTGAGCATGCTCTTTACAGACAGACAGCCTCGACTGCCCCCAACACAAGCTGCACTCGTCTGATCTGAGGAGCGTTTGTGTGTCAAATAAGATGAAAGCCTTTCAGGTGAAATCCCTTTACTGGCCCCTGCTGTAGAAGGCCTCATTGGAGCTACAGTAAAGGAAGAAATTTAACAGAGCAGCTATATGGAGTGTCTCTTTCTGTTTGCACTGGGTTTGGACAGAAGCACATATTCATAGTTTTGACATATACAGCACAGTGAAATGTTTAAACAGAGCCCTCCTTTACAACATCTTTAAAAGTTGCATCCATCTTTTAAAGCGAGCTGAGACATGCACCATGAGAACTAGGAGCGTGTCAGACTTTCATTTCTGCTGGAATGTGCAGCATGTGACTTTGGATAAAAAAAGGAACAAGGGCAGTATTTGAAGGCCAGCTATATTGATGCCTGTTTTTGTAACAAGCACTCATTTTAGAGCGTGGGTTTTAGACTTTTGCAAAGACGTCTTGTGATGGTTGACTTAATGTCATTAAAATGTTCCACAGGCCTCCACAGAGACCGAGACTGTTCGGACTGAGGCCCACATCTGCCTCTTGTCCATGGGATATGACTCTATCCCTTGCGATCCCCTTTAATAATAAACTATAGATGACATGTGGAGCATTCAGCATTCTGTTTTTCAGTCACATCTGCAGATTTACAACTAGATTTACATCCTAGCAGGCCTACTTCTAATTTATGTATGTTCTCCTGCGTTAGCAGAGGCATATTAATGAAAAAAGATAAGAAGTTTGTAAAGAGACTCTTTGACTACACCGATTGAGCCCTCCTCCTTTCTACTAAAGCATGTTGACAATACAATAACTGAAAGCCTGTTGCCACTTCAGAACTGAGAATTGCATGTTTTGACCCTGTGTTTGGGTTTAAGCACAGTGGCGGTCTTCAGACAGACCAGGGCTGTTCATTGGGTTTGTGTTCTATACTCTCTCCTCACCCTTAATTTGCTTTTACTATGCCTGTCAATCAAACTGAAAGCCACATGCGGTCTTTATTGTCCTGATTTGTGTAGATACTACAGTGTGTTATATTCAGCGTGCTAGACTTCATGCTGTAGCTGCACATGTACTGTCTTTGTCCAGTGAGCCAGAGATAAAAATAACATAGTACTGCTCTGTATAGAGCCAGTTGCAGACAGTCGGCTGTGTGTTATGAGTGTAGATCCTTCCACAGCCCAAGCAGGCAGGGCAGTTTAAATTAATTATTAGTTTTATAGCAGCCCCTCAGGCCGTGCTGAGACAGCTGAGCCCTAAAGGGGGCTAATCCGGCCCTGCTTTACAGAAAATCAATGCTGGCCTTTGGTGCTGGCATGCCATCCGGGTAGGGGGACACATGTCAGATAACTCCTGATTTTTTCATGAGGTGTATTTTGAAGTTGTAAAACCAATGGGAGGTAGCTGGAGGTGCTAAAAATGAAAGGAATATCCAGAAGTTAGCAAAGGTTGGCTGGATTTCTTGTTGAGAGGTCAGACATGTGCTCTCAGATATTTGAACTGAATGGAGTATGATGTAAAATGTAGTGTAAAATAATGGAACACACTGTCCAAATAGACTTAGTAAAATTAGTTCATTTTGGAATAGCATCACTATAATCTGAAATATAATGATGGATCAACAAGCGGTATAGATAATGGATGGATGGATCAAGTACACAATTAAAACATATCAGTTACAATTTATGAGAAAACATGCTAACTAACAAATAGACCAATGACAATTTCATTCATTCATTTTCTGAACCACTTAATCCTGGTGCCCATCTCAGCCAAGTCTGGGCAAGGGCGGGGTTTGCCAGGCCATCTTTCCCAATGACAAACATGGTCTTCAAATTATCAGTACCCAGAAAGTGTCAGGTGGTGAGACCAGACAAAAAAGGGAAAGAAATTGTGTGTGAGTGTGTGTGTGTGTGTGTGTGTGTGTGTGTGTGTGTGTGTGTGTGTGTGTGTGTACCTATATATATATATATATATATATATATATATATATATATATAATTTTTTTTCTGAAGCCTCACCCTCTAATTTTTTTTCTTTTGGGCTAAATATAACACACTTTGAAATATTAGCTAAGTTTAATGATGTTTGGAGGTGGCACAAGGTCAGTGATATTTTGAATTAGCTTGTGATTTAGGCCAGTGGCTTGTTGCAAGAAAATGGTTGCAAACCGTGTAAAAAAAAAAATCATTTGAAGCCACTCATTTTGAGACAGAGATGAACACTTTATTGAGCAGTGTTGAACACTTTAGTACAACAGACAATGAAAGGATCAAACACCTTTTTTACAGAGTGCTTTTCTTCACTGTCGGATGCCGTTTTCGATGGTACTCGACCACATACATTTCCATTTACGGCATTTGGGAGACACCCTTATCCAGAGTGATTTTATTTTTTTTTTAATGCAATTGAGGGTTAAGTGCCTTGTTCGAGGGCCCAACAGTGGCAGCTTGGTGATACTGGGGCTTGAACCGCCAACCTTCAGATAAGCGACCTAAAGCCTTAACCACTGAGCCGCCTCTGCCCTGTATATAGATATGCTACATTTCTTACAATGGTTTAGGAGTTACACTTACATTTATGGTATTTGACGAGCACCCTTTTCCAAAGTGACTTACATTTCCTTTGTCTCTTTTATACAACTGGGTTAAGGGCCCAACAGTGGCAGCTTGGTGGTACTGGGGCTTGAACCACCAAACTTCAGTAACCAAGAGCCTTATCCAGTGAGCCACCACTGCTCCCATAGCATACCATTACACATTATAATATTCAGAACTCTGGTCTTTTTTTTTTTCATGTATGGTAGGAGTAATAGATTAGTGCTGTTGAATAACTGTATTAAAAACTAGAACGTAAACCCTGGAAAGGCCGCAACAGTGGAATTTCTAGAGGATTTGTGCCTTATGTCATTTATATATGCAAAGTTTGTTTTCAAAAACAGATAACTCCAATTGTTTTAATTATGTGAAAAACTATTTAAGTAGCTTTACAAAAAAACCTTTTTCTGGCAGCTTTAAAAAATGTATATAAATAAATGAATCTGTTTTTGAAAACAAACTTTACTTCATTTATACATATGTTTACACATTTAAAAGTTATTTACCAAGGCATTTGCAAATTATTAGTATTATTTTTAAATGTTATTATTTATCTTTGAATGCTGATTATATAATGTTTCATACACACGACCACATTTTAACATTATATATTTGTTGGTAAATGACAGAAAATTACCAAACCAAAAAAACCCTTATACGTGTACTTGACATAAGTGGGTGCAGATATTACCTAATTGCACAGATTTACATACAACTCATTTATTTAAATATGTATTTAACTTTTTCATACATTGAAAACATATTCACATTTTCAGTGCATCAGTAATGCAGTGCATAATGTGCTGTATGTTGTAGTTATTAAATTATTACTTAATAAAATATTGGACTTGAACATGATAATGCATGTCATAATGTCAATAATGCAAATGTACAATCTAGCAGATGTTACCCAAGTAACAGTAAAACATGCAACCAATATTGGAGAGCTCACTTGCTGCAGCATTACTTTTAGTCATTTACCTTTTAGTTAAAATGTACTTTTACTAAGTATATATTTTGTAGTTGGAGTTGAAATATAACTTGCTGGTTGCAGTAGCTATTTTTCCATATAGAGTAATAACAGTGCAAAGTGTCCATCACCGTCTTGTCTTTGATGTCTGTTGTGAAGTGCTCTTTACAGTAAATGTTTTCATTACTTTGGATAGGAATGACCTTATAGATGACTGCAGTAGGAATTCCCATCCCAAGGTCTGGGTAGGCTTCATCAATTCTGCAGGAACCACACAGAAAGAAATGCTCTTATAAAAAAAATATACATTGTGCTATTGGCAGCGTAAGTGGTTATGCTATTCATTTACAGCTGCGAATATTTGCAAGCATGTTTCATGTGGAGTAAGAACGAAATTAGTAGTAGCTGTCAGATGGGGTAAAATGAAGATTTATCAATGTATTAATCTAAATTAGTAAGTAAAGACTGACATCATAATGGCTTGATAATGTTAGCTTCATAGGTAGCTGTAGCTGGTTCAAGCTCTGAATCAGGAGCTACCCAATGCAGAAACTCTCTATGTACCACAACAAAGCTAGCTAATACTTGGGGAAAATGTCAATGGAGACAGTGAGTTAGTAATTTATCAGACAGCTGAGCCAGCCAAGTTACTTTGTTTGCCTCTTTCTTTCTTTAGTGACTGAGTGATTCACTGCGGTTGGGTTTATACTGATATACTGAAAACGTTTCATTCTTCTATATTGTTATTAAGCTGTGAATATTTCATACTGTCCCAGCTATTGTCATTACTTGTAGACAGTGATGGCTATTTTTGATATTAAATAGCTAGACTAAATGAAATACAACTATATTATTTATTACTTACTTTCTGTTGGTTAACATCAAGTCTTATAAAAGGGTTTCTTTCAAACCAAAGATCAGAAAAATATTCTGTACCGTCACTGAGTAATTGGTACTTGGACTGCACAATGGTTAATTAAACTACTTATTCATTTATACAGTTTTTTTCATCAGTTGCCAATAAAGTAATCCACCATGCTCATATATAGCACACCAGCTATTTTGTTGCACATGCACCTGCATCTGTGCTACATCAGTGGATCAGAATTTAACAGTTTAGAAGAAATTATGTAGGGTATAGGATGCATTTCATTCTGATTTTTGACATTTTACTGGCTGCATGAATGTACAGCCTGGGCTAAGAAGAAATCAGCTTCAGTATCTATATTTTTCCTCTGACTGCAGCTGGTGCTAACATTTTTGGTTCAAAAACTGATATCTGGATTTATACAGCTATTAACAGTTATGTCATGAAATTGAGTCGTACATGACCTCATAGCCAGCAAGGCACATTGTGACAAGTGTTGAAGTAAAAAGTTTTTGGGGAGTTTTGTTTTCAATTAGAGTAGATTCAGTTACTCGCTCTGCCATTTTTGTTTTTCTGTACTCATGATATAAGAGCTGATATCCTAGTTGTAGAGTAGCTATTCAGAAAGCATGATGGCTCATATCTAACGGTTGTTGATATAATAAACATATATACGCAATATATCTCAGATATAGCCAATCAACTTTACAATTTAACAAAGAGATTGCTTGTAAAGCAATAATGACTCATGAAACCGGTGAGATTTACTTTTTTTGTTAGCGTAAAGTCAGTATTGGAGCAGTGACCATGCATACTGTAGACACTAGCCTAAATGAACTAAGAACTATGAGATAAGGTTAATGTATTTTAATAAGGACCGGCCCACCTATATTATTATTATATTACTATATTGCTATTATTATTACTGTTATTCTTCTTTTTTTTTTTGTTATTAAGAAATAGGTGAAACTCTGTGCCTTTTCTTTTGTAAGACGTAATTTTCCCTTATGCTTTTTTTTTGCCATGCTGAAAGCTTTTTGACTGCAACTCCTATGGAGGGCTTGTTATTCCAAGGATGAATGCTGTGGATGTTTCTTGCCCGGTGAGAGACCTCTTATTATCTCAGGGGAAGCCCTCTAGCACATCTGAAGGGGAGAATCCTCTTCAATCCCTCAGAGGATGTATCTCAACCACCTCTTTCTCTCCTGTTCCTGCCTCCTACTAGCCTTTGCAATTGTGAAAATATCCAGCACCTCTAATCCAGAGCCATCATCCCCCCAAGCCTACTCTGCACAAGAACGATCTGCCCTGAGTGAGACAGAGAAGAAGGATATCTATAGAGGGATTGTTCTCTTGCCGAGGTTTTGCTGTTCTTATTCAACAAATTGACAACTGAGTGATTGTGTATAGAATATCACGGAAACTTTTTTGTTGTTTTAATGATTTAAAAGTTGGTGTTGCCTTGCACATTTCTGTACCTCCTTTGCTTGGATATGAAGACAAATATCATTGCCTGCCCTCGTTCATTCACATTATTATTCGCTGCCTTCTTTATAACAGAGTGTGAGAAATTGATTAATTATTCCCATCAATGTGAATCCATCTTTCACCCGGCACAATGAATAATAGAGTAATGTGAAAAATGCGCCTCACAATGAAGGCAAAAATCCTCCTGAATTGAATTTAGGGAGTGATGCAACTCAGCATAGCTCTCCATCTGATTCAGTGCGGCCCATAGATCATTTTATATTTAGCCGAGTGTCTAGGAGATCTGGATATTAAACAGGACCTTGAGTTTGTTCAGCTGGGCGTCTGTCTCTGCGTTTGACTGGGGCCAGAAATGAACTCTTCCATTGCATTGTAAAGGGCCAGAAGAGTGATGATAGGATTATTTTAATATGCTCAAAAGCTGTGAGGGTGGACACTGAGGGAGTCTGATGGGCGGGTCCAAGTTTCCAAAAGACAAGGACATTTTATAAGGCTCTACATCAATGACCCTTACTGGAGGAGTTTTTAATAAGATCCTAATTAGCATGAAATTAGGTTTTTTTTTTTTTTTGGTTTGGGGTGGATGAGTAATGTGGAGTCATTGCAGGAATTTGGCATGTAGTGTCTGGTGTGATGTTTTGATAGATAGATGTTTATCAGACTTTTCAGACTTTGGAATTTATCTTTGTTTTCACAAACAGATGTGAGATTTTGGCTATCTGCAGTTTTTCTGCTTATTTAGATTTATGATGTACTATGTCTGTCAATATTTATGCCATTGAGGCTTGACACGCAAGCTTATCTGACATATGAGTTATGATTCTTCCGAAAAGAATATGTATGTAAATGTATTTTCCCCTCAGCTGTGGATTTCTCTATTTGCTTAGCGTACCTCTGATTAAGGGTTGTGAGGCAGAATTATTCAGTTTTATGGTGTACTTGCCAGCTTGGCAACAGCGGTAGCATTTAAACGTCCATTTACAACCTTTTAACTGTCAGGATCTGCTGAATTATGAATATTTACTTTCCTCACAGCTTCTAGTACCACCAAAATGACTTTAATAGCTCAAGTGGTAATATTAATGTTTGCTTATGAAGAACGCCGTTATTAGCATATCAGTCCAGCGCCTAAGAGTTTAACATTGACTTTTCAATGAGGCATGCTGCACATTGCTAGGGGAATCCAGAAGTTCATAATTCTCCACTTTATTTGCTGTCATTTTCTAACACAACCGGCAGATAAATTGAGGAGATTCTGCATCTTAGTAAATCTGACGCTATCAACTTGTCAGTGAAAGTGTTGATAACGGTTTTTAGACAGTATGTTTTGCTAAGCCGAACGCAGGCTGTGCTTTTAGCTGGGAACTTGTTTTGGAAGGGATAGGGAGACTTGTTCGAGATGTGCATTTTAATCCTGGCCTGTTTAATGTTTGCCCCCTGACAATCTGAGCCAGACATCATTTTAATGGCATGTACAGTGATAAAGCCAATAAAACGTCAAGATGATTGATAATATGAGCATTATGGCAATATGACTTTCCTGTCCGCCTCTCCGCTCAAGATGATGGTTTCCAAATTGAATTCTGTGTGTGTGTGTGTGTGTGTGTGTGTGTGTGTGTGTGTGTGTGTGTGTGTGTGTGTGTGAGAACCTGCATGTACATATGATTGTATATGCATATAAGTATGTTTTTCCCCCCCTCTGTTAATATGAATACATGGTCAGCATTTTTTATTTGAATCTTCTATTCTAAAATAAATGTTCACACGTGAACATTTCTCTGTATTGGAAGTTAATCATGGAAAGTATTATGTATTACTGTAATAAATATGATGATATATGGTTTCTAAGAATGACTACAGAAATGATAGAATAATAGATTTCATATTTGCCTAAATTAGTTAAACTGATACAAGAAAAAAGGAGTTCGCTGAAATTTTTCATGTGTGTGAGCGTAAGTCATGGCTCGTGTGCTGAATGTGATGTCTGGGGATTAGTGTATGTGAGAATCTTGGAGCTCTTTGAAAGCAGAGGAAATCGCTCATTGGTAATAAATAGTGTTAACACTTACCTCTGGGGTGACAAAGATCTGAAGCTCGTTGCCAAAATCCACAGCCAATGTGTGTGTGTGTTTCATATCAAATGAGGCTTATTTAAAGGAAATCTTAAATGGCTTTGAGAGCCTGCAGAGACCTGAAGTATCATTCATTTCCCTTAACATTTCTGCACTTGTCCAAACAGTGTAGAGCTGATCCTGGCTGCGAGGATGGAGGGAGCCATCCTTCACTCTGCACACCATGGCTGGGCTATCATGACTTAGATTAAACTCTGAGTCCTGTTCATTCCCACCAAGAGTCTAATCCAAGTGCCAGAGTAGTATTTATATTTAATAAAATATAAATACAGTGCTTCATAACACATTAGCATTATCCTTAATCTTGCCATGTATTGTTAGGACTTATGCCACAGTGCTGAAATGATCAAATCTGATTGGTCAGAGGGAGTGCATTACAAAATAAATGATGGTTTTGTAATAATCTTTTACTTTTTTAATAATAATAACTCATCCAAAGACTTGGACGGATAATAGGAAGACTAATTATAAATGGTTCAGAAAAAAGGAGTGTTTAACAGAGAAAAGCATGTATTGATGTGGTAAATTTTTATAGTTAGGAGATGTTTATGTAACACTTATGGATGGCTTCTTGGATATCAGTGTTTTAGTGCTTTGCACAGGAACGTCTTCCAAACACATGAGTTTATGCTTCCCAGTTTCTTAATATAATGACAAATTGCATTTCTGTGAGTAAAAAGGAGATGTTCGGGAAAATGTTCATCATTGATAAAACAGGACCTAGCTTGATCCAAACCAATAAATTGGACAATAAATCGTTATAATCGTGTGACATTTCATTCATTAATAAATCAACATGGTAATTATTGGCAAAGTGCTATCATATGCAGAGACTAACGCATTCCAAACTCCACTGTTATATTACTCTTAATTCACTTTGGGCCATATCATACCATTATAACGTAGATCATTTTTTATCTGCTGCATGTTATTCTTTAAATAAACAGAATACAGTGTATATATCAGTCTGTAATATTACTGCATTATAATTTCCATAGTAACTCATTACTAGTGACTGGATGGTAAACACTTCATATAATTTGAACCCAGCCGTACAGAAGGTTCTAGCTTTCAATCTCGCGGCTGAAGGACCTTTCTATACGGAGTTTGCATTCTATCGTTGTGCTCGACTGGGTTTCATCTGGGTGCTGAGGTTTTCTCCCACAGTCCAAAGACGTGCAGATAAGGTCAGCTTCAGTTAAGGTGCCTCAGTCAGTTGGGACTAGCTTCAGCTCCCCGTGACCTTGATAAATAAGCGATACATACATTGGTCAGGAACTTCCACCATGTGAGAGTCTTCAGGAAAGAGGACTTTGCCCTTTTCAGTTCATGGTAACATGACAGTCTTATTAACTTCTAGAGAGACAGAAATACAGTGAGGAGTGTGAGGAAATGTCTGTTTATAGCATTTGTATTTAAGAGATAATAAGCATATCTTGCAAACTTTAAAATTAAACATAAATAGATTTTTAAAAAATGATTCATTAAAACTATTGCAATTGATGGAAATTACTATGGGACCAATAAAACACTTTTGGACCATGCTGTTGTCCGAATATAATCATATGTATAATGTTTTATTGAATACTTCAAATTGATCATTTATTTGATATTGATGTGATGTGACTCAAGCACCGATCAGCATAACATTAAAACCACCTGGTCGGTCGTTAGGCAGTATACACAGCATACCATACACAGCAAGCTGCAAAGCACTGTGAGATCTAACACTTTTCCATCATAGACAGCAGTTTGTGCTCCAACAGTTTGTGCTGTGTTTCAAACCAGGTACTAGCCTTCACACTCCTCATGCGTCACTGAGCCTTGGGCATCCTTGAAACTCTTGCCAGTTCACTGGTTGTCCTTTCTAGGTTCACCTTTGGTGGGCACTTACCACTGTATATCAGGAACACCCCACAGTAACTGGAGGTAAATACACTCAGTTGCTTAGTCATCAGAGTGTTGAACTTTTCCAAGTCACTTAGATCCATACACCTGGTCATTTTTCCTGTTTCCAACACATCAACTTCGAGAACTGACTGTTCACGTTCAGCCTGATGCATTCCACCCCTGGCCAGGTGCTACTGTAAAGAGATATTCAATATTATTCAATTCACATTATAATGATCAGATTGTTTTTAATGTTATGGCTAATCAGTGTAAATCCACGTTCTATTGCAACATATAATATGCTGGGAATTTATATATAAAATCTTTTCTTAAGATTGTTTTGGTTGATGAACCACATATTTTATCAGCTGTTTAATGTAACTTGTAGTGAGAAATTTGTAAGATACCGTGATGCAACTGTTGTGAACAATGTTCTGTCTAGTTTCTACTCGACTTTGTCAGCTCGTAATAAAACCGTCATGTTTCACATGTACTTTGGTTTTTAGCAGATTGATTACAGCAGTTTGAATGTAAACACATTTTTTTATCATTCAAACATAAATTGCACGTATCAGAATAGAAGAATGGGTGTGTGTGGAAGATATTTATCCTCTGTCAGCATATGTTGACCTGTGTCCTCAGAAAAACTCTGCTCGCCGTTGTAAACCTCCCTGCTGGCTCGTCTGGAGAAAGGCTTTTTGCGTTTTATGTAAATAGTGATTGATGATGCATCTTACCTAGTGTGCAGCTTTTGACAAAAAGTATTGATGGGTGCGCTCAGTAAGTGTTAGTCGAGGTGACAGAGCAATCCATTTTAAGATGAATTACAGCACAAACTACCTCCATGGCAAAGTCGCAGATTCTGTTTCATCTGCTGTTTAAGGGCTGACTGGATCCAGGAGTGCTAGACTGTGAGAGTACTGTCATTTTAACACCACTTTTTTTACTCACTGCTATTCTGCTGCATTGCTGAATTGGGTTATGCCATATTTCAAAATGGAGCTGCTTTTAGCGTTTTAATGCCCAGAAAGGTTTTTGAATTGTTGTGGGAAATATTGTGACCCTTAATTGCTTAAACAATATACGTATATATTTATCATATTTAGAAACTTATTCAGTTTAAAAATAGTGACGTTACCTTATACCCAGGCTGTATTGCATAGCTTCATTCGTATTTTTGGATAGCTTTTTGTGCAATGTATAGGATTTCAGAATCAGTGACCATTGCAGAACCTTTGATTGTTGGTCCACCATTTTAATAAATTGGATCACACCAT
>JAOUQZ010000039.1:12729752-12746733 GCA_028564935.1 Neosilurus hyrtlii
AGACATGAGGGCACCCTGTAACGTTGAGCAGTCAGCCATTCCACTGTCAACAGACCTGGGTGAGCATGTAGAGTGAGAGAGTGACAGCATCCCAACGCCACAGTTTACATTATTGTGTGCTTTTGTTTCGGTAATGCCATTTCAGTCCAAAGCTTTGCATGAATGTTTAACATTCACAATAGTAGGATAGTGCCAACAGTCACTCAGTCCTGTAACTTAAAAATTGTGATTAAAGTGGCATTTATGAGATTTCTACTCTGAGAGTGCAAATGAAAGATATGTTTTCACAGAGGCATCCATGTTTTTTCCCCACTTCACATTCCGAACGAACAAGATGGGAAGGATGTCACTAAAACTTACCACTTACAAGGTACCATTAATGCTAAAAGTTATAACTTGGAAGTTTCTACCACTGGCTATCAATATCGTATGGTCTCCTCAACCCAGCGGTCAGTAAGCGACATCAAAGCAACATGACGACTCACAGGAACAACAGTAAACAAAGCAGTACTTTTTTTCTTTTAAATGATTTATGCTATTTGCATTAGATCCGTTGGCAGACAGATTTGTTCACTTGTTCGATCTATAATATTATTGGCGATAGAGTTTTCTGTTTTGAGGAGGTGCATACACAAATCACATCACAGATAGTTGGCTAGCTTGTTGCTGACAAAAGATGCTGATGTCTGACTTCACACTCATCTCAAGCTCTGCACTATACTCTGAGCCAAAGATGCTAAGTGTGAGAGTGACTCAGTATCACTTACTCACCTATTCACTCACTCACTCATTTGCTAAACTGCTTAATCCTGCTAGGGTTGTGTGAAGCCTGGCACCTACCTCAGCTGACACTGGGCAAAGGCGGGGTACACCCTGAAAAGCTTGCCAGACCATTGCAGGACAAACACATATACAACCATTCACATCCACACTCACACCTAGGGGCAATTTGGAACAGTCAATTAGCCTAATGTGCATGCCTCTGGACTGTGGGAGTAAGAGTGAGTACGTGGAGGAAACCCATGCATTCATGGGGAGAATATGAAAACACATAAACCCCAAAAGCTGGGACTCGTACCAGGACTTTTTTTTTGCTGTAAGAAGGATGTGCTATCCACTACACCACCATGCTGCCGATACTCAATGTCTCATTTCTTATAGTAACAGGGCATTATTAAAACATGGTAACTCAAGATATTTATTGTTTTAAAGATAATTATGTGTTTGATTTGCTTTCATTCTCTTGTTATCATGCTAACTGTTAACACGTTGACAGTTAATTAACTGTTAATTTTGGTTAGCTGTTAGGACCTATGACTTTGTGACCTGCATATTTTTACCTTAGTTCTTTGTTGTTGTTTTTTTCAGAAGTACACCTATGTATTTTTCTCCTCTCTCAGCTCTTGTACTATTTTATGTAAGACTTGATTCCAGCTGGACTGGAGCTTGGAGATTTCTCCAGGCTGGGCTTTTATGTCCTGTGTTCTGGACATCTGAGCTACGGTCTTGTTTGAAAAAGCTTATCACTGTGTTCTTTGGACATATACACAGATGTGGAACTCTGCAGTACAGAAAAAAAATCTTGCTTCGATCCCTTTATGCTTCACGAGATGTTATTTCTTTTCAGTTTTTACCAAGTTTTTTTACTAACTGCCAACATTTACGTGAAGAGACGGCTGAGTAAGTGCATGATGAACTTCAGAACCCTTTGTAATTGTGTTTCATGTGGGATGAAACTTGTGAATTGGATGGGGATTGCAGAAGAACAACAGAGCTGATTAGCGGTCGTTAGCTTTGCTTGCTGGAGCGTTTTGACACCTGTCTCCCCGTTTTTCTCTCGCACTCTCTCTTTTTCTCCTTCTCTCTTTCTTGGTCTCTCTTTCAACATACTCAAACTAATCCCGCTATTGCTGATCACATGGTTAAGAGACTGTAGGAAAGAGAGGGAGAGAAACATAGAGCCTGTTTACAAATCTATTTGTCTCTGTGCAACAAAGTGTATCATTAAATACAATTTATTGACAACATACAACAAAATTAGATGCAGCATGCAGGGTAAAAATTCTCTTTGGTGAGGCCTTTATCTATAACAGAAACCCTGGACAAGTGTTTCTTTATGTCCTGATCTAGTTTTATGTCTTTCAGTCACAGGAGTTTCATTCCTCTTTTTCCTGCATGGAATATCGCCACTCGCTTCCCTGTGTTGTTGGTGTAGTTTTTCAGTTCTGTCCCTGTGTGTAACCAGTAATAAAAAAATTTCAAACCAGTATTTGCTGCTTTGCATCATGTTCTTGGTTGTGCATTAAAGACATGCTGGCTGTCTCTTGTTCCTTACATTTATTGGCATCACAGCATTGTGCTCAGTTCCAATTGGTCAGAAGCTATTCTTTATATTTTTTCTATAACTCTGACAACAGTTCAATCTGCAAGATTTTACATTAAGGATTTAAAAATATGTTTTGCTGTTGTGCTAGATGTTTGAATAGTATTTTGGAAGGAGTCTTCTGTGTCAGCACTTTTTAACAGGGACAGATAAAGCTGCTTTAAAGGGGAGATATTCTTCTTTTTCCGAGGAGAACAATGGCGAAAATTGTCCAGTTCACGACGCAAGAGTTTCAAATCCATTTCAGGTGTTTATTTAGCCTTTACGAAAAGTAAAGCATAAAATCAGTTGCACAGAAGAAATTGTTCCAAGAGAAAAACCTTGGACGTTGAACCAGCTCTGCAGTTGGCTTATATAGTGCCCATTCCACTCTGATTGCTCTATCATCCTCCAGCTTTAGACTCTGATTGGTCCCTCATGACATCATGTCTCAAGATGACCTTGTTCTGATTGGTCCCTCAAGTTCCTCCTCACGCCCATGACTGATTCCTAGACGCTGAATGGTATGCCACTTTTACCCAGAAGTTTACCATCTTCTCGGTTCGCCACCAGTAATTTCTGGCACTGCACTTGCTGAGATTGTTTACTTTAGGCTTTTCTGAGAATTGACATCATATGTCAAGTTGACCTGAAGGGTCTGAACTCGACTCCCCCTATCGCTTAGGACGGACATTTTGTCCCTTTTCAAGGTCCGACATTTTGTTCCAGTCTTCCGTGTTCAAGGACAGCCAAGCAATATTCATACAGAGTGGAATGGCCTGAAAGTAAAATAATGAAAATAAAATAATAAAATAACTTTACTCATTTCACTGAATAAACTCCTCATACAATCGTCACATAAATCATCCAATAATCAAATAGTGCAGTAAATCATACAATTGCTCTTCTATAGGTATAATCATTAACAATTTAAATATATATTTTATTACAGATGATTCATATTCACATTTACATTCATGTTGATGCTGTGGAAGTCCAGCAATTTGATAAGATTTATGGAGGACCAAATATATGATATTATGACATTTCAGATGGGCAGGCCACAGGCCTTCCATAGTTCTTGGGTCCAAAACACACAGCGCCCCAGTGGCGCCTGATACCCCCGATTTCCTCCATTTTATTTCCTCCCTCTGCAGCTCATATGCCGCATCATCTTCTTCCTCAGACGTGACGGTTCTTCCGTGCTCTGTAACTTTGCGCTACATGGAAGCACACATTGGGGTACCCAGGGAGAGGTAACTAGCACATCATCCAGGTCCCATTGTACCCCCTCCGGAAGTTTTCTTTAATCCACAAGTTCTCATTTAATAAACTATTGTATGATACATCAATGAAGCCTGATGACCAGAATTTGTCTTTTGATCAAAATGCTTATTTCGGGTCATACCTGCTTAGGCCCCAAGGGACATTGGGAATCTTGTTGTATTTCTTCTGGATTTCTGTGAGACTCAAGACTATGTACCTCTTCAGTTTGTTGGGGTGATCGCTTGCAACGTGTTTTCTCCAGTTTAAGGTGGAGTTTTTGTAACCTGAAATGTCAACATATTTAGGCAGACACATATGACAGCGCATGACACCGTATTTTTTTTTTTTAATAAATCATTATTTAATTAAATTTTTTTTTAGTCTGTAAGGTAAACATAGAGTCACTTTGCTTCTGTGCTAGGCCGCCGAGTTTTTCTATGCGGTCATGCTACTGCCTGGCTCTGTTTGATTGGTGAAATGGAGTCAAACGTTGTTAGTGCCTACGTTTGATTGGTGAAAAAGAGTCATGTTTCAGAGCATTTGGCAGAAGTATCTCTGTGTATTGGCCTCGGCATAGTTCCAGCATCCCTGCCATTACCATACATTAGGGCAGCTTTACAGCCTGAGCCATAGCTTGAAGCCTCACCTCTTGGTCCTCCAAAGCCTTCAGCAGCTGCCTTAATACATGTGCGCATGACTGCTATTACTTTACTTCAGGCAGGTTTGGTTTTACCCAGCCGATGATGAGAACAGTCACTCACCTTTTCCAGTTGTCCAGCTGAAAACAGCACTCAGGTCCTGCTGTGGATCTGAAACCATGATATCCCTGTGGGACTAAACACAGTGAGCCCTTGTGCCAATTTAGTCTAAGATTTAGAATGTCCAATCACTTGGTAATTCCTAATTTCCTACCCCCTTCTGTTCAATGACAGTTCCACAGTTACAATTCAATTTAACAAATTTTTACTTTAACAGAAGGAAAAAGAAAAGAAAATACATGTTTCATATATTGTCCTGCCCTGTTAAGTCAAATACAGGAAAGTTCACACACACTCTAGTAATAATACTCTCTTTGTTCTTCTGCTCCTCTTATTGAATATAAATTTACAGATAGGAAAAAATGAGGGAAACCTATCATCATAGAAAAGGAAACTTAATTATACTTAAAACTTGGTGAAACTTAGGATACTCATCTTATTTGATTGAAGATACTTATAAAACTTAAGTACTTATAAAAAGAACAATCATGACTAAACAAAATGTCTAAAGAAAACAAAAAGAAAAACACAACAACAACAATAATAATGATGATGATGATGATAATAATAATAATACTGTTATAATATTAACATTAATAACAAACTCTGAAAAGCATAAAGGAAATGAGTGTCAACTGACACATTTAAAAAGGAATGAGGAGAATAATAATCTTTTTTTTACTTTCATCCCATATTTAACATTGCTTGTTTGATAATAATATACCACTTTCCAATTAATATCTCCCATTTGTGCACCCAAATACCTCAAAACATGTTTAATTCTACAAAGTTATTTATGACAAAAAGGAAACAAAAAACAACAACAACAAATAAAACATAACTAACATAAATAACAGTACAGAACATTTGGGCATATACTAGGAAAGAGTAAACTCCCCATGCTTCATCCCTGTTATCTTAGCCCTGGGGATTTCCCGTAACTCCTCCGAGACAGCGATCGGTTTAGATATGTGTGCTTTTTGCATGATATACAGGAATATTCATAATTATAATAACACATATTATTTCAACTGTTTTAACTAAACCATTAGTATAAGGTTATCATTCACACATTTATCATCTTTTCAGAGGATCAGAATGGCACAACATTAAAAACTTTACACTCAGTTTATACTGAAACACAAGCGCACACTCCAATATTCCGCTATTACACAACTCTTATCATCAGATGCTCAGGCAAATGTCCACCAGTTTATAAGTGTTTTGATCACAACACACTCCCCCAACTATTATTTTTTGCATTTCACTATGCATTTTAACTTCAGTTGACATCATTTTTTAATATACCTGAAATTACTATGGTTCCACCTCTATTACTTAATAGAATCTACACATTGTAGGAGTGATCCTACAGTAATTTTACTTAATTTCAATTTTTAAGGAAATGATTATTTATTTATTAAATCCTCTTAAAAATCTTCTCTGACCTGCTCGAATCTGAAAGGTACATGACTTGCTCAACCCATTAAAAAAAATAACAGAATTTCCTGATCATGGCAGATCAGAGAGACACAACATAATAATAATAACCCCCATAAAGTGTCCTCCGTTAAAGATAAATACATATGCACTTATTTTCACTATGACACAACTTGCAAGTTTGAATAAGAAATCTCCTAGCTTCTTCGTTTGTCTCATTTATTCCTCTGCAATCTCTTTATCTCTTTTCTGGCCACAATTTATTCTACATTTTCTTTTTTACCTCTATTACCAGTGGAATGCAGTAACCTAAAGCCACACCTATCCTTGAATCTCAAATACGCCCCTACACGTCGGGGGTGGACTTACAGTGTCTTATGAAATGGCAAAAGAAAAAAATACTATAAACCCCTCAGGACAGAACAAAATACGTGCCCCAATACTCATCAATGGCCTTTGCCGCTGTGGCTTGACTCTGACACTTTTATTGCTCTTCCCAAGGTCAGAATAAACCTAATGGTGACCTCAGCCCTGGGAACTGTGGTTCCAGAAGCCTATGAACTGAACCAACCTATAAAGTATAATCTCACATAACACTTTTTTTCTCTAAATGCCCGCTCTCTTCTTACCCTCCTGTCCTCCAAGGACAGATAAACTTTTTACTGACACCGCTTAAACACAACACACTCACTCCCAGAAGACCTTCAGAGTTGCATGCAGGCTAAAAATATTTTCACACCAACAAATTAAGCAGAAAAGATAGGCTAAATAAACACTGCAGTAATTTTCATTTCATTTTTTCCCCCTTTTTTTTCCTCATCATGTAAATTCCTGGATTTTAAACATTCAATAAATAAAGCAGTTCTTTTAAGTAAAGTGGTAGCTTAGGTAACCAGGTAAGTTAGGTAAGTGGAGCTTACTCACCTCTCCTCCCCAGACACTCAAGTCAGCAAAGTCAAGCACAATGTTTTGGTAAGCAAAACTGCTCACCTCGTGTGGCCACTTTTAGGCTGGAATTCACTGATTTGAAGTCTCCAGTAAGAACTGAGCTGTCCTTACCGGTCCCCTTACGGGCCACCAAATAACTTTTCCCTGTAGGCTGATTGAGCTAAAATCACGACACAGCTTCTTGAAAATAAATGCCCGCTTAAAGAAAATGAGGTCATTAATATGACCTTAACGTTTATAACTGTCAGAACTGCTGAAAATAATTCAGCACCTTCTGACCAGTTAGATTTGAGAATTAAACAGCACTACGCTAGGCTTTTTCTGCAAATGCCATAAAAAAATGAGATCTGTTTAGAAACAGTGAATCGTATATTTTTGTATTAAATTTGTAAAACAATTTAATGTAAATTTCAGCGTAAAAGGATTATAATATAATACATAGTGTGTATTGTAGAAGTGTTTTTGCATATTACTGTGTGGTGTTTGTGCCCTCTGATGACTTCATAACACCCACCTCTGTGGGAAAGCCTTGGGAGGTCAAACTGAGGCTTTTACAGTTTGTTGGTTTGACAGTCTCATCTCAGGAGAGAGCGAGCGAGAGAGAGAGAGAGAGAGAGGCTGTTTATAGCTATTCTAACTAAGGTATTAACAGGAAGTATAAATAAATTCCAAGTAAGACTTGTGATTATTGGGTAAATAAGACAGTTGGAGACCTGGTGTGTTTATTTCTTACTTAAAACAGCTTAGGTAGTAAAAAATTCTACTGTCTGTTCTAGGAACTGTTAAAAGGAACCATGGCCTGGCTAATTTCTCATATAAGCAATGCGTGGTGATGTGAATCGAGGAAGCTTGTGCTGGGATGGGGTGGGGTGTATGTGGGGGGGGGGGCAATTCTGCATGCTTTCATTTAGAGGATCCTTCAGCTTGGCATGAAATGCATTATGTGGCAAACCATCTGGTTGCCTCTTGTTTACAGTACACAGTGTCAGCCCGGGCTTATTAATCATGCTTACACAAGTGTCTTAATTACTCCCTATGTAGCTGCTCCAACTCCAACCCAGAAGTTGACCTTTCTCTCCCTGTTCCTTTAAACCATTAATCATACACAATCAACGGCAGCAGAGCCAAGGAGAGGGCTACCCATGTTCCCCAGCACAGACTGGGTTCTTGCAGACACATAGCAGAGCCCAGCCTGGTGCCAGCCATGGGCATATCTTTATTAATGACTCGCCTTGCCACACGAGTCGCATGCATGTGTGCACAAATAGAAAATAGCACCAACCTCTTCTCACAGGACAAGTAAATGTGTTACACACAAAGCTGCAAAGCCATGCTGATTGGATTTGTTTAGCATTTGTAGCAAGGCAACTCAGTATGTATGATAAATGAGTGAGGATCATAAGGAAAACAACGCATAAATTAAATTATATTTTACAGAATGAGAGATGTTTTCTCACTTTGGAACTGGAATAATAAGACAAGTCAACAAAATAAATCTTTGATAATAATTTAATTGTATTTTATGGAAGTGCGTGTTCAGCCTCTGATATGTATACTTGAAAGACATTTCCACATCATTTATCATCCCTTCCCGAGGTACAAATGAAACTCTCAGTCAAGTACCTCTGGGCAAAACAAATGCTTTCCGATGCGATGCTCTGACATTTATTGCGCATGGTGATTCATGCGCGTCACATGGATGCAATGTATAGGCATATAGCCCAGTGAAAACTCTGATGCAGTAGGCCTTCAGCCTTTCAGGTCTTATTTAACTAGGTGTGTGTTGGATTGATGAATAGGGCTTTTTTCTGCTAGGTATCTGACACATCCAGCTTCTAACCTGCTGAATGGAAGCTTAATCTGTCATTTACCAGTGACAGATAGACTTCTTGTCAGCATTTGAAGCAACAGTAGAAGCAATAGTCGAGCACATAAGTGATCAAACTGGGTGTTGTCTGTTTAAACAGCACTGTTGATTGTCAGTAAGTCACACGCCCACCAAACACTTAGCTTTCAGCCTGATTATGTTTTCTTTGACATGTATCTCTGAAGCAGAGAATGGTAATGTTTTCATAAATCATCTTGCCTCACTTCGAGACAAAAGGACTCCAAAGTTCTGTAATAGTTTTATGGCTGCCCACAAATTGCAGTCATAAATTTTTCATTCCTTTTAATTTATGTCCATAAATCAGTCTTGGATCCTGCGTTAGTAGCCTAAGTGGCGTTGCTGCATATTTTTGGCATGTGTGTATCTGTGGATCCCTAAGAACCTGAAAGCTTAAGGAAAGTAGCCTGCTTCAATAATTAAAAGTCATAAATTATATACGTGGCTTTCATAATACTAGGTCATGAATATCTCTAGTGTATCAGAATTATAGATCTACTTATGTTGATTTCATTGTAATGGATGTTGCTTTATGGGATCTGTTTACATCTTATTATGAGGACCAAAACTTTTATGGGAGATTGCAAGGCTGTGCCATTTTAATTAATAATGAAAGATTGTTTTGTGTATGTTCATGTTCATGACATTATTGTGTGCAGTAACAGTATTAGGTTTGTGTTTGTTTAAGTACCGTTGAAAAGCTTTTTTATAGACTGTACACATGACAGTCTTGATGACAGGCATTTATTTGCTGTTCAAAGTGGCAGTTCTCATCATGTGATCTAAAATAGGTCCGGCAAATGCTCTTCTTTTTCCCTCCATCAGTCAACTTTATCCTTTATTTATAAGGAAGCAAATATTACATAATATAGGCATTTAATATTTATTTTCCAGTCATACAGATGTGTTCATCCTGCATACTGTAATGTATATTTATTTATCTTTTAATGAATAAAACACAATGGTATATTGTTACAGATAAAGTATATAATTTAAGTTTATTAAGTGTATGTATATGTATATTTATATATGGCTAGATATGTTCATAATATATTTATTGCTATTATTCTATGAATAAAACACAATTTTTATTTTTATTTATATATATATATATATATATATATATATATATATATATATATTAATTAGCAATAGCTGAGTTTAATATTCTGGAACAACTGCAAAGCAAGTTATTGCTCACTTTAGTAAGATGGTACAGTAGTAGACAGTAAAGCTGCTGTTCTCTTAAAAATGTCACAAACAAACTGTCTTTTTCCATTCTGTAGACTTCAAACAATGCAACAGAGCAGCCTTGCTTATGTACTGCGATGCTGAAACTACAAACTAGAGATGCATTGAGAAACCAGCAAGAGACTAAAATCTGCCGATTTTCAGTGTTTCCAGTCCTGACCAGAGATCGGCTGGTCAGTTTCTTATATTTCTAATACTGAGCTGGTCTGTATGGGTCTGGCATCACAATGATGAACACTCTAATATCACAGGATAACATCAGTGTAGAAGTTCTACACTGTTAGTGAAGAAGACATAAAGCTTGCAATATGTAATCATATACATGAAAAGCCAAAGTAAACCGTGGCGGAACCTTCATGGTAACGTTCAGGACAACAAACAGTTTGATACTTAACATATCATCACCCAGCTGAAAATGCCCAGTCTGAAGAAGCAAACACGTAGCACTCCCTCCAATGATGTCATCATTTTTGAAATAAGCATCTTGCTTGAAGTAGGAAAAATAGTTTTTTCTCAGGCTAACTCTGATCAGATTCCGGAATCCAACAGTTCTGTAGTATAAAAGCATACCGTATGAACAATTCACTGCGTATTTTGAGCTATGTATAAAAATGTGTACAATGTGTAGTGTGTGGTTTATAGTTTTTACCTCTAAAAAAGGTGCTAATATTGGTCTTTTTTTGCTGTAAGAATGTGATCTTGTAATCTATTAATGAACATGCAGACTTGGTGTGGTCTTGTTGCTGATTATTCTAGCCTAGTCCCTAGAGTGCATAATGCATGATTAAGTACAGCTCTTTACAAAGGCATTTGCAAACACGGTACGCACTGAACTCTTGAATATTGTGTATTATCCACTATTAGATGGTAATATTAGTGCTACAGCCAGTAATGGGCTTAAAGAAGAGTTATTTAACTGGCTCACTCAGTGCTTCACTGGTAGAGGAACAGGAATACAATTATGCACCCATCAGTTTATTAGTGCTTTGCTCAGAGCAAACTAAGGATGATGATGATGATGATGTGTTAGAAGGCTGCATAATTCACTCATGATATAGTGGCAAAACCCTGCCATAATGTACAACCTAATTATCTTGGAGAGCACAATTGAAAAATGAATTCATTTAGTGATGATTTTATTGACATGACTTTCTTACACTGAGCGAGGCAGAGGCGCCGATCGATAGGTAGTGTGAGATGGCTTCATCATGATAATCCTCTCCTGCGAGAATGTGGAAACAGGCCGGAACACACCATTGATGAAGTGAACTATGCACCAGTTTCCTTTCCTTATTCATCAAACAAAAGTAGCTTCTGTATCGCTCACCACTGTCAGTGAATCACACAAGGGAACAGGATGCGCCGCAATCTTCATCCGACATGGATCTCCTGCTGTCACTTTCTTTATCTCCATGTAGAATGACCTTTCTCCGAGTGTGAAGCCCTGTTGTCCTTTGTAGATGACTTCAGCTTAATGTTTACTTGAAAAGCAACCAAACAGGCTATTCTGAGTAGTCACACCTGTTTATTCATTACTCAATGCACTTTGACTTACAAAGCCTCTTTGTTTCTCACCATCAAAGTTTTTCTACTTTTGTCACAAAAGAGTAAGTTATCTTTGCTGTTTTCTTCACAACTCAAGTAAAGTTTAATACGATTATATACTTAATACTTTAACTATATTACTACGATAATACGATAATACTTTTTCTTCTTCAAAGTAATAATAATAATAATAATAATAATAACAATAATAATAAAAAGGGTAGTAGTAGTAGTAGTTGTGATAATACTACTTATAATACGATTACTCTTACTAGTGCTGTTATTACTAATATTATATTACTACTACTACAACAACAACAATTATTATTTTTATTATTGTTGTTGTTGATGTTGTTGCTGTTGCTGTAGTTGTTTTTTGTTGCTGCCGCTGTTGTTACATTAAAGCAAGAAGGTTATGGGTTCGACTGGGTTCTTTTTGTATGCAATTTGCTTATTCTTGTGCCTGTGTGGGTTGCCTCAGGGTACCTCGGTTCCCTCCTAGAGTCGAAAGACATGTAGATTAGGTCAACTGGCTACTCACAATTAATATATACTACAAGGGAATGACACAGTCTGATTGGACTTCTATCTTAGGATCAAAAATCATTATTCCAAGCGGATAATGCTTATATGTACCTGGCCTTGAGTGGATTGGGGTGTCTTCGAATTTTCATTTGGCGATCACACTTGCTGCTCTGAATTGCTGCTATTTTTTACTTTGACTGAATCATTGTTCCTAAACTTTTTTTTAACTGCTAAACAATTTGCTGTTTTGTCTACTTTGATTGAATAAAACTGCTCTTGATTTTGAATCTATGTCTTCTGGTGAATTGATCTGTGCCTACCATGACAGTATATGTAGATATAATGAAAAGCCCAGTAATAGTGATAATTTCTTTAGGATTTTTTTTGAAGGGTCAGCAGGTGAGAGGTTAGAATGCAAAGCTGTGTCCCTATGATTTACAGGCACACTTAAGGGAAGAAGACGCCACCGCGACTCTCCTCTGAAAGCTGCCACTCTCCTGTATAATTTGCTTTGGTGAGAAGGGAGTCAAGCCGTGGATAATAAAGGGTTGTTAGCCTCCAAGACTGAACAAGCGAAACACAAAACACTTTAGCTAAAAAGCTGTTATTATTGATGAAATGGTTTACTTTTGTAGGGAGTACTTTAGTGCATAGATGACCTTTTTAAATCTTTTGCACATGCAACTGAAGCTGCGACACATTTCATATCCCCTCAAAACATCAAAAGTATGTGCAGAAAATATGCTGTCATAAAGCCTAAATGAAAATCACAGGTTTCGCACATCAGTATTTGTAGCAAGCTTTATTTGCTTTCTTATACCTTCATGTTCTGCTTTTTTCAATTTTTTTGCACAACTGCTTCTACATAGAATTTACAATCTCTTTAAAAAGACTTTAAAATTTTAGAGTTCTCCTCATTTAAACCCAAATGTAATGCACACAGAAAGCTGAATTGCATTTGGCATTGAGTTAATGATGATTTTTAAAGTTAGGACCATTTGTACATTAAGGACTCATTATAGCATTTTGTGTTAACTAAGTAGAGCAACTGCATGCAAAACCAGCGCCCTGCTGATCAGGCCTGTGTTTGGGCTCGGGCTGGCGTAGACCACCCAGGGGAAGATGGATGAGCTAAAGCTACCTGTATTGGCCTCTCTCCGTTCCTCTGGTTCGTCCAGACCCCCTGAAAAAACCTCCTGCTACAAATGGTTAGATTAAACAGTGACTTGCAGATGACAAATAAGGTAGCACGGCCCAAAACAGTACGGGAAACAGGATCTCGCCTGACTCTTTAAGATTTATTTTATCAGTCAACTAATTAACATGATTTATGGTGCAGGCCCGGCTGTGACTGAAAGTACAAAGGGAGCGCAGTGACTCCTCCTCCCCAAAGGAGATGCTATCAGGTGCTTTCTGCTGTGCTTGCATGGAGTCAGCATGCAGTTGTAAATCCAGGCTGCTAGGCATTGAAGTGCTAGCGCCCCCAACACCCCCCCACCACCACCAAAAACACACACACACACACACACACACACACACACACACACACACACACATTGCTGAGGTCAAGAGTTCACATCCCAGCCTTAACTGTTAAAACCTGGGGTTTGAACTCCTGACCCCTCCTACTGTAGGGAGAAGTGTATGTTCATCAGGGACACCACTTCACAGCAACTAGGCTTTTTCTGACTACATCCTGCTCTGTAAGGACTGTCTGAGGAATAGAGACTACAGCCGTAGGGGTCTTAATTATGTCTTGTAAAGAAGTGCTGGCATCTTTCTTAGGTACAAGGCTTCCTTAGATCTTAATATACTCTACCGCTTTATTTGTGTGCTCACAGAAAAAAGGGAGCTAAATTGTACTTTTCATGTCGGTGGGGTGGTATCTTTGTCTTTTGTGCCTTTAATGTATATCTTTCACTTGGGTTGTGTGCATTTGCAGTGGTTTAGCTCTAATGTGTATCTTTTACTAGTGTTGGGGTATTCAAGCCACAGCTAGAGCAAATTATCTATAAGAGCCTTTTCCAAAATTATCGAGCACAGAAATTGTAGCTCGAGTTCGCTATTTTTCAAAGCATTAATTATTATTTTCTGCATATTTATATCAGAAAATAACAAAAACATACTTTTACATGTCTGAATTGCAGCTTTGAATGTTGACTTGCCGGCATGTTGTGTTTATTGTGCATTGCGTGTACATGGCATTCAGTGGAGCATTTGTATTTCTGTGTTTTTTATCTGCACAGACTACACAGTCCTCCTTAAATTTAAATATAATAACAAGAGCAAGCTGTACATTGCCGGTTCCCAGCATTATCTTTTACCCAGAAAGGTGACTTATGGGCTAGTTAGGGTGGCTAAGTGGTTAGCATGTCCTCATCATAGTAAGGAGGTCCTGGGTTTGCGTCCCGGGCTCGGGCATTTCTGTATGGCAGTATGTTTTCACTGTGCTAGTTGAGTCTGCTCTGGGTACTCCGGTTTCCTCCAGCAGACCAAAGACATGTGCATTAGCCTAATTAACTACTCCAAATTGCCCATAGGTGTAAGTGTGAATGGTTTGGGGGGGGGGGTTTGACCCTGTGATGGCCTCTTCAAGATCCTCCCCAGGATCGAATGCCCACTCAGACTCCTCAGTGTGATCGGGTCATTCCACGAGCCAAGACCAAAGTCCAGCTATAATGCCTGTGAGACTTTCTCTTTGCAGATGACACTGCCATCACAACACACTCAGCTGAAGACCTCCAGCTGCCCATGCAGAATGTGGACCATCCGCCACAGATCGCGATCTCTGACCATGAACTGGAAGTCGTCCACGACTTCGTCTACCTTGGTTCGACGGTCTCCGATTCTCTGTCCCTCGATTCCGAGCCGAACAAGCGCATCAGTAAGGCAGCGAGTCCTGGACCCTCCATGCTCGACAAGAACGGAAGCTCAACGCCTTTCACATGTGCTCCCTCCAACGTATCGTGAACATCACTTGGCAGGACAAAGGCACAAACACATCTGTCCTAGTGAGAGTGGGGATCCCCAGCATGTTCACCCTGCTGAAGCAGAGACACATGCACTGTCTCGGCCACGTCGTCCGGATGGACGATGGCCGGATATCAAAAGGATCCCCAAAAAGAACTAGCACAAGGTCAGCACCCAACAGGAAGACCCCAATTGCGCTTCAAAGACCTCTACAAGAGAGATCTGAAGACCTTTGGCTCTAACTTCAGCACCTGGGAAGCCATTGCCTCAGACCTTGGAAGATGACAATCAAGCAAGGTCTCACCAAGTCTGATGCCTCGCTCGCAGAGAAGTCCGCAGCCAAAAGACAAAGACGAAAGGCGAACCAGACCGACAGACCAGCTTCAGTTTTCATCTGTCATTCTTGGATCAGGTTGCCCAGCCATAGACGACGCTGTTCCAGACCTGACAACAACCGGAGTGCAGTTCTATAGCATTTCGAGACTGATGGAGGCCTACTACTACTACTACATAAAAACCCCACGATCAAGGAATGGTATAGATATGTGCTGTTTTTTAAAGAGTACGCAGAAAATGGCAGAAGAGATTTTAATGCTGAAGGAAACTCTGCATATACACTTGCATGTTTGTTTATAATCTTAAGTTTTATTTTCATTGTTCCATTTGCTGTGCTTTCTGCATTTGCTGCATCTCCAGGCAATTTTTTTTCCTCTGAACTAGGCTTAAAAAAAAATAAAAAAATAAAAAACTCTAAAAGCTTACAAGCTGATTTTATGATCTGATAAAGCATGCTGTTTACCACTGAATGATCTACAGCCTGCCAAACTTTGTAACTGGATGGTTTTACAACAGTGGCTCCATTATAACGGCAACTTATTGAGAGGGGTTTTCATTGCCACGTTTCTCTTCAAGCTGAGGTGTGTTCTGTTAGAAAAACACTACACATTTACATTCACTCACACACGCACACACACACACACACGCACGCACACACGCAAACTTTGCAGGCAAGCCTCACAGAAAGAACTCCTCTTAGAGCATAAACAGTGTTGGTGAAAACATTGCAAACACAAATTAAAACATGATGAAGGATCTGGGTGACTGATTCTTGAAGCCCAGCCTGCATACATCAGACAGTCCTGTTGACCGCACAGATTTATCTGGAACACTTAAAGGGCACTGCGCAAGCATCTGCTTCAGTACAGGACAGTAATCTGTCTCTGTCTCTTGCAAATAGTAGTTCAGTTTATCCAGCGCAGCTCCGTTTCTAATCGGATGGTGAAATCAGCTTCCTCTCTGACAAGTCCGGTTTGACATTCCTACAGAATTCTGTTTACATTCATAGGATCCCAGCTGCCTCTCTTGTTCGTGTGAAATTTTGGTCTTGCCTGACGCCGTAGCAGTGTGTTAGCAGAGTATGTGTTAATGAAGGTTTTATGGCCTGTTAGAACCCTGTTAATTACACATTGTAGTGCGGGGCAGATGTATTTCTGTTAATAACACAGTGGGGAGATATTTCTTTCGACTGTCCTTTTTGAAGGCGTTGCTCTCCAGGTGCTAAGTGGATGTCCTAATTAAAAGCGGATGATTAAGGTGCTGTTGCGTCCATTAAACAGAAAACCCACACGTGAAAATGAACAGATAGCTGGCATGGTGTCTTTAAATGATGTGACCCGTTACAGAGAGCTATTTGACGTGTACAAATCAAGTTGTGGATTCATGGTTTGCAATTTTGAAAAGTCATATGGGCCTGAAACTGCTTTGGCTGTGGCTGGTTTCCGATATATAATGCTTTTGGATTCACTATTCTAAAGTTGTCTTTTGGCTTGGTTTTAAACACATAAACAATGTTTAATGCATAAATTGAAGACATTGGCTTCAACATTTTCCTTCTACATACCTGCATCTAGTGAATTAAGCTGGTTTCATTCTCCATAGTTCCTGACCTGGAAAAAATGTGAATTTAGAATCTCTCTCTCTCTCTCTCTCTCTCCTCTCTCTCTCTCTCTCTCTCTCTCTCTCTCTCTCTCT
>JAOUQZ010000039.1:12774120-12779120 GCA_028564935.1 Neosilurus hyrtlii
TTATTATTATTATTATTATTATTATTATTATTATTATTATTATTATTATTATTATTATTATTATTATTATTTTGCTTCACCACTCAGAGCTTGAGCATCTTGAGGCAAAAGGATTATTTAAACCCAAGCTGTAATACATAACTTGATTATAACACTTGAGTGTAAACAATTTTATTAATGAAAGGCGAAATGACTTTTTGGCCTTCATTACATTTGATTTCTTTTTCACTGCTCTATGATTGGTGAAGTGAAGTAAACAATCCTGGAAACATTTGAGAAACAAAAAGTATCCAAATAAGTTTAAGAAACCATCTTAATAATATACGTTAATGTAGATTTACACTAATATTATACAGTTTACTTCTGTATATGTAGGTCTCCAGTATAGTCTAGTCCTTAAGGCTAGTAAACAATTGTGATCCAGTACAATAATAAATTTCTGTAAACAGAATTCATCTGACGAAGACTGGTCCCTAGTACTCTTTGCTTCATTTTCTCTTGATACAAAAGTCTAATATTTTGCTGGATGCCTTTAGCCCTGATTATGGCATATAATCACCATGACATTGTTTCCACAAACTTACGCAACATTTATTTCCCTCCAGAGTTTTTTCACCGACATCTTGAATTGTTGAGTCTTTTCCAGTTGAGTCACATCCCAAAGACTTCCAATAGGGTTAAGGTCAGGACTCTGTGGTGCCAGTTCATGTGTTAAAATGATTCCTCATACTCCCTGAACCCCTCTTTTAATATTTGAGCTCCAATTTTATATACATAACATAAGGAAAGAAAAATTTTCCAAGTGTGTTGCTTTTTTTGGCAGGGCAGTATAATTCACCTTCAGTTTCACTTGGTTACACTAGATATGTGCACCCACAAAGTGTTTCTGCGATTTCACATAAATGCTTATAATGTATCCATTTAACCAAATCCAAGACCCTGAACATTCATATTCACATCAAAGAAACAGTGGCATAGTGGTTGGCACGTCTGCCTTGCACCAGGACGGTCCTTGGTTTGAGTCCCGGGCTTGTGTGGGTTTCCTCCAAGTACTCCAGTTTCCTCCCACAGTCCAAAGACTTGCACATTTGGATAATAAGCTGCTCCAAAAATCGCCCTTAGGTGTGAGGGTTAGTGTGAATGTTTGTGTGTGTTGCGATGCACTGGCTAGCTGTTTAAGGTATACCCTGCCTTCACCCAGAGACGGCTGAGATGAGCATTCACGTCTACCATGGATTTTCATGTCTCTGTACTTTATGATTATAATGCAGTTATCAAAAAATACATGATCTGTGTTTTTCTCGGTTCTATTTTGAATATGGTTCCACATAAGCTGCCTCCATGAGTCTTCAAATTTTTGCTTACCTCTATAATAAATTCACAACCCTACATAGATACACACCTAAATGTATTGTGAGGCTGGTTTGTAAAAATATCTGTTCTTAAATGCACAATAAAAATAAAGATCTAAAGAATAGAATTGATTTTTTACACACAAAGGCCACAAATGGGGAAACAAATGGAAAAATGCTTAAAAATGGCAGCCTGTTCAAGGCCTTGTCCAATAATACATTTGTTAACCTATGATAGAACCTCTGCCTATCCTTGGGGTCATCTGCCTAATTATTTGCTGAAGAGTATTTTGAAATTAGACATAATTTGGACTGTATGATATTAATGAGAGAAGATGCTACGGACGTTGGATTCTTGGGAATTGCTGTCCATGCAGAGTCTGTGTGCAGTGCAAAATGATTTAACGCTCTCAGCAGGAGTTGTAGGATTTACCATTGTGGTATGATCCTATTAATTCTCATTGTATTGTGAAGCAGCATGATTGCACACTGTGAACACTGTTTATTGGGAAATTAGTGTGATTTTTTTCTTTTTTTTTTTTTTTGACGCTGTTGTTTTGGTGTTCCACTAAATGCTAATTAGGCTCTCTTACAATAATTAGAGCCTTTTGCCAGACAGACCAATTTAACTAGTCCCACATTCACAACATTAAGAAGATTAAAATACCCAGCCCTCACACTCTGTAATTAGCTTTACGCTAACCACAAGCCCTGACAAAACTGGAGGTCAAAAGTTGTTTTCTATTTCTTTTTGCGTATCCCTTAAACATTGTAGTTCTTATTGTTAAGATGGTTTTGCAATCTATCTTTCCCTCTTTCTGCTGCACAGGCACCATGCTGCATGCAGTCTTTGGGTTATGTCCCTGATCTTGAACAAGTTTTCATGTGGTGTATTTTCTTAAGACGGCCTCCTCCTGAACAGACCTCATGCTGGTGATTGGTGGCAACGTATTAGAAAAAAACAGCCTATTTCTGAACATAATTGACTCTCATTCATCATGGTTGTCATGTCACATGTAATACTGAGGAACAACACATAGCTTGCACATCAATCTCAGGCTGGCCAAGCTGACAGGCTTTCTGAGGCCTCTGGCAGCGGGGAGATGGCATCCTCCACTTGGCCTTGCTCTTTTAAACTGCTCACTTATGCGCCGGATGATATTGCGGATAGCGTATGGTTACTTAAGCACTCTTGAGAGCTTCTCAATCATCGTTCCACCCACATGCTGTGGTGTTTTAGTAGTCTAGCTTACTTGTTTCTGGGTGAGGCTCACACCTTTTTCCTGAGTAGGCAAAAGGATTTTTGCTTTGAAATGTTTAGAAAGAAAGAACCAATTTTTAAGAATTCCTGTTATTCTACGCTTGCAAATTGATTGCAGGAAAACATGTTTAGTTTAATTACAGCCTTCTGTGTCATGCGTTATTGGCTACAGATTGTCCTGGTACAGTTTATGATGATCAATGGTAATTGCACAAAGGAATGGAGGGATTAACCAAATTGCTCTGATTATTTTTTACTTTCCCAAATGGTCACCATTGCGCGTATTGACCTGCAACCCAATCTGAGCAGTCACATTATTCAAACCGGTGCCCAGTGACCCTCTTCGCCCAGGTCGTACTTAGAGAGATTGCCGTTGAACTAAGATATATGTACATACATATATTATTAATACAAGCATTAGGATATGCTGTTGTTGTCGGGGTGCAGATGCAGGCCTGAACCGCAGCCTCGAGGCGATCAGCAGCCCACTTCATCATGTTTTTTGCTCTCATGAATAATTAAAAAACTTAAATTACTTGCCATGTACAAAATTCATATGCTGGGTTAGGGGAAAAGATACATGAAAATTAATTTTCTTTTCTCTGGGAGTGACAGAAAATCAATTAATCTTGATGTATTATTTCATGCAGGACAAGGTACAAGAGGCAGCACAGAGAATGGCTACAGCTGTTCTCATTGGAAGGGCCATATATTATAGTTGGCGTGTTTGACAGCTTCTGAAGAAAATGGCTGAAGGATATCAGGCAGGTGAAGTAACTATAAAAATGTATCAGAGTATACAGGCTGTTCCCAGGGCCTGACGTGAACTTTACGATGATAACAAAACTAATACTGAACACCTCCGCCCATCCTGTTAAAAATAAAACAAACAACAACTTTGAAACCAAACTTGTTTATTTGATTAACCGGTCATATGCTCTTGTCAGGTTGTAATTTATCGCCTGTGTCCCTCAGTGCCTTTTTGGGAAGAATAAAGATTTCACATTGGCTGGATAACATGTACTGGAAATATAACACTGCAGATGGAATGACAGAGCTATTTACAGCTCACTTAAAGTTTTATAACTTGTCAGTGTTTGCAAGTTGTTGTGTAGAGCTCTCTGTGCCTTTGCTAGGGTTGTAAATAAAACTTGTGCACAGATATGATTGCTCTCTGGAGCCTGTCTGATTCAGCCGTGCTCGTTAGACTTTTTCCCTCTCTTGAGTTTGTCCTTTCTGCAAACAGGCATCTAGTTTTCCACTTTGTAAAGAATAAGTGCACCTTGTTAAATTTCTATGCGTGTACACATCAAATTGTTGGCTGAAGGTTGCCGCAGGCTATCATTTTACCACATTAATATAACTTGGACTGAGTTTCTCATATTCCACTGCTTATTTATTACCTGTCTGAGTGAACTTGAGATTAAGGTCATCACATGGGTTGGGTATGTGACAGCTATGATTTTCATCTCAAGGCAGTGGTCTAGGACGATGGAGTGACAGAACAGGTGAACTTCACATGTTGCACTTTTTTTTTTTTTTTTTGCAGCGTTTACAATAATGTCCTTGTGTAGCTGAGCTTAGGCATAGGGTAACCTTTAGCAAACATTCCTTTCAGTAGTCAAACCTGCCGTGCCACTTACTGAAAGATTAATTGCAAGCTTGGCTGCAGACGCTGATGCTGAGTGACAAGTGAGTGGCACGCCATAACTTTGCAACTATTTGTTTTGCTGTACAAGGTGTCAGTGGCCAAACAGTTGTTTCCTCACACACAGAGAGAGAGAGAGAGAGAGAGAGAGAGAGAGAGAGAGACAGCAGTACACAAATAAGCTCTAAACAGTGGCATGAATCCATGGTGTGCTGTCCCCTGCATGTGTGTGCCATTCTCCGCAGTGGAACATATGCTGCTGTACCTCAGAGGAAAAGGCGGGCGACTTTGTCTTGCTGATTCACTATGCAGACACTTGGCAGCGTGCTCTGTCCTGCCAAGGAGAGAGCCATGTTCGGGTGCACAATAAATTCCATTCCATTTATGAACAGATTTCTCTGGTCAACATGACTGGTAATCAACAATCAGTAAACATCTGTTACTATCTATTAATAACACTGCTCAGCAAATTTATGGCTACCGACTGCTGGCATATTTGTATGAAAATATATTTCCCCACAGCTGACGGGGTGCAGCTTTGTGGAGCGGTCGGCACCATTTGTAAATGCGAGACAAATTAGAGAGCAGAAGACAACTAAATTAAAAAGGCAAATGACCCTGGCCAGATGGAGCTCAATATAACAAATGTAATAAAGTTGTTGAGTTGCCAGTTGTACAGACGCTGATGGCGAATTGATTTGGGCGAAGTGGTGGCCCAGCCAGACAAAAGGTTATGTCT
>JAOUQZ010000039.1:12781620-12792600 GCA_028564935.1 Neosilurus hyrtlii
GGGCTGATAGCAGGGGGGAAGCAGGGGGGAAGTTATAGGACTTGCTGGCTTCCCACTACACTGACTGACATTGATAAGCTAGTACTAACCGCTTGTATACGAGTATTGCGAGTATGTGTTTGTATTATTCTGCGACATTCCGAGGATGATTTAGTATGGTAATATAATTGTTTTCACAGGGTTACTTTATAAAAGTTTCTTGTGCATGTGTGCTTCATAAAAATACTCCTAAACAGCCTTGTTTCCAGCATGGTGTGAGTGGTTTCAGCTCCCCCCATGCAGTGCTGCCACTGAAGCTAATGCACTTCGGAAAACCTGTTAAACTTAATGATGATTCAGTCGTGGTTAACAAAGAATGTGTTTTACTGTTGAAAGGGGATATTCATAGCTCATTAATGCCAACCTTTAACAGCACACAGTGTACATATTTATAACAGGAAATCATAAATCACTGCGTAATGATCTCGAGCATGTGTTAGGTTTATTTTCCTCAGTGATGGAAAGTTTTATCTTGTAAATACCTCCCTGATTTAAAAAACAAACAAGTCTGAATTCCATTTCGGATATAATATATATGCTTAGCTATAGAAAAGATCCTTCTCCTGATTTGTAATACTGTGGTACTGTACATACTGTGTGATAGCACTGACCTAGCCTAGCGTCTAAAAACCATGTGGCAGGGGTGGAATTTAGCAAAAATAAGCTCCTGGGCAACAGGACTACTGAAATTATGAATCTAATAGTCTTCCTTCATATTAACTGGACAGCAATGCTATATCTTGTTTATAAAGTCCCCTGCAGGATGACTTGCTAGCTAATTTCACTCGTCCTACAGACTTTTTACTCACCACGGGCCAGTGGACTTGTGTTAATTTCCACCCCTGATGTGGCATTTACACTGAATGTATTTCGAGCTTGTTTAGGATTTGCCAGTAGCACCTCGGCATGATGAAAGTCACAGTTTACAATAACCCCGGAGATGTTGAACAGCAGCCATAAATGACAGGTCAGACTACGGGGAGGGGAACACAATGAGCAGCTCTCTTTCCTGCTGGGCTACTGCAGTCATATTCAACATCCATACAAGCACGTGAGTAAGTGTTTCATCTTGAAGTGTTCACTTAGGAAAAAATATGGGATAATTGCAAACAAATGCAGATCTAGTATGAGTTGTATTCCATGACAGCCTTTTGGATCAAGGTTTCCTGAGTCACAAAACTCTCAGGTTTCTCCCCAAATTAAGTCCTTTTTTTTCCAAAAACAGTTACAGAACTCAGTGCTTAAAAATATCATAAAGCATCCCATTTGTATTCGGAACATTTGGCTTTCATTTGCAACAATCACTTCCAATTTGTAATTTTCTCTTAATCTGTAGGCATAAAGGAGGCATTATATCTTGAGAGTACATGTAATTTAGGACTTTGTTGGTCTTTTGCAGGCGGTACGGTGGTGTAGTAGTTAGCACATCCGCCTCACAGCAAAAAGGTCCTGGGTTCAAGTCTCAGGCTTGGCGAGGGCATGGCTATGTTGAATTGGCATTTTCTCCCTGTGCTTGCGCAGGTTTTCTCTGGATACTCCAGTTTCCTCCTGCAATCCAAAGACATACACATAAGGCTAATTGGCTGTTACAAATTGCCCCTATGTGGGAGTGTGAATGATTGTGTGTTACCCTGCAGTGAGGCTAACAAGCTATTATAGGTTTACCCCACCATTTCCCCGAGTCGGCTAATATAGGCTGCAGCCTCCCCATGACCCTATTTGGATTAAGTGGTTCGGGAAATGAAATGAAAATGAATTGGTCATCAGTGTGTTTTTAAGATATCCTATGCACATATATTTATTGTCCCGAAATCTTTATAGAAAAAAACAAAAAGCTAAGCAACCAAGTGGAACTGATCAGTGTTATCTCCTATATATGGAAGTGCCAAAATACCCTGTGTTCTAGTTTGCTTTTTTATCTCCGAGGTGTTATGTTTCCTCTGAAAGTGTTAATTGACTGCCATTATTAAAGAGGAATGAAGCTGACATGCACTATAAGGCACTTAACTCCCAGGAACTGCCATTAATCAAGGACTACCCATAGAAAATATATACTAATATGGTCTGCATGAAATGCTTGGAAATCTGTTAGGAATTTATTATCAGACAAGTATTAACTAATGCTTAGATTTTGTGCTATTTAGATGTTTTGAATTTCCTAGCCTGGAATGAAACCTCTCACAGTCCTTTATTCCTAAAATCAACATTATATTGTGTTTGTTTTCTATCAATAAATGTATTTTTTTATGGTTACATGGACTTGCGCAACCTCTGACTGAAGACATCTCAGCCGGGTCATGTTAAAGTTTTACCTGCATTTTATTTAAACCTTTAGCTCAGTTTTTTAGTGGAATGTGTCATATCATGGATCAAGTCTTGAATAATGTTAAGTACAAGGCCTGAAAGTTCAGCCTACTAATTTGAACTAATACCACTGGCCCTAATTCCTTTCTGTGAGAGTTCTTCACCCCCTTGACTGCATCTGGGAGTTGAATTCTTTGGCCCAGTGTATCTCTTTCCCTGCCTGTCTTGTTCTTGCTCTCTTTTTTGCACTTGCTAGCCATGTATCAGGTTGCCTGATGGTTAGTGTCTGATGGCTCTGTTGGGCTTTCAGAGAGCTGGCAGCTCAGAGGGACAGTGGGATGAGCTTAGCACAACAGGGTATTGACTTTGATATCCTATCTGTTACCACCACTTCCCTTTTACATGGCTGCCAGCAGAGATGACATTAGAACATTATGCACAGCACTAAGCACTGGGCTCCGTTTACCCAGCAGTGGGTGGGGACATGTGTTCACACGTGTGTCAGCCTCGACTACAGAAGACACACAACTTACGCTCTCCCCACACTGTTGCTCCCCCGTTCACAACGTGTAAATGAAAGACAGGTCAAGGTGAGTGCAGGGCAAACAGGGCTACAGCAAGCAGATGTTCTTTGATGGTAATTGCGAGCCAGCGAAAGGCAAGGGCTGGCCCCGTGATGTAAAAGCACGCACTTGTTGTGAGTCTTGTCAGCATAGGGGGCCGGTAAGCGCTTGTTTCCTGGCCCCTTGAGCTCTGCCGTACCGGCTGTTGCTGTCAGGCATCCTTGCCAATAGTGACATCTGTTCCCGAGTGCGCCTGGTGAATCTGAATGTCAAAATCCTTGCACCGCAACCAAGAAGTATTTGTCACTCAGCGACAATCATCCCTCAAACGAAAGGTTAGCGAGACATTGCAAGCCTTTAATCAGGTGGTAGAAGAGCATCTGTCAGTGGTGCCTTTGCAGCAGCTACGACTGGCCTCCGATGAGCCAGTGATTGATCTGCACAAATCTTTTTCTTTTGCCACTGTCAGTAGAGAGCTGATGGCAAGGATGCAGTCGAAAAGATTAAATATGACTGCTCTCGGCTTTACAGCCCCTGATGAATACTCTCCTGCTCTCATTTACCTGCCTGTCACGGGATACAACCCAGTCTAGACTGAGGCCATAAAGAACCCTGTCTGCTCATCACGTCATTACTAACCATGACACTTATGATAGTTTAGCATAAACCTAGCTACTTCCGTCTCTTCCACTTCTAAAAATAGGCAACGCCTTCATAATCATCATGTCACGTCACTATAAGGATACATATCTGGCATATGAATGAAGCAATCAGGTTTTTTTTGTGCTATAAAGGCCTGATGGGCAGCATGTCCTCTCACTTCAAGTCCTGGGCTCAGCAAGGGCTCTTCTGTGTCAAGATAGTGTTGGCGAGCTGTTCTGGGTGTACCCCGCCTTTGCGCAGAGTTGGCTGGGATGGGCTCCAGCCTCCCCACGACCCTAATAAAGGATAAAGTGGAAGAAGAAGATGAAGGGTATGATGTAAATGCAATGAAAGGCTAGACAGTTACTGAGGGCAGACTTTCGCTTACTCGGACTATAAAGTTTAGGTTACATTTAGACATCTTTGTAAACGTTTGTAAGTTGAAAGTAATTGGCCTGTGAGGGATTTGTAATTATGTGGTATTAAATGGCCTGTCAGGCAAAATGAAGTACTGCATTTCCTCTGCCAAATTCTATACAGACTGCAGAATCTATAAAATGCTCACACATAACTTTAATGGGATATGGCACTGTTTTTGCCACCACATCATTTTATCATTCAACTGCATCATTATGTTATGTTAGCAGATTTCGTCAATTGCAGGCCTACAATAAAAATCATGCATTAATCAGAGTTTTCTTAAGATAAATGTTTTCCCTATTGAAGCTCACTTGCAGTTAAGAAGGATCTTCATTAGGCTCTTGTTATTGGCTAAGTGCTTCTCATTTTCTTACAGAAAGCAGGGCCCCACAGCTCTTTATACCTCTCTAAAGATCACCACTAACATCACCCACCGGTCATTTGCTCAGTCTGATGCAGCGGTTACATTCATTTTTAATGTCCACACCATGTCATTGACCTTCATCTCCTGCTGAGTCTAGCACCAGCTGACCCTGCCCTTGAATCTGTCGGTACAGAGATATATACAGTCATGCCGCATCTTAGGCCAACCAGAGCTTGCTGTCATGTCCCTGTGATGCTCTACATCTTGTTTGGAAGATATTCCCCCATAATGTTCTGTGACCTTTTCTATTGAGCGAGCCAGTCATCCAATAGCTCGAAGAGGGGTGAAATTGAGTCATTTCATTCCTCCCCAAGGAGTTTCATGTTTCCTTCTTTGGCCATTTATTTGAACACTATCATTTTCTTGAATTCATAGACAAAAATTGGCATTGATTTGCAGAATGATGGATGCTGAGAGTCCTTCTATTGACACGACCATTGACAGTTTTCAGTAAATTCTGCATCTAATTATCACTCTTGGCTAAATGATACCCCTGACTGGTTGAGAAAGGTGGTCGATGGGTCTGGGTGCATTGTTCCTTAAGGCCCTATTGAGCAATGTGTCAGGACTGTGTGATGTAGCTGAACTGAAAGCACATTTCTCTCAGTTAGCACCAGTGCGTAATTAAACCTAATGCTGACTGACGTCAGCCCCGAGAAAGATGCACATGGGAGATTGATGTGTTTAATTGCTGCTCTCAAGTGCTTAAATACTTTGATCAATATACTTCGATCAATATATTATCAGTAACCCTTTAACTCAAAAATGGTAAAACTTCAATTTTAAATGTAGTTTAAGGAGCCACTTTTCACTGTTTCCAGCGGATTCTGCATCCCCTGATGAGACGTCCCCCTCAGAAAGATACCGCATGGTATTTCTTTGTAAGTAGAAATTATATGGAGATTTTGGTCATTTTCAAAATGTGAGTACTTCACAGAAAAAAAAGCAAGTACATGAATTCCTTAGAACTAATTACCACTTGTGGTGTTTGCACCTTCAACAAAACTTAAAAGCAGCAAGTCATTAACTATTTCCTGTTGTTTTTCCTCAAGCTTCTTATGTATAGCCTGCAAGTAAACCGTCTACCACTACCAGAGCTCTAAAACTAAACCATTATAATGCTGATTTTTATTTTATTTTATTTTTTGCTAGTCACTATTGACAAGTGTGTCTCCAGGACAAATACACTTGTGTTGCAGCCAATCCCAAACTTTTTTCAATTTTTTTAAGCAGAAAGCGGAGCGGAGCGAAGGCATCTTTCTGATGGTCCAGGTCGAGCTTTTTCGTGGACCCATGATGTTTTTACCTTCACTGCTGAACTTTTTACCGTTGACAGAGGGATATTGCCGTATAAAGGTGCACGGAGTTGTGCTAAAGTTATGCAAGCATGCCTTGTACTTCAGGAGCTCAAGAATTGTCAGAGTTTTATAAAGATACCTTCGCTCCATGAAGAGAGCAGTGGAGAAAAATCCCCGTTCCAAGGCCGCAGACATTGCAGAAGACATCCAAACCAGCTCAAAAACTGTTAGGCGCTATCTTCATCAAATGGGCTATTATGGCTGAGCAGCTGGACGCAAGCCTCTTCTTCGATCAGCAAATATTAATTCTGAAATTTTGGGTGTCCATTTACTTATGTACGGTCTCTGTACATATATGTTTTGCATGCATTACACTATGATATACTGTGATAATAAAGCTGGATACTTCAACGTGTGATCTTATTATTTACGAAGAAAGAAGCAAAAAAAATCTATAAAAATGTAAAAATCATTTTAAATATTTATGTTAAAGTATCAATAAAACCTCAAAGTTCAACAATCAAAAACAGATGTAGTTTACATATGGTCCATGTCCGAAATGTTCCAGATTAGTGGACAGTGTCTGAAATGTCCATGTCCGAAATGTCCGTGTCCGTAATGTCCGTGTCCAAAATGTCCTACAATCGCTAACCACCACACCACTGTGATGCCGACTTTACGTTAATATTATGTTTTTGTTAAATGTTTTTGTTAAAACTGCAGATCATTTCAGTTGTATGGTTTTAATGATGTGGTATAAGGTATGGCATTTGCAGCCATTACAGTGTCTCACAATATGTTGATTATATTTACTTTATCTGCTAGTGATTATAATAAAATAGACATTACTCACACAAATCAAAATCTGTGCTTTGACCCGAGATACAGTATGGCATTGCTTTTAGCTGATTCGAAGTCACTGTACACTTTAACCACATATCCCATTGCTTTCAGAATTTTAGATGCTAGCATTAGGGACCTACTGAGGGAGACCTGCTAGGCCACAGTTAGCCAGGTGAGCTGAGTAATCCGAGCCCGACAGAGCCTTCCTTTTCCCACAGCAACTATGAATCAACACTTCAGCAAAACTAATGGCTCACTCCAGTTCCTTCACAGGCAGGCTATTGTGCTTAGGAATGGGTACAAAGGGAGGGGGAATGGTGTAATCCTCAACGTGCCCTGGATCAGTCCGTTTGAATTTCACACCCACGCTGATGTGCATGTCTGGCCACACTGAGGGTCCTCTATGTGCAGTGTTCCCAAACTGTCACTGGATCACAGATCTCCACCTACCCCAGTAATCTAACCCCAATTACCCGTTCTCTAAAACCATGCAGAATATCTTATGTACAATATCTTATTGACATGTAGCATAATGTAAACATGACTTTTAGTTCATGGTACACCACCTCGTTGATGCAAAACAAATTATGGAAGTTTTGTCACTTGTCTTTTGTGTGTTGGGTTTTATGCCCTCGCGGATTGGGAGCAGAGCAGCCAGTGGTTGTGAAAAGTAGCCATAGCTGGCTGGCAAAGATGGCAGCAGCGTGGCACCGGCTGAGCAGAGAGCATATGGCCCGGATGGCGTGATGGAGCGCAGTGAACAGAATGCGATACTCTCATCTTCCCTCCGGGACTGTCACCATGAGGAACAGCCCTCCAGATGCAGATCCAAAAGTACAGCAGATCAAACTGTGTTTGCTAGTTCAGTGCCTAAGGGAGATGTGCCTTTTGAGGTGTTGCTTGGCAAGTCATCTCTGTGCAGAAGAAAGGACAGCTTTTATTGTCTCCTCTTTTTCATTTGATTCATAAATGACAAATTACTGAGATTTCAGGGTTGTTGTTTTTTTAAACTCCATCCATATTGCCTATACAGTGATGGGAGTATAACAGTGTGTCTTACTTCGGAAGCCGATTTGCAATATACAGTAAAATTCTATCCAATGATGGTCATTTTAGGTTTTACTGAATTAGACATCCTATTGACACAAAAATAAATTGATATAATGGAATAACATGTATAAGTTTTGTATTGTGAGAGGCAAAAATCTAGCTCTAGGTTTTGCTTCTGGCAAAGTGTATAATGTAATCTTAGATATGCCAGAGGAAAATAAATGCCCGTTTCCTTTATTATATAATTCGGCAGGATCTAAGTTATTTCAGGAGCTACTGGTTCATAGCACACCTGAACTGGGGTGATATGGTGGTGAAATAATTGCTTGATTGCTTGTGTAGTTGCAGTGTCAGTATAGCGTTCTCTGCTTTTTTCTTCTGGGGATGGTGGGTGGATGGGTTCATATGTGATTGGTTTTTTTCCCCCGTTTGATCATTAACGAAGTGAGAAAGACTCTGAGTTCACTTAAACATAACTTTGCTGTTCACCAGAAAGGACTGGTATATATATATTTTTTTTTTGAATGAACTAATCTGTGCTGCCTTCTTGTTTAAAAAATATATTAAATAAATGAATGTAACTTTGCGAAGACACTGCATTTTTTTTCTTGAGTCTGCTTATGCATTCTTTCCGTAATCATGTGATTTAAATATAAGCCGCTATGAAATTCACAATAATGGCTGTATCCATTATGAAACTCTTTCATGTGGAATAATGGTACTTATAGGATTGAAACCCACACAAGCCCAGCAAAGCCACCAAAACCATACTTTAACCCAACACTGCTTCTGTAGGTGGAAAACATGCAACTTTATAGAATGGTATGTTTCATCGTTCACGTTTTCTTTTGTGCCCACACTCTGAGCAGCTTGTTGAGAACATGTATGCATCCTCTTAAACTCAACACTGAACTCCTGGTACCAGGCAGCAGACTAGAAAATTGGAAATCCCACTAGTGCTTGTTGGAACGATCCAGGAAAACCTAAGCCAGCCATGTGATCCCTGATGCACATCTGAGAGGTGCTCATGACAAGCCAAGAAATTCATGGCTCATGTGTGCAGCTGCAGCCTTGTAGTGCCATTATCATCCTTCCACGGTGCAGCGAGGTGCTCCACGATGTTTCCCTGATTTGGCAACAGCTAAATAGAGTGTCATGTTGTAAAGGCCTACTTCTCCCCTCTGCTTTTTGGCTCTGTCAGGGGATACAGAGGTGTTTACAATGCCAGCCAGAGCGCTCTGCGAACACAGCCCCGGGTTGAGGAGACAATTGTTTTGCCTTTCTTTTCCAAGCCTTTGCCTCGCCTGCAAGTTTATATGACCCTTCAACTCTGTTTCCAGACAAGCTGTGAGTTGCTCTCACAGGCTTCTGTTTGTGCTGGGAAAAGGCAGCTTTTTGGGATGTTGAGTTCAACAGGGCCCAGAATAACAGGCTTCACTTGGCTGGCCTGCACAGGCCTTTCCACATCATGTGAAAACCGTCATCACTCCACCTTCATTAATCAACATAAGGATGAAGAAATGTGGTTTTGACTGGGTTAGTACTGTCAGCGCGGCTAATGCTGGGGAGTGAATCTCTGTGGGGAGGAATTGCTTTACGCCAATTTTTAAATCATTCAGCCGTCAGAAAAGCAGATTAAAGAGCGTTTTATTATTTTTCCTTCTTCGTGTGTTTTTGCTCTAATTTCCACCCCCGTGAAACTCTATGTTAAATTTATCTTGTGTTCTTTTTGGCTCTCCATGTAATTATGATGTAAAATGTTTAAAGAAAGTTTATTAAAATGCGTGTTGATTAAAATAAATGTGTATATAATTTAATAATGAGACACTGTATGTTACAATAGAGCGTTATTTGCAAGCAAGGCTATTCATGGTCCTGGTGTTAGGCAAATTATAAGCTAAAACTTATTCACAATTTATAAATAGGTTTCTATTTTGGAGAGTATAATACATGACTTTCTGACATTGTTGTGATCTTGCCCAGGACATATTTGTGGTTACACTCAGCTGTAAAATAGACACTTAGGTGAATAGAATACCGTCAGGTCAAAATAATCAAATCCCTGATGTCTTATCAGTGTCCTTCCTGTTGTGGAAGGAAAATATCTTCCTGTCCAAAAGAATAAATACATTGTCATATAAACAGTCAGCAGAAATCTGATAGCTGGGACAAGCAAACCCACTTCTAAGAAGCCTTTCCCAATTCAGGAGAGTCCATGGTGAACTGTAATGAATGGAAAGTGTATTGTGTCAGTGAAAAATGGGTGTATCATCAGTATGAAATATGCCTTTCATCCCACATGGCATAATCAGAGACTGCAGTATTTCTGAGCTATGGTTCTAGTGTTCCTCTGGAGCCAGTACTTTATCGTTCTGAAAGCACGGCAGATAATGTAAAGGATAATACAAAGCCATTGCCTTTGAGATGACTGTCAGAGTGCTGTTAGTCTGTCAGGCATTCCTCTGGGAGGCAGGGTCAGACTGTCCATCAGAGCTGATTGACACCTGTGGGGTGTGAGCTATCAAAGCCTCTGTCAGGGAGACAGGCTAGAAAATAGGTGTGATGGTTGACGAATTACTGAGACTTTTAGGCAAAAGTAGAATAGGTGAGAGATGCTAAAAGCAGAAAATGGGAATTAAGGGTTAGGTCTCTGATACATGCATAGCAATACACAGTTCTGTTTATTTATATATGCAAAATATATTCGTTATTTGTTGTTATATAGTATATTTAATGTGTTGTTTTTATTTCAGATTTTTGGTTCAGAAGTTATAGATACCTCTTGTATTTCTTTGAGAATTGGCAGTAATATTGAATGATATCCATATATGCACAAAAGGTGATGCAGAGGTTAGTACTGTCACATCATAGCAAGAAGTTTCTGGGTTCAAATCTTGGCCAGTGGTTTCAGTTTCTTCATGAACCTGTTAGATAAGCGTATACAGTACATATTAGATGGATGGATGGATGGATGGAATTTGTTTTAATAACATTATCTGTTTAAGATCAAATCCATTGGAGTGTTGTCTGAACACAGGCTTCAGTAGAAACAATGACAAAATAAATCAGTTGAATAATTAAACAAAATGACTAAAGAAAACTTAATGATAGTAATAGTAATAGTAATAATAATAATAATAATAATAATAATAAACACTGAAAAGCATTAAGAAAATGAAATTAACTGTGACATATTCGAAAGGGAGTGGGAGGAATAATTTTAATAATCAAGATATTGAACATGGCGGCACGGTGGCATAGTGGTTAGCAAGTCCGCCTCACAGCAAGAAGGTCCTGGGTTCGATTCCCAGCTCCAGCGATTCTGTGTGGAGTTTGCATGTTCTTCCTGTGCTTGCGTGGGTTTCCTCCGGGTACTCCGGTTTCCTCCCACAGTCCA
>JAOUQZ010000039.1:12839759-12854105 GCA_028564935.1 Neosilurus hyrtlii
ATATATAAATGAATGCATTTGTTTTTTTTTTTTAATTGAGCTATGATTTATCGTCTGTGTGAATTGCGTAGGAGTACTGGCGATCTAAACGGAGGTTAGAAATATTTGTAGTTTAAATACCCATGTGATTACACCACTCATATTATGTTACATATAATTAGTGCATATGATTCCCCAATTTAGGGATAGCACTTAGTGTGCTCATTAGTTGTGAAATCAACATCATTTAAATTTTATTCATACCATATGTACGGTAATTACCAGGCCATTATTACTTGTTGACTTCAGAAAGGCATGGACCTAATTCTAAAGCAGATCGTTAAAGAATAGAACTGTGTACATGCATAAGATCACTGTAATAAAAGGCTTAAATCGTTATTTAAGTGCACAGTAATTAAAAGTGCTTAATATACAAGAAGAAATAAATTAACTATTTTAAAATAATGCTTTTGGAATAGGAAAAGCAGTTGTATTTTTAATAGGAGTGTTCCATGTGCGTAGTTATGGCAGACCTGACTGCTTAGAAGCATAGCATCATGTTTACATGGTCTTTGTGGAGCTCACTCTGCTGCGTTGTTTTAAGCAATCTTCACTTAGGCAGTGTTTTTAAATGTCCCTTTTCATGTTTGTGGCTTTACTGTTGCTATAGAGACTGTGTGGGCTTGATCAATAAGGCACAAATCAAATAGGGCATGCATGTGTAATCCTAGTTGATCAGCATCATCTTTAACTTGCTTCAGTGGTTTTTTCTCTTAAAAGCTGATGGTGAGCTTATATGATGCCCTAATCTCTATATAGATATTTACTTAAGTACTTTTTTGGTATAAATTAGGTACAGTGCATTGCTGGTGTGAGATTTGTTTTGTCAGACATGTAGTGTACTTTTACAGATCCTTTCACTTATTCTAAGTGGTAAAATCTTTATTTCTTTAGCTGTCATTAGTTGTCCTGCTACATTGCTTGTGCCGTTTCTAATAGGCTAGCACAGTGTGCTAAACCAATATGATCTTGGTGTTTATTTTACTATTGTCCAGAGGCAAAGTAAAAAAACACCCGGTTAGCAGAAAGGAAAGGAAAGCAGGGCTATTTACAGGGCAGGCAGAGACTGATGGGGGTATTGAGCAGAACCCAACCCGGCTCAAGTTCACTGGTAAGCCTGTTGGACATCCGGCTTTGTTTCCTTTATAGTGTGCTTATCAGAGGGCTGATTCACTTGTCCCCTCGCATGTTCCTCTTCTATCTCAGCATGGCCAATTTTCGACAGGCTAAGTGCTCAAATTGAGCCATTTTGTTTCACTTTAAACTAAAGCGGGCTCTATTATGCTTGATTTTTCATTCATAGCCCCCACTGTTCTCTCTTTCTCTCTCTCTCTCTCTCTCTCTCTCTCTCTCTGTCCATCTCTCTCATTCTCTCTCTATTTGTCTCTCTCACCAAACACACAAGTGGGAGGCCTTGTGAGGCCCCACTGTTTTCTCGCCAGGCATGTCAGCTTCAATCTGCCACCCCTGGGTGTGAGGCACTGGCCATGGTGTGGGGGCTTACAGGTCAAGCTTGCCTGTAATTGATGTTGCTTATTCATCTGTTTTGCTCTGTCTTTACTCTCTCTCGCTCAGCATCCACATGGATGCCAGGAGACTGCACACTACACGCACATGACTTCAGGACATGTCTAGATTCCCCCTCACTATTTCTTTTTTTCATGCACACACACACACACACACACACACACACACACACACACACACACATGCATATAACAATTAATATTCAAAACAAAAGCATTATGCTGGAATGTTCCTGTTCTTTTAAAGTACCTCCCCGGCTCTGTTTAAGACTTATGTAAGCTAATGCAGGATCACCGCCATTGTGTTGTCATATTGACACTGTTCTATAGTATGATACTATAGTAATAGGGCGCCCATGTTCAGTTTACAACATTTTGGGGACTGATATAGCCTTGAATTTAAAATAGAACATAAAAGTTTGGCAAGACACCAAAAAGAAAAAGTTTTTTTTAATTCTGTTGCAGGAAAGCAAATTGTGAGCATGAGGATTCATTCATTCCCTTACATGTTTTTATTAGGGGTGGCACAGTGGCATAGTGGTTATCACGTCCACTTCACAGCAAGAAGGTCCTGGGTTTGCATCTTGAGCTTGGTGAGGGGGTTTGCATGATCTTGTGAGGGTTTCCTCCAGGTACTCCAGCTTTCTGCCATATTCCAAAGATATGCACATTAGGTGAATTGGCTGTTCCAAATAGTCCCTAGGTGTGAGAGCGAATGGTTGTGTGTGTGTGTGTGTGTTCTGGCCCTGCAATGGACTGACGGCTGTTCAGGGTGCACTTTGCCTTCACCCAGTGTCAGCTTACATAGGCTCCAACCCCCCCATGACCCTAGTAGGTACAGCGATTCATTAATGAATAAAAGAATGGTATTTATTAGACTATTTTTTCCCTTATTGTTATCGTTGCTGGCTGATAGTTCAGGCCATGCTCAGCGTTGAGTTAAGTGAAGATATCTGAGGATTTATTACTGAAATTCTATACTTTGATTTGATATGTAATTGTTGACTTATAGTGCTATTCAGTAGTTTCATGGAAACTATGACCACTGTTTGCCTATACACATTATTCTGGGCTTGGCTTAAGTATAGTAATCAATAAGTGATATCAGCTCAGTTGAGGTTCAGTATTAAATATGCTGTTAATCAACCAATATTATCTCTAAGGTTCACAATTTTTCCCACAGAGGATATCTGAGGAATAAACATCCTCCTCATTATCATGAAGGCAATTTATTTTTATAAAGCTATGAATTAAATGGGTGTGATCTATGGACATAACAGAAGGATGTTTGGTCATCTTATTTTTTAAAAATTGGGCATGTTTTCTGTACAAAAGAGCAATAATTTTCATCCGTCCAGTCATCTATCCATTGTATTTTTTGTTTTGTAAAGTTTAAAAGGTAGATGGAGCCAATCCCAGATGTCTTTCGCTGTGAGACAGGGTGCACCTTGAACAGGTTGCCAGTCTACAGCAAGGCTAACACAGAGACAAACAAGAGAGGCACTCATAGAGTGCAAGATACCTTCACCACGCAGCATGGGTAATGTAGCCAATATGCCCTATAATGGGCTCTGGTTTTAATTACTTATGTTTTCTTGTCAAAGAAAAAGGTCAAAGTTATTGTCACATTTGAAAGTCCATATATGTTTTCCTGTTAGTGTTTCAGAGTAACAGCATGTCTAACAGCACTAATTTTGAAGTTATAAGCACTCCATCTTTGAAACTTTGTGATCCCTTTGTGGGGAAAAAACAAATCATCTCTGGAACTAAAGTGGAATAGTGTCTACACTAAGTTTGGTAAAAATCTATGTGCAAATGTGGTCAAAATTTAGTTTATGGACAAACTGACAACCAGACAGACTCACAATTTTTGAATGAAGGCAACAACCTTTCACACCCATTAATTTATTGAGTGTGCACCCATGATGCACTGGGCCATTTTCGTGGGTTCTCTTGCATCTATGTTTTTTTTTCCTGAAAGGGTTACATGACCTCTGCAAAACCTATTCTCTAGGACAAACATCCGTTCACATTTAGTTTCACACTCATGGGCAATTTAGAGTAGGCAGTTGGCCTAATCAGCATGTCTTTAAATTGTGGGAGAAAACTGGAGCACCTGGAAAAAACCCATGAAAGCACAGGGAGAGCATGCCAACCCCACACAGAAACACTCCAGTTGGCTGTGAGGTTTGAACCCAGGACCTTCCTGCTGTGAGGCAGCCATGCATTGGTACTATTAGCAATATATATATTTTTTATTTTGACAAATCAAAGATTATTGATGCTGAGTGGTGCCACAATAAGTATTGTGGAGGTTTGTCAGAAAGTTTTCCATCCATTGCTAGTGCAAGAAATACACAAAATTCCTGTAAAAGAACCAACCTAAATCTTTGCGGCAACACGGAACATGAACGCGTTTAACGCATAATTAAATTAACAAGACAGGTAATACATATGGAAATCATGTTAAAGTTTCCTTCTTGTAATCAAGAACAAATTAGGAAATGCAGGGGAGATGAAATTTTTTATTTTCACTTTAAAGGAGCTGTGCTACTCTTATAACACCAGCGTAGGACAGTGGAGATATCTATTTGAAGTTCTCTCATACATAGATTATAATTTCATCAACATGACTTAGTAACTCAAAGCTTCATTATGTATGTGCATCCTGGGTCATGATATAAAATTAATGTTATATTAATTTAAAATAATACAGTGTGCTTGCTCAAGTTCTTTTTTTTATACGTTCCTGAATAATGAGGGTGGAGGTTTTATTGTTAAATTAAAAACATTGCACTATATACTACTATACTATATACTAACAATATAATTAGCACAATTTGTACAGCAATATGCAGGTTTGCCATCTTCTCCAGTAGATCATTGTATTTGTCTTTTTGCTTTTAAATTGTCGCTTTAAAGTTAACTTTAAAGTCCATATTTATATCCCTTTTTTATATTTGTTTGTTGGTTTGTTTGTTTGTTTGAGGCTTAATGACCAGTACTTGTGTTTAAAGTGAATAGCTTAGAGGTTAGTGAAATAACGGATCACTGAGACACCTATATCCTACTTCTTGCAGCTGTCCAAACAGCACTTAAATCGATAGCTAATTTTAAGCCCTCAATAGTAATTTGTGCAATTTTAGTATTAACATCTCAGTATATGTACACAGCCCTAAATACTTTAATTTAACAAAATATTATTCTGACTGAACCCTTGTAAGTGGATGTTTAAAGTTTAAGTGTTCATTGCACAGGAGTATCTGAAATGTTTAAGGACATTTCTTTAGATGTACAACTACAGCACTCATATGTGCTATCCATTTCTGTGAGCTTCACTTTGGAAGCAAATGACCATTGGCTCACTATTCTATAGGATTTCAGTTCTGTAGCTACATTAGTGTCTCCTTAGAGAGGAAGTAAATAGTAGAGGAGTCTTAAGGAAAAGAAAATCTTTAATTACTGATCTCTATTTGATCTTTTCCTCTGACATACCGGTGTGCTGCATGGGTGGTACATCTCAGGGGGCCTTTGAAGAGGACGATTTTGTAAGAGATTTGGATCATTACACAATAAAGAACACTTCATAAGTCATGAAGTGAGTTGGGGAAATGATGGTTAATGATGTTGACAGCAGTTCACCTCTATAGAATTACACTGAGATTTGACTTGACTTGCCTCCTCTAATGAGTCCTGCTTTTCCAAGGTAATGGAGCAGAGAGAGGGGTGAGAGAGAGAGAGAGAGAGAGAGAGCACCTCCTCTTCCATCAAGTTAAGTCAGTTAATGCTGCACAGAGCAGCCATCACATGTCTCTTTTAAAATGTCATGTCGATGTGCCATAGAGGGTATCTTCAAACAACTGAACAGGCAAAGAAATCTTCACAACCTCTTAAAAATGTGTGGAATGCAGGAGAAGCTGTACTTTAGGGATGACTAGACATGAGCTGTTATTATCATCATAAAGTCATGTCTTTTCCTAAAAATGGTAGCTTGAATAGTTTCACAGGTACTGATCTCAATAGTTACTACTTTGTTATTAGACGATCACAACATCTGTTACCAAAATATTTGAATTCCATAATGTTCATTTCACTTGTGAAAAATAGTGAGAGTTTCTACAACATGACTCACTTGAGATCTCTTACCTAAACATATCTCTGTTTTAATTCTCATTACTTGATTCATTTTAAACAATAGGTTTTACTATACAGAAATGTGTTTAACTGGTTTGGGTGTATGTCTCATTGTCACACAAAGTTGTTCCACTGCGAGGATTATGTAATTATCATTTTGAAACACTGTGTAATGATTTTTCTCCACCTGCATGTCGAAGGAAGATGTCTATGTACCTGACACTTTACCGCCTGCATAATAATATATTGGAATGACAGCTAATTATAACATAATAACAAGCTGATGAAGGATCGGGGTGGATATGCCTCATATATTTAAGGGGCAATGTGGAGAGCACTGCAATTAAATCAAACCAATCCATATTTAATTAGATCCAGATTTAATTATGGGTACTTACAAATTTTGAATCTCAAATCTTGTCTCCAGTATCGCCGCATTTATTTTTGTTATTCATGTATCTATTAATATTCGTAATTATGCTAGCATTATTGTGAGTAGCCAGTGTTGTTGTTTGTGTGTAGTTTCTGTGATAATCGCTAAAACTGGGCCAGTGTGGTTTACATGCAGATCGGGTTAGGCGGCGATAACTTGATGGCAATTTGGACGAGGGTAGAGCCGCGCTCACTGACTGCTTGAAACCTTTTAATTAGCACTAATTACCCAGCAGAAAATGTTGGGGCTTGAAAGGATTTGTGTCAGCAAGTGAGAGATCAAAGATTGCCGCGCTCGCATTTTAATCTGCCGAGTAAAAACTAATAAGGACCTTGTAATGGGGCCCCAGAGAGTGACAGCGCAGGTGGTAGACAATAATCCTCTCTGCCGCGCTCAAGACCCACGTCTACTTCCAATTAGATCACCAGATGATTTAATTTTCCTCTAATATTGAAAAATTATTATTCCCTTTCTCAGTGACCAAAGGAGAATCACAAGCATGTGGATTTTTCTTCCTTTTCCAAGCCGTTCATTTTTATCTTTGATAGCCTCTATTGAAGTTTTTTTTTCTTTTGTGCAGAAATTTTGTGGCACAAGACAAGAGCATCATGCTTGTCTCGTGTGACTGTGAGGAATGATGAGACTAATGCAAAGTATGGGCATGGCTCATCCATCAAGTGTCATTGATCATTTGCCACAATGTGACAGCCAGGAAGTGATTATTTGCTGTTAGATAGATGCTCAAGGATACTGAATCACAATATAAGAGTTCAACCGACTCACCTTTTGATATTGTCAAGGGGCCGAGATTCATTTGAGGTTTTTTGATACATTTACATTGATATGTTTTTCATTCACATAAGAGCAGAATCCATGTTCAGCCAGACATTATAATTCAAATATTTTGCAGTATTGACTTTTGTCATTAGTCTTCATGCAATTCATTAATCTTTTGGCAAATGTGCCTTAAGATACATTCGCCCTCAGAGATAAACAATGACAGGATGCCTGCTATAGCATCTGTAAAGAATTGGATTGATTTTCAGTGTAGTGGTACAAGAGGGAGAGTGCATTTGTTTTGTGCGCAGCGGTGTAATCAGTCAGTGGTGTCGTTTTAAAGAAACTGGGTTGCAGCAGGGCCACAGAAGCCATGAGGCATGAAAAGGAATTGTGTGCAAGGTTTCTCTACTCACCATATGCAATATCACAATACGTACAAAGTACCAGACAGAATTTTGGAACATCTTCGTGAATGTGCAAATGATAGCCGTTATATTTACCCAAGAGTTAGAGTATAGAGTGCTATGAAGACAATGTGTTTAGTGAACATGTTTATCTTCCCTGTGATTTTCTGTACCTTGTCTTCTCTGTGTTGGCTTTGTCTTTTAGAGGTTCAAATAGGCTACCCCTGCTCTGTAATTCCAGTGATTAGTCAGACAGTTGTCTTTTCAGTGTCCTGTGTGTCCCTGACATGGCCTATCAGGTCAGTCAGCCCTGTGTTGGAAACAAAGTTTGTTAAGGCCAGAGGTCAAACCCGGCTTAAAAAGTCAAGCCTGTCAAAAGCCTCCGTCACATTCCTACCTTACGACCAACCTCAGCTGATCCCCAGCCATTAATCACAGCGGAGAGCGACTCTGACCTCAGCTCCCTCTCTCTTTGAAGTGTGCTGTCCTCTGCTGCATGAGGAAATCATTTGCTGCCTGATTCAATGAGCCATCAGAGGAGCCAGTGGACCTAATGACATGTGAGAATATTAACCTCCTAGCACCATGAGCTGTGAATCTTGAAAGGCAGTCTATAATTCACCTGCCATTCCAACTGCAATCGCAGACCTCCACCCCACCAACCCAACCCAACCAATTTGCCAACCTCACCCTAATTAAGAACTGGACACAATGAGCCATATTCATTGAATTAGGCACACTAGGAATTAGGCAAGAGCTGAGAAAATAGCATTGTCTATAGTGTGGGCGTAACCAGATTCGAAATTCACACATAAATATTGACATCAACTATTGAACTTTAGTTGTCAACTCTAGTAGTGGCCCCATGTACATTACCAGTGCATTCCTATCTGACCATACCCAGGCTTGTTCCTAAAGCTGCATAATTTACCATAGAATTAATTCAGTGCAAAACAGATTGGTTAAAATGTAAGGAATTTAATTGATTATTAGAAATTTGTGTGTAATAACTAATATTTTGTTTGCCAGAAACTTGTAGGAAACCATATAATTTGGTTGGTGCAACCAATAAATATTGGTTGTCACCAGATTGGTAAAAATATTTGTAAGCAACAAACATAGATCATGGCGGCATGGTGGCGTAGTGATTAACACCTTCATTTCACAGCTAGAAGGTCCTGAGTTCGAGTCCCGGGCGCTGACGTTTTTTGTGCAGTTTGAAGACATGCACATTAGGCTACTATCAAATTGCCCCTAGGTAGGATGGTCTGGCAAGCTGTTCAGGGTGCATCCATTCATCGCACAGAGCCAGCTGAGACAGAATCCAGCCTCCCTGTGACCCTAATAGAAGTAAGTGGTTTGGCAAATGTGTGAGTGAGTGAGTAAACATGCATCATGTATTATGGTTAGCTGCTAGTTCAGGCTGCAGTCAGAGAAAACAATGTTGGGATCGATACTTGTATGTTCTTTAATCCGTGGTTTACCGTGTACAGTGAATAGGGCCTAGCTGGGCTCTTCAGGTTGTAGCATGTAAAACATATACATATAGGCCTACACATCTCTCTTCTTTTAGCCTTAGGAAATTCCATTTGTAGGCAACTTATATGACTTAACATGTGACTATGTAGTTGACAAAGCAATCAGTTTCAGTTGTTTGAGATGGCAAATGTTTTCGATGGACACGTTTCCAGCATTCATATCAGTTGGATATAAACGATATATTAGTATATTATATATTATGTTAGTGTTTTTTAATTTATGGAAATCTATGATGGACAATATTAGATGAAAGACACACAGTTAGAAATAGTTAACAATATGATGTACATTGCAGGAAAGATACCAAACAAGTGGGATAGATCCCTACACAGCAGGGCTGCTAGTCTGCAAGTTTGTAACAAATGTGAAGTGACATGTGTCTCATTTTGATTTCCTTACCTGTGTGATCTGTAAATTGTGCTACCTGAGGGTTCCTGACACATCAGGAGTCACCCCGCAGGGGACCTTAGAGATTAAGCCACATAATGGGCTAATACTGCTGCTCCCAAGATTTATAGCACTGCAACATCCAGGACCATCCTGACTTTGAAGACTATAAATAGAACTGCATGGATAACGGTGGATGGTAAATAAGAGATTTAAATTAAGTGAATCTGATAGTTTGGAAATGGTACAATATTGTAGCATTAACCATATTACTGTAATGCAAGTGTTTTTATATTAAATATCACACATACATCAGCCTGTGCTTTCAAAACTAGATAAGATTTGTAACTTTTCCTGCATGGTGCAGCGTGCAGTGTCTCAATAGTTTCGGCTATCTTCCATCTTGTCCTGTCCACGTTTATAACAAGTTTATTAAAGGCACTCCTCTTTTTTTACAGCTCCACACTCATCTCCCATTCATTATAGTTGCGTATCTTGGCAGGCAATCTGAACTGCTAGCTAGTCCATTATGCACATATGAAGCCCATCACTCTAACGGTATTGGCCAATTCATCAAACATTTATCTTTTGCCCTCTTACCATTGTTTCAATTTGACTGTCATTCCTGAGGCTTAGGTGCCGTCTTGGAATAAAACAATTACTTTTTTCACCTTAGAGACAGCACTGGTTTAACAACACCTTTTTAAACTTTTTAAAATTAAAGCTTCATGGAGTTTTTTTGAGCCTAGCAGCTTGTGTGCATCAGACACCTGGGTCAGACCAGAGAGTCTTGTACCTTTTGTCAAGTGTGGTCAAGAGCCACCTAATTTCAGAGGCTTTTACCTGGTAGTACAATCAACCAATCACAAAATTTCCCCACAATCCACCAAAAATACCTGCAAGAATATTAGTTTAAATATACAGAACAGATGTTATTAAAAGTGTAAAGGTATGATTTATTTTTTTTGGAATCAATTGAAGCAAAAGCTATTTATGCTACTGTGCCAAAGGTTTTTACCCCTCAGCCAGTTACGGCTGGAGGGGTATGTCGTTGGCTTACCGGCTGGGCGGGTGGGCTGTTTTGTTACTTTTTTTTTTTTTTTTCATTACAAACCAGTCCACACACATGCGTGCATGAGAAGTGCAACTTTGTGACCTTTTGTGATCCTGAAGCTTGTAGCCAGAGATTTGTACAATAAGTATAAGACACTTCATGGGCCATAGGTAAAGCATCTGAGACTGAGCCCACACTGAAGCAAACTTTGTTGTGAAGCTGGTCAGGTGTTCTTTGAGTATGCAATAGACATGAGTGTTTTGAGACTTGTGCTTTCACATGGGGCTCGAGACACATGAAATAGCTTGGTGGAGTGATGTGGATGTGAAGAAGACTGATAATCAAAGGATCAGCACAGCAGCACTGTCAGGGCAAACACACTAGGGACTGAAATAGCTGCTGGGAGGAAAAGAAAAAGGCCCTTTAAAAGTAGAACACAAACAAGGGAATTAATGGCCCTAGCAAAGGGAAGTATCAAAGGCAGAGATATCATGAAAAGGAGTCTTTCATTGAAGAAGATCAATCTCGAGATGGAATTAAACAGAATGAAAGAAAGAAATGTAAGTGTCTGGATGATCTCTGACTTATAGATCAACCTTTTTTAAGAGCATCTGTGTGGGGGAGTGGACTATTTGTGCTTAGCGTTATTTTGTTAAAGTTCGTTGTTAAAGGTTCAGCAGGTGTGTAATAACAGTAATACAATACATCTCTCTCTCTCTTTCTCTCTCTCGCTCTCTCTTTCTCTCTCTCTTCCTCTGTCTGTCTCCTCCCCCTCTAGCCTGGGTGGACATGCGAACTGAGATACCGTAGACTAATGGTTGCAGTGACTGACATTTCAACCAATAATCACAGAGTGCACCCCCACCCCCCCTTGTCAGTAGCAGTTTATCAATCAGTGTGTCTGCATTAGTATTTCTCTATCGATCCATCCATCTCTGTCAGGCCATCTCTGTGTCATTGTCTTTGCTCCTGCCCTGTTATTTGGCTCCCTTTGAGCACAGGGAGCATAGTAATTTGTTTAACAGGCCCTGCCTTCAAAAAGAAACTTTGCATGTCAAAAGTTTTAAAGGACCAGTAGAGCTAGGTGCACCATGAACACATGACAATGGAAAGTTTTGTGTGTGTTTATACTTGCCTTTCCTTGAATAATAAATAAATAAATAAATAAGTAAATGATCCCTATCATGTATAGCTACTGATTTTGTGCGAAATGTACAAATTGTGTTCTGAATATAAAGCTTTCAAAAAATGGTCAACAGCACTTTATTGAATTTTAAAATAATACTAATAGTAATCAAAATAAATGCAGAAAATATTACTATGGAAAATGCAGGGCTTGTCTCAGATTTGAAGTGGTGGTGTAGTGGTTAGCACTTCCGCATTACAGCAAGACGGTCCGGGTTTGAGCCCTCTCCCTGGCGTAGGCGTTTTTTTGTGGAGTTTGCATGTTCTTCCTGTGCTTGTATGGGATTCCTAGGGGTACTTTAGTTTCCTCCCTCAGTCCAAAGACATGCACAGTAGGTTAACTGGCTATTCCAGTTTGCCCCTAGGGGTGTGTATATCAATTATTGTGTGTCACACCTGCAGTGGTCTGGCGAGCTGTTCAGTCGGCTGTGATGGGCTTCGGCCTCCCCATGACCATATTTGATTAATTTTCCAGTTCTAATACCTGCTTAGTAATAAACACTCTACAAGCAGCTATAATGTACTGATGAGGTTGGGTTTATATAATGGCATCTATATCAACACAAGCTTTGACCTGAGAAAGTAAACAAAATGTGCTGACATTTTATATTCAAACTTTTGCAAACTCACTGTCCTCTTTATTAAGAACATCTGTACAGCTGCACATTCATGCAGTTATCTAATCAGTAAATAATGTCACAGCAGCACAGTGTATAAAACCAAGTAGTTAGAGGTCAAAAGGTTCAGTTAATATTCACATTAAAATGGAGGGAAAAAAAGGTGGTTCTAGCTGAGCTGGGCTGAGTATTTCAGAATCAACTGATCAGGAAATGTCTGTGGAATTTATACAGAATAGTGCAGAAAAACAAAAACATCAGTTCTATGGGTGGAAATGATTTGAGGTGTTAGATCAGAATGGCCATGCCGGTTTGAGATAATAATAATAATAATAATAATAATAATAATCATTATCATCGTAATAATCCATCAACATCACTTTTGGCATCTGTGCTACGCAGAAAAGCACATCAGTTTTCACACCAAGCCAATTGTATAGCTGCATGAAGTAGCAGTGCTGCATGTGTTGCCATTAAATTCAGTATATAGTTCAGGTTAACCCAACAGAATCAGACGAATTCCTTAATGCTTACAACACAGAAACTCTCCATATAGAAATCATATTGGGAAACCAACTGTGTATTCATTATTTATACCTGAGACAGTTCCATAGGGGGCAGCTGTAGCCTAATGGTTGAAAAAGCTGGTTTGGGACCCTAAACGTCGCTGGTTCGATTCCCGAACAAGCAGGAAAAATGTGTGGTGGTGGGGGAGTGAGTTCCACCTTCCGTTCCTTGACCTTCATGCCTGAAGTGCCATTGAGCAAGGTACCTAACCCCTAACTGCTCTCCGGGCGCCCCAATGTGTGTGGCAGCCCACTGCACCGAGTGTACGTCTGCTCACTGTTAATGTGTGTGTGCTCATTTTGGATGGGTTAAATGCAGAGGCAATAATTTCCTTGGCGGGATTAATACAGTATATAAAAAAATAAAATAAAATCCTGCAACTATTAAGATACTGTAGACTTTTGTACATACACAAGCCAGAACTGAAGCTGATGTGTGTGTATTTTTACAGAAGATATACTGCTGTAATCCATCTGTATCAGTGTACACATCATCAGTACTTATGTTTTACTGCAAGTGTATTTTGTGTGTAATTGGTACATATAATTAGAGATACTTTATATTAAAATGATTTTCAGAGGCATTTTGTAAAACATTACATTAGCGTGAGGTTTTTCTCCCCAAAGATTTTTCACAGGTACTGTAAAAAAAAAAGGCACTACAAAATAAAACAGGTTATCAATAAGGGCTCAAAATAATTATAATTAAAAAAAATATGCACAAGTCAATTAAAATGTGAATTCAGAGGAGCATCAGTTGAAATTCAGTCAGAAAATGAAAATGTAGAACATTCTTTAGGAAAATATTAATTCTTTAACACTCAGGGCATGCAAACACACTATACATGTAATCTTGTGGAGTCACAAAGATACATTTAATCGTAAGTAGCTAAGTATCATAATCTCTCTCTCTCTCTCACTCTCTCTCTCTCACTCACACTCTCTCTCTCCTCCAATCAGACACAACTTGTGGGATTTTACTGGGACTGAAAACGATGTTGAAAATGTGCAGTTTTCCACCAGGAGAGATGTATAAATGTGTGTGTGTGTGTGTGTGTGTGTGTGTGTGTGTGTGTGTGTGAGAGAGAGAGAGAGCGCTCATGTGTTCATATTAATCCCTAGAGAAATCCAAATTTCATCTTGCCCATTAGCATAGTTCAAAACAATGAAGCTGTGCACCATTGCACCGTTAAGTGTACAAATGTAAAAAGTTTACTCAATTTATAGTTTACAGATGGATTAATGGATTATGGATTATGATGGTAGAAAGTGCTCTGAATGTTTTGGTGAAATTTGCTCTGAGTGTTTCGAGGTCTGAGGCTATTACAGCTCAATCCCCCCTTGTTGTTGTGAATGTGATTCAGCCTCTCCCTTGGCTGTGAATTTAACTGATTAAATCACAGAGTGCACACAGCAGTGGTGACATGAAAACAACAATTAATAAGCAGCACCCTCCACCCCCCATGCCACACGCACGCCTCTTAACCAAGCAGTTAATAACATTACACACGCCACGAACTAGCCAAGGCAGACAGGTGGAGATGAGCAGGGGCCCAGTTTCCATTTACTGACCTGGCAAATAAGACCCATAGGATAGTACATATATAGTCTCACACACACACACACACACACACACACACACACACACACACACACACACACACACACACACACACACACAC
>JAOUQZ010000039.1:12874335-12892039 GCA_028564935.1 Neosilurus hyrtlii
GGGGGGGGGGGTTTGGACTCAGACGGATGTATAGTTTATACGTGAGAAGGCTAGTGGAGGGTCGGACCTGCCCTAACAGGTAGAACTGACACCTCAGCCGGTGTACGCACAGAGGTGGAACGGAGAGCTGCATCTTTCACATCAGTTTGACATCTCTGCACCTGAAAACAAACAGGCAGGGCCACACGAGATTAACTGAACCAGAGCATTGCATTAAATCTTAATGTCCTGCCTTTCTGTAGCCTGATCAAAAGAGGTTCTTTTATATCCATCCGATACACATGGACGTCTCCTTAAATGTTTCCTCTAGTGTTCTGTTATTCTTTTTCCCCCGAACCTATGGCGCTATATCAGCCCTATATCTGTTGCCATTTTGCATTCCTAATTCACACTGGGCATAACGCCACTCTTTTTATTCAGCATTGAAATGAGAGAGGTATGAAGCCATCACAACACAGTCCTCCTGCTGGCTCTGGGGTCAACTGCAGGTCAGCCAGGTCAAATGACGCTCACACGGTATTCATTCCTCATGAACGACGCTGCATTGCTGATTAACTAAAATAATGGCCACCGCAGTGTGTTGGCTCATTCTGTTTGAGGCTGTATGGAGAATGTGCTTTACTTGTGTGTGTGTGAGTGTGTGTTGCCACCTCTGGGCATCAGTAAGCAGGAAGGTTTTATCTTGTACGGTGATGGAAAAGACTTCATCTTGTTTTTTAATTAACTGCACACCACATAGGTGCTGATGCCGGTCATGACCTATGACATTCATGGCTAGCTATTAATATCCAGTATATGACCTTCGGGAAACTGGCAGTGGGCAGGAAGCTGACAGATTCATTGCTCCTGTGCACTGAATAAGGTTGTCACATATTTAAGTGCTTGAAATGGGTCCAAGGCGCCATAAACCTCCGACATTTTAATTCGGCCTGGACTGCAAGGCAGATTTTAGTCATATAAATGTTAGCTCTTGAATAATACAGGCATGGCTAATAGCTAGGATTAAGGCATTACTAGGACTAATTCAGCCGTGGTAATATTCAGACATTAAGCAGGCATGAGCTTCATGCCATCCTAAAAAATTAATTCTGACTGATGTAAAGTCCTGAGGTGAAATCATGGCAGCTGTAACAGAATACGCAGACACTTTGTTTTTCTTGTTTTCTCTAGCGATAGGCCAGGTTGCCTTTGTATCTACTGTGTTGTTATCTGATGCTAGTGTTTCCTTTGCCTCAAACGCAGCCTAGCTTTTGTCTTGTGCCTGCTTGTGTTTTCTCAGGTTGGGCTGTGCAGGGTGTTGCATTTGATGAGTGACCTCAGGACGCTGGATTGGAGCTTAGAGAGTGCAGGACTGCTGTTCTATTGACAGACGAGAGGATAAGCGGTAGAGTGTTCTCTCTGAAGCAGGTGTTATAAGGGAACATGCTTATGCTCAGATCAGTTGCTGCAGGTCAGCCTTTGAAATTAGGACGACAGACTTGAAACACAGCCCTGATGTTTTGTTTTTTCCCCCCCTTACTGAATAAAAAAGAAGTTGCAGGTGCAAGCATGAATTATGCCATGGAACAAAGCATCATTTGCCAGATCTTGAACTGATATTGGCATGGACATGCACTATGTAAACCGGTTATACAATAAACATCCCAGGCTTGTGTTTGTTTGGCAGTTGGCAGTATCAATCAGCAAGCTTGCATAAGGTAATGTGATAAGTGGCGTGTCCTGCTTTCATGACACCTGGGCCTTAAAGCACATGGGATCTGGCCCTTTTCTCCCCATAAAGCAATCCACAGCCGGTGCATTGGATAGTTTTACCATATCCTGTCATAACTCATCGGATTTCCAGACATCTGAGAGCCTTTGTCATCTGCCTTCTAGACAGCTCTCCAGCTTGCTCTTTGTTTAGGCACTGAAATATTATGTGTCCTCCTCTCTGTGGATTTATTTTGTTGATTCTTACAGCTTTTGCTGTTCTGAACTCACCAGATAAAACCTTTGATAAAATTATTTATAACGTCTAACAATTCTAAATAACAAGTTCAGCTACTGACTCGGATCATGAAAAATAACTTCATTGCTTTCATCAGTATTGAGTCGTTTTTTTTTCCCCACCAACTCATACTTTGTGTCATGAATGTCATGGTTGGTTGACGTCTGTCTTGTGCTTGGCTTGAGCTGTCTGTGTGTGTCAGTTAGGTGAGAGGCTGTTTGCTTCCAGGCCGCTCTCGGACCGGACGCCTCTGCGGCACTGCTGGCTTCAGCCAGGCTTTGTCCTCATCATGCCAGACATGACAGGCCTCCTTCTCTTTGGTGTTCAGAGTGATTGCTTTCTGTGGCCCTGTGGGAAACCCAGTCAAAATGGTGGCTGCCTTTTTTTTATCTGCTCCCTCTTGAACTACATATGAGACAGTGAATCAATACTCTGTGTTCTAATATGAACTCCTTACAATAGCTTGTATTGCACTACACATATCTTAGAGTTTCAAGATTTATTTTTGCATTTATCGTATCTTTAGTATATATTAAATATAAGAACAGAAATTAAATTAACCTTATATAACAGCAGCTCAGACAGTAGCTCTGGCTGCAAGGCAAATCACAGCTTTACAGTAATGCACTAGTAGTAATGCGATAATGTCTTTGTAATAAGGTACACAGGAACCTTTATGGTGGATACGGCACATATAAATATAAGTATAAATCTGTTCTTTTAAGTTTTTGAGTGGTGGAAATGCTTGAAGATGGAAGTCTTTGCATTTCATAGTTTTTCACTATGGTAACAAGCTGCAATTATTTATTTATTTATGTATGTATGTATGTATGTATGTATTTATTTATTTATTTGTGTAGCGAATAGAAGACAGAGAAAAAGGAGTTTGGAGAATAAACACCTGTTTATTTACACCTATCAGAAATAACTTGAAACCGATGAGAGGTGAAGTAAATAACAGTGATTAGTATATACCCTACGGGAATGGCGCAATCTGACTGGTCCTTTATCTAGGGATGAGAAATCATTATTCCAGGAGGATAATACTTAAGTAATGCTCCTTTGCCCAATAAGTTGAATCGCCCGACATATTATTCTTTCCAAACAGCTGTCAGTTTCAATATTAAATTAAGAGAAACACCGCCAGAAAAAGCCAGACGATTTTCTGATTCAGGGTTTTTCTTATGTCTGAACTGCATTAAACAACCTGTACCTGCTCATTTGTGATATGAATAATGTAATCTGTTTGAATAAAGTTTCACGCGTATGCCTAATGTCTCTTCACTTCCCGGCCACCGTACTTTAGTCATGTAATACTGACAAATAAAGACTAATTTCATCTTATATTAACTTATGTTGGCATCTTGGCAGCTTGTTTTTGTTTGTTAAGTTAATGAGTGGGGAGGACAAATAAGGCCGTCATGAGGCTTCAGTATCGTTAGTGTTTTTATTAGTAAATCAGCACTCCAAGTTCTATATAGAGCTCAGTGATATTTTAGTGTTTATGATTACCTTTGCTAGGTATAGATTGACACTAGATTGTTACTAGGGAGTAGCAGTATGATGACAGCGGGACTTGTGTCGGATGTGCTCATAACGTATCATAATGTCTTTTGTTATATATATAGCTCAGTGATCTGTACTCACTGGATAAGGGCAGTCATGTGTTCTGATTGGTTTGTAGTTCTAAGATATCACTGCATATACCAGTAGATATGTCACTTCACGAAAAAAAAGTGGATGTAGTAGAAACTCCCTGCTAAGCTAAAAGCCAGCTCTTCCTTTTATTTTAGACTTGTTTCAACAAAGTTTGTAATGAAAGTATTTGATGGTAAGAATATATTGTTTTGTTTGTTTCATTTTAACTCTGGTAAGAATATGCATTTAGGCAAGAGTGTAAAACACACCTTTACGGAGTGCAGCTTACTTACATTACCATGTAGTACATTATTAAACTCTCAATGAGAAATCTCAAAAGACCCTGTTAGCCACAAATCACTTACCTCTGCACGGACCACAAAGAGCTCATCTGACTTGCCTCTGTAATTGTTAAAACACGAAAAATAAATGATAAAAATCTTGTTTTAGTTTGCTTTTCTTTATGTTTCCATGTACAAACAGCCCCTATGCACCTGCTTGCACATGTGAGTCAATTTCACTAGTGTCTGTAAAAATAATAATTTTTTAAAATAAATCATAAAAATCTCATTTTAATGTGCTTTTATGATGTTCCTGGTAGAATATGCAAAAAACTAAATACCAGGCTCGGGGGATGTCGCTGAGTTGAATCGTTACCATCGACATTCTATCTCAGGGATGGTCCACCTTGCCTTTGGCGACTAATCGTTAATTGTTAAAAAAGGATGTGCTGTGAACTGCTTGGTCCCAGATATGACACTCATGCCACAGTCCACCCTTGGAGGCCTTGTGTTGCATGTAGAGTTCATGTCTTGATGGATTGGAGCCATTTTGGTACAACCTTCAGAATGAAGATAGTTGTAATGTTATGGTTAACACCTATCATATCATAAATATTGTTATGGTGACAAGTACCAGTGTTCCAGATTAAATACAAACTCATTAATACATTTTTTTCTGAGCTGCTTAATCCTAATTAGGGTTGAGGGGGGGATGGTGCCCATGTCAGCCAATTCTGGGTGAGGGTGTGGCACACCCTGGGCAGCTCGCTAGGCTTTAGCAGGGCAGAAACACGCTGACGGTAGATGGCATACTCTTTCTGAATGACAGCAATGGCTTTTTTACATGCTTCTCACCACAGACAGCGAGAGATATGGCTGGCCTTTGATAACCCAGTTAGCTGCACTTGGGGAGCAGCAGTAACAACTCGGTGATAGAGGGGCTTGAACCCTCGAGCTTCAGATAAAAAAGTATAATGTATTTCTGGCTCCGCTATAATCTGGTGAGCTGTTTAAGGTGTACCCCACATTAGCCCAGTGTTGACTGAGCTCCAACCTCCCCACAACCCTAGTAGGATTAAGCTGTTTGGCAAGTGATTAAGTGTGTGTGTGTGTGTGTGTGTGTGTGTGTGTGTGTGTGTGTGTGTGTGTGTGTGTGTGTGTGTGTGTGTGTATGTGATGTAATTCAGCATTAAACAGATAAGATACAATAAAGAATAAAATGTTTTGTGGTATAAATAATCTTTGTTTGAGTGATCAATCTTGTTCAGGTCATAAAAGCACCAAAGCATCACATCATTTTTTATTCCTTACTTACTATGCACTGCTTATGAATGTGTTCTAAAAGCCCTGTGTAGGTACCCATTTCTTTTTACAATGTGTTTACTTACTAACGTAAATCTATAATGATGCTGGAAATACTAAGGGCAGTGTGTAGAGCAATCCTTGTTTGAATAAATAAAAAGAATTCGTACCCTTCAGAATGTACACGTATGCACATTTTGTTGACATACTCAAAAAAATTCAGCTGTATTTACTAACTTATAACAGCCTAGTTGAAAAACATAACAGAGGACCTCCTGAGCGCCATAAACAAGGAAAATGACTGATAACTATCCTGTGTCTGTCTGTCCATCAGTCTGTCCATCTATCTGTTCGTGCCCATCTTATCACTGACTTGATGCTGATTGGAATAAATACACAGTAAATACAGAGGTTTATCACAAAGTTTCCCGTCAATAGTTAGGTAAAAAAAAAACACCAAATTCCTATAGATGACTCAAAGACCTCAGCTGAATGCACAGATTCACACTTTGTGTAATTTAGTGATGTCATATTTTTCTACAATAAACGTTAAACACTTACATTTTAAAGGATTTTACTCTTCAGCCCAATTAGTAAAGTAAGGGATATTGCTGTCACTTTCGCAGTCCGTGTGTCTTTTATTCACCTGCCCATCCATAGTTGCTTTCAGCACACTAACAAAAGCAGCATCACCGATCATCACCATTTTTGGTGTGGATGTTGGGATTGTGTAACTACACTAGCCTATCAATTTTTAGCATGGTCTGATATCCAATGTGGCTAGAATAGCTGCCATACTGAATTTGCATTTCATGCATTAAATCATAAATTCCATCACCTCTCAACACAATCTTTGGTGTCTATCACGGGACTGGGCATACATTTTATAATGTGGTGCATGAGCTTAGGGGTATTGCCCACTTTGTGGGGCTATTTTTAAGATATGATTTGTGGTCTTGTATAGTTCAATTAAAATCAGTTTCTTTGGATAAGCTGGTATTACAATGCAATCTCACTCACTCACTCATTTACCAAACTGTTTAATCCTAATCCTTAATTCTAGTTTGCTGTTATAAGACGCAGTCTGCAAAACCAAAAAAAAAAAAAAAAAGATGCTTCACTTTTAAAAATCTGATGAATATTGGTGGAGATTTAAAGGTTTGAAGTTTTTGGACCCCTTTGTGTAACGCACAGCAAACTCGATTGAGTGCAGTGTGGATAAAACTTTGAAAATACATCATTTGCAGTTCATTTTTCATAAACAGGACAGTTGCTCTGATAAACAGTGGTACACAAGGGGTGTACTTTGTGTCAAAAACTTGAACCTGGAATATAGTCAAAACATGACTGGCTTCTTCCGGGTGAAAAACCTTATTAAACCTTCCTGTGCTATAGTTAATTTATACAATCTGGTGGTGGTTTCTAGCCAATTTAAGCTGAGTTTGCCTGCGGGAGCTAGATTTTTGTAAACAAGGGAATCGGTGCATTTATAAAGTGATAACATTATGGCTCCATCATTTGTGCGCATAGCTAAGGGATCATATTTCCAAGTGCCTTCCTATTAGGGTCTCAGCTGACACTTTTTGAAGGCTACACCCTGAACTGCTTGACAGGCCACTGCAGGTCCAACACACACACAACCATTCACACTCACATACACATCCAGGGACAATTTGAAACAGCCAGTTAGCTTAATGTGTATGTCTTTGGGCTGAGGGAGGAAACCAGAGTACCCGGAGGAAACCCATGCAAGCATGGAGAGACCATGCAAACTCCTGAGCATGGGACTTGAACCCCGGTCCTCCTTGCTGTGAGATGGACGTACTACAATGAAATTTGTCACAAACTAACAACACTTTAGGTAAACAATGTTTATTCAATGCCAGTCTTTACTTTCTTGCTCATCATAATAAAATAACCTTCACTGCTGAATGTCAGCAGAGGATACTGAGTGCTAGAATGTCGTCAGTATCACTACCTAAAGGCATCTGATCATCTGTCTTATCCATAGAGATCTACCAGTAGTTTCATATCTTTACTCGAAATTAATGTGCCTTTTTTTACAGCCTGCTGGGAGCTGCAATCATACGTGCCACTATAACATAATATCTAAGTGCTAAAGACACGACAGTTCCTTTTAATGGCCCCTTTGTCTCACAATTGAGCATTATAAGGCATGCTTCTCGTTTCACAGCTCACCCATTATTCACAATGATGTTGAATCATCAGAATACACGCCCCATTGTCAGCTCATAGCCAGAAGCACCTGCTTTAATCTTTTCGGATTTTTACCCACTATCTTAAAGATCACTCATTGTGCAGCAAATTATTCTGCTTGTTTTTCTTTGTCAAGAACAGTTATGGCACTGTGAATTTGTCTTTAGAGCACCTGTTTGCTGCTAATTTGCCTCCTGAACCAGCTCAACCTGTTTGATAAGAGTGTTCATTTTTGTCCGATGCAGGATGTATTCCTGCCATACCTGCAGAGTTCCTGGGATGTCCAGGGAAGACTGGAAATAAAAAAGAAAAACAGGATCGTAATATTGATTCTTTCAAAGGGAGTGCCATGAACACAGACACCCTATTGTAGCAGTTTATGTTTACCTAATGCATTTCTAATCTCCATATTGTGTCCTCTTTTTCTTCAACAGCAAAATAACTTTTTATTATAAACATAACTCCTAAATTAATAAATCTCAGAAATTGTATGTTTAAATCTATTTATCCTCAAATAAATAAATCTCAGTAATTTACCTTGACATGTTTACAATAGTTCTTGTTTCATTTTGTATGGGAGTCATCACTAGCTGATTAAAATAGTGGATGCTTGATCCTCTTTGTATATTATTCAGACTCATGTCAAGTTTTTCTTTCTTTCTGCACATGTGAGTGTGTTGATTAACCAGAGTTCTGATGCCTGCAGTATCATCTTGTGGTTGTTTATAGTTGTTATCTTGACATTCCCTCATTGCCTCACTGCTTTTGTTTATTATCTGCATCATCACACTAACCACAACTGAGCGATGAAAGCTGTTGCTAATGAATGTACCACCTGCATTGGTCCTGTTGATCTGGACTGTTTCCACAGGGATATGCTGGTAAAGACGCGTTGAAGGCGCCTGTGTTGTTGATGTTGTTATGCTGTATTGTGTCGCTCCCTCCCAGCCCTTGTCAATAGAGTCGTGCTTGCAGGCCTGCACTGCATGCGCCATGACCTCAATGCATTTCTGAAGTGCATGTCACAACTCTGCTACTGTGCTTTGGTCACACACTCTGATCCTTCACTCAGCCACATAGCCAGAGAAGCCACACTGTATCCCCTCTGAGAGAGAGAGAGAGAGAGAGAGAGAGAGAGAGAGATAAGAGTAGGATGAAATAAGGCAGCTCATGTGCTGTGTAAACATCTGTGTTTTACCTGTCATTCCCCCTGAGAGCTGTCTCATTACTTTTATCTCTGCTCTCAGCATTCAGCATGAAACTTGATCCTGTCCTTGCTCCTGCTGTACATGCATACCATTTTGTCAAACAAGCTCGACATTCTTTAGAGGATGAGGCAAGGAGCCTTTGTTAAACATGGCACTCAGCGATGCAGTGGGCTGCACTTTAAAGCGGGGTGGAATATTTGGCACAGATAGCAGAGGCGTGTGGTTGAAGCATGCCGTAGGTGTGAACGTTCACAGTGGCTCGTGTCTTCTTCGCTGTTGTTGTTTTTTTGTTTTTTTTTTTTACATGCTCATTAGCAAGCTTTGGCTTTCATCAGGCTCTCGTCCAAGAATATCACACTGCAAGTAGGTCCCTGACCAAGGTCCATATGGCACTTCACAATTCCACCACAACAGGCACGAGAGATGAAAACAAAAGAGATTACGGGGAGAAAGTGTCTTTTCTGTGTCCGCTCAATCTCTGAAGAAGTAGTGGGTGGTCTGCTGCTGGTCTTTATGGAGGACCACTTTCTAATTTTGAATGCCAATGTAGATTTTTTTTTTGAGCACGTTTTACACAACCATTGCCCTGAAGCTGCACAGCCTAGACAGAGTGCATACCTCCACAAAGGCTGTTGTTCATGTTGTTGTACTTTTAAAGAGGTTGTTAAATACGGATCAGCTGTTAAGGCCACTTTTGCCCTTCTTCCTGTCACTCTCTCTATCTCTCTCTACACCCCCCAGCCCCACCCCTGCCTTCCTGTAAGAATGGGTTGTGCCTTCAGGGGCCACATCACTTACCAGCTGACATTCAGGACGTGATTGATGAGTGGCCTCGGGCACTGAGTCGACGTTGTCAGCGGCTCATAATTTATACATCTTATCTCCGTCAGAAAAAAAGCAGTGTGGTTTATAAAAATGAAAACAATGCTTTTGGTTTGGCTTCCAGTATCAGGGAAAAATATCTGATGCCTATCTCATCAGGACTGGAGTAGCCATGACCCTGAATTCCTGTGGCTTTTTTTTTTTTTTTTGCTTGACTCTGCTGTCCACCATGGACAGGCACCAGATGTTGTGCTGAATGTTGGGTCTTCTAAAACAAAGTGGAGTTACGATATAATTACACTTATTTGTGGCACGGTTTATTTTTGTAGGTTCTCCATTCTGTGTCAGCTTGTTTCAGCAGAGAAGGTTTAGGACTTCCAGCTCTTGGCACAATTGATGAGCAGTGAAATAGATAATTATTCACAGAATATTATTGCAGCTGATTCAGAGTACGACTTGATTAATTTGGCTAGTGTAAGTATATAAAAGCATGTGTTCAAGGTTAATATTAGACAAGTGCCTAACTAGGACTAATGTTCATCATGATGAATGAGCTCAGGTTTTTCATTTCCATTTTGAGCTGAACATCTATCATACATGTCAGGTCAGTCATGTGTAGCCACACTTTTTTTTAATCCATGATGTTAGATAAAAGAATGTGGAAAAAGGGTAAAATATGACATCAGGATTGCACTAATATAAAAAACCCACTGTATGTATTTTAATAAGATGAAAAAATAAAAGATAAAAAATTAAAGATAAACCTTGTTCTCACTGAGTTTGTATGGGTATTAAAATAACCCTGTTAATTAAAATAAACACAATTGAGCTACAAACCAGCACTTATATCTAAAACAAATTCTTCTACAAGCTTTATAATTACTGCAAATCTGTGAACCAAGTTATTAATATGTAATCAGAAACCAAGTAATAAATTCTACTTACTCAATCATGTGCTGAACCGCTCAATCCCACTACTAGTGTTGCGGCGGGCTGGAGCCTATTTCAGCCATAATAAATTCTATTTTTGTTATATTTAATTTTTATTCTTTGTAACTTAAATATTGCAGATTGTTCCAATTGGCCCGTAAGTGGTCACAAATAGCTTATTTGTCATGCATTAAATTTAAAACAAAGATTAAAACCATACTAAGAGGTACAATTTGTATTGTAAACTCATTATTTTTTCAGTCACCTAAAAAAACAGTTTTTTTAAACTCCTGTATTGATACCTCTTTCAAAGCACAAAGTTTTTAACTAGTACAAAGAGGTGAAATTTATCTGGAAAAAAAGATGAGGTAGAGGCAGGTAATGAGGTCACTAGTGATGCAAGACATGAGGGTACTTCAAAATGTTCTCTGCCTCACACAGGAAACATCACAGTTGTTCTTGCATTATTTTTTAACATTGTCTCCCTTACTTTCAATGCACTTGGTCCACCCAACGATCAAGCTCACTAATCCTTTGCCAAAGGAGAACATGTCCCCAACAGCATGGATGACTGTGAAAATGGTGACCAAGTGGGATTTCAGGTTGAGAAACAGATAAATGTCAGATGGTACAGTCAGATAGTGCCAGGTTGGGTGAGTATGGTGCATAGGGCAACAGTTCAAATATATATTTGGCTCCTTCTGCCACTGCCACCTGAGCTGTGTGGACAGGCACATTGTCCTGGAAAAACAGTATGCCAACTCGCAGCTTTCTTCCCCTTTTTCTTTGACTGCTTCAAACATTTGTACTTGTGGACAGTGATATAATGCTTTATAGTATACAGTTTTAAAAACCTTGTTTATGTATATATATATATATATCATTTATCATCTTCTTCCGCTTGAGATCTGAGGTCGGTCGTGTGGGCAGCAGCCTAAGCAGTGAGGTCTAGACGTCCCTCTCCCCAGACAAGCTCCTCTTTCCAGAAGAGGCTGTATATATATATATATATATATATATATATATATATATATAGATAGATAGATAGATATATACACACACATCTGTCCAACCATGATACTACTTATCTATCAGTGACGGTGAGGAAGCTGAAGCCAATCCGAGCTGACATTCACACCTAGCAGCAATTTGGAGTAGCCACTTGTGCATGTCTTTGGGCTGTGGGAGAAAACTGGAGCACCCAGAAGAAACCCATGCAAGCAAAGGAAGCACATGCAAATTCCATACAAAAGGATCCCAGTCAGCTACAAGGTTTAAACCCACAACCTTTTTTCTGTAAGGCAATAGTGTTAACCACTGCATCACTATGCCACCCCAACAAGGTGAATTATCTCAATAAACATTTTAAATGACTATAGAGTATAAATGAAAACTATAACTGCTTTTTTCCCACACAATTGAGATGACTTTTCTCATTACACGAACACATTTTTATGGAGCTGCATTTGAAAAGGAAGTTTTTGTTTGTGTTGTGCTCTCAACATTGTGTTCTTCAGTATTAAACCCCAAGAACAACATGTTTAGTTAGCACAGCACAGATAACAAAACAACTCCGTAACCCCTCTCCTTCTATTGATCTGTACTCACAGATAAAAGAGCTATGCTAAAATCATGCATTTTTCATTGCACCATCCGTGGTTCACTTGCAGCCTTTGCAATTGGCACTAAGGATTGCTTAAAGCTATACTTATGAATGCTGTCTGGTTTTACTCTATTGATTGCATGGGTTTGAATCTTGGATATTGGAGACAACAGTCCCCTGACAGCATTTTGCTTTGCTTTGATCAGTATGTTGGCTTTGAGCGATTGTGAACAATGAAGTAAATGAGGCTCTCCATGTAGTGAGGAGATACAGCACTTTATTGTGTCTCCTACAGAAACATCATAACTACATCACAGTATATTTTCTTGTTGGAAAAAGAAGCAGCTTTTATTTGTATGCAGAACTCAAACTAATCACACGTATTCTTTCATGAAAAAAAAAGACCAGACTTCAATGATCACACAGGTTTTTTAGCTCCCACCCAACGGGAGCTACAGGACTGGGTTTTGTCCGTCCGTCACACTTTAATTTACATCTTTACTTGCTGCACGCTATAGAAGGGTCTTTCAAGCTTGGTATGCTGGCTTACTACTATGAGTGCTAGGACGAGTTTGCGTGTGAGTGACCTTGACCTACTTTTCAAGGTGACCGAGGCAAAACTGTACATTAGGCCGCACACTGAAGCTGGGGCTTTCAAACTTGCTATGCTTATTCTATATCGGCATATTATGAAACGGTCTTTTCAGCGAAAGCATCTGGTCTTTTTTTTTTTTTTTAAGGAAACAAATCAACTTGCATATAAATCTTGTCACAGCCTCGACAAACTCTAGAACTTCACCTCACCAAATTTCCCAGGATGCACCTTACCGATCAGCATCGACCTCAATTCTGGCTTACACATCACATGACATCACCTTCGCCCAGAGGTGACTGAGATAGGCTTCAGCCTCCCCTAGTAGACCCTAGTGGGATTAAGCAGTTTGGCAAATGACAGAGTGAGTTGTTTTGCTATGGTCTTCACAGCAAATAGTCTCGAAAATATGCACACCGAATATTTACATAGCTTGTGTGCCCTATTACATCTCTAACACTCTAATAAGCTACCTTGCTGATGTAATTCAAACTAACAGCAGCTAACTGGTAAAGTGAAGAAAAGAAAAAAGTACTGACTGTAGCATTAATGCTTATGAAAGCTCCCATCATTTCACAGTGGTTAACAAATAGATCAAAGTTCTCCAAAATAGAGCTGTTTTTTTTACCTTTCCTCTATGTTCAGTTTAGATAACGAAGACTAGCGAACAACGTATGTAAAACTATGTACATGTTTTGTGAACATTAGTCAGACAGCTTGACCCAGCAACATCCTCTTAAATCAGATTTTCTCTGCCAGTTATATATTAATGGGGGAAGGTATGTATGTAAAGGTATTGCATGTAAAGCCTAGATTCCACTGGAGCTGATTGTGGCCACAATGCTTTTGATTCCATCAGATGTGTCGCACCACGTTTCATAATTATCTCAGAAGTGATGATCTGCTCTGCAAAAAATAGATGTTCAAGCTGTGCACAGCCGCACAAAAATTACTGGGAAATGAGTACATCAGTTAACAAAATCGGACAAAATTCTCTGCTTCTGAAATGCCGTTGGAGTATAAAGCATGTCTTGTGTCTTGAGTACGAATGCATGTCTCCTTTAGAGAATGAATTCTTGGTGAAGAATCATCTGGAACATATGGTTGACGTCGATATGACCTGTGCTATATGAAGATTTCTTCAACATTTTGAAATGTGATGTTCAGGCTTAAGGCTTTTTTTGGTTGAATCTCCTTAGCCTGACTGTCATGTTTTAACTGGAGGACTTTACACTTAATTTGCAGGAAGAGATATATGTATTTCTTTTTAGGATAATCACCTAATCATTTGCACACAGAGAGGTGATAGAGACATGGGGGAAACACATAGTGAATTTGAATTCTTTATTTCTTGGGTTTTTATGTTTATTCTGGAGAAAAGGTTCTCACTGGCTGTAGCTAGAGTGAGTGACAGAGAAAGAGAGCGAGCCCTTTTAATATTTTTTAAAATGTATGTGAGTTTCTTGGAGGGAAGAAAGGTGTGGCTGCTTGACTGCTAGTGCAGCATATATGTCAGAGCTCATTGTTCCATCTAGGCTTTCTCTCATGTCCAGAGGACGAACTTAAGAATAGGTCCCCACAGGAAATAATTCCAGAAGTGATGTTGTGGTGATGGTGGTTGCTGCTGTTGTCAGGTGTTAAATAACACTTTGGACCAAGGACAGCTAAATGACAGAGTCCTCTCTGGGAGAATATAAAAAGAGGAAAAATATAGTGCAGAGCAGCAGGAAGGACTCCTCAAAGAGATGACCATCAGCACAGCGCCAAAATGTTTGGCAGCACACTGCTGCCATGGTATAATTGGAGCGAAAACATATATGGGTGCAAATAACCCCCTGTCAGTGGCATTAAAAAGAGTACAGTTGATGGCTGAAAGAAGGAAAAAAGACAGAGAAAGTAGGGGAAAAGTGGAGGCTAAGTAAAAGGCAGAAGAAATGGAAACATGGTGGCAAGAGAGAGAGAGAGAGCGAGAGAGAATATTTCAGATAATTCGAAGCTGGTTGGCCATGCTGGGAAACCATAAATATTTCTAAATAAAACAGTTGCTTTGTCTTTCAGTGGTTCTGTGACTGTTTTGTGACATATTTTGTATGTAGGCGAGCTCCAGGAGAAAAAAAGTTACATTACAGATGACATCAGCGATGAAAGTGGGCGATGTGTGTGTTTAATTCACAGACACAGCATCACCGATCAAAGCGTTCCCTATCATTAACACCAGATAGCCCCTGTCTTCATCTTTCAGTGACCAAGAAACAGCTTCGAGAGGAATGTGGGATGACACCATCTTGAGGGAAATGCTGCAGCTGCACTGCAACAGATGGATTAAAAATGGAACATCATGCTTTACTATACCAGTGTTTTGAATCATTTTTCTCACAGTGTCTTAAGGTTACATTTCTAAGAGAATAAACATCGTTTACTTGTTTTGTTAGGGAAAGAAAAACACACATAGCTCATGTGAAGTGCTCGATGATGTGAGTGTGGTGCTCCCAGGCCGAGGGAGGGCTCCCTGCTGCGCCATTTACCACTGCCTCAGCCTCTATTTGTTTAGCTGCAAAATCACTCTTAAAAAGCAAGGCAGGAATTGGCATGCCCCCTTGCGAGGAGAAACTTTTGGCTGTGATGATGCCTGGGGGGTTGGGGTTGCTGGGTATTATCTGGCTCTCACTCAGTTTCTCACACATCTCCGAGCGGTGTTACTGACAAATGCACTGCTTATGCTGTGTACATTTGAAGACTGGCCCTGACCTCCTCCTCTCAGTCGAACGTGTCAGAATGGTAATGCTTGCAAAGCGATGGGAGGTTAAATTAAGTTTTCACATGCTGTCAGCTAGCATTTATTTATTAATTTACGAAACATTTAGCTACTTTTCCTCAATTATAATCCTGAACAGAGCTTGTCTTGTTTTTCAAGGCAGCTGGGCGGACGGTCATTGTCTGAGCTCAGATTGCTGCTTTAGCTCACTGGTCGCCCTCATTAATCATCCCTTCAGACTATTTATAACGTCAGAGCCACCGCACCATTGGCTTTTATCATGGTGGCACCCAGTTTGGTGGCAGGAGGAAGCCTAATTATTAACTGTTCAAATGACAGTCGGCGCTGTTCCGTCAGCGAGCAGATTGACAGGCAGACTGAGAGAAAGGCCGCGAAACAGCACTGAGCCACCTGACCCATTTTTCCTCCCCCTCTCAGGATCCCAGCAAACCACGTCCTGTTTTTGTGTTCCTCCACAGTCGACTGTCTCACGAGCAGATATGCCGCTGCGCTCTAAGGTAGATGATAGATGGCGTTATGTTTCATTTGAGCTTGATGACATTAGGAGCTGGTTTCTCGGTTTGTTGTTGACAGGTAAAAGTAAGAATGAGTTGGTTCAGATATGTAAATGGATCATGCCTGAAAATAGATGCATGCTTGCCTGTAATTAGCACTTGATCTGTCTGACAGTTGTAATTTTACACTAGACAGTCTCAGATTGTATTGTCGCTTCTTGAGCTGCCAATGGTGTCAAAATAAATTCACAACATCATTTAGGAAACAGCCTAGCTGTCAATCAGGCTTTAGGCTGACTTATCAAACTCTGACATATTTGCGGTGCAGGTTAATCTAATGTTTTAGAACTGCGGTATGAATTATTGCGGCGTCCTGATAACCTTGAGACGGAAACTGGACTGCTGCAGGGAGGACTGCTGGGAAACATGAGCAGAATCTCCCCTGTGCAGAATGACAGTCTTTGTTATTTGTCTTCTGACACCATGGCAGACAGCTATCAGGAAGAAAGAAAACTCACTGTGAGCTGGGACGAAAAAAAAAATAAAAAATGAGAGTCAGACTCACCCCCCTCCTCCTCCCTAAGCTTGAGATCCCCAAATAATGAAAGGGATCAAGTTTCTGTCACTGTCACAGTACAAACATAAACTTTTCTGGCACCTAATAAATAGGCAGCGTGGCATTGTTTTCAGAGCCAGACAGGTGTGTCTGGTACACTACTGATGGCTTCTATTATTCTGCTGGGGAAGCGTGTTTGCTTTCTTGTCATATATTGTCACACAACTCTCTCGTGAGAGGAGGGCGGCTTGAAAGATGGCCAACAGTAATTATACACATGCCTTCCTTCTCTGCCTTGTGTTTTGCTCGCAGCCAAAAGCTCAAGAGCACATGTTCACTCGTTAAGAAGCACGTTGATTGCAAACTTGTTTGCTGCCTGAGTAGCAAGGCGAAGGCGTGGAGGGGCTGAGGGCACCAGTTACTCATCGCCATGGTGCGGTTAAAAGCCCCGATCCTGGTGCAGGTGATGACATTATTTGCACCTGAATAGCAGGTACATCAACATCTTCTTGTAAGCGTCTGCAAAGAGAGACAGTGGAGCGCTTTGTTCTCTGCACAGCCCACTTGGGGCTTTGACAGCCTGCTGATAGATATTATCATTCTTAATGTCAGTAAATAGTGCCTTGGTAAAGATCTGCTTCCTTTCAGTACTAGAGGTCTCATTTATCTCTCGCAAGCTCTGGCACATCTCAAAAAGCAAGACGATTTCAGAATGAAGGAATTCTGTTGTGTGTGAAAGGAAGACACAGTACCATACTTGACTTGTTTAGAAATATTAATAGTGATGATCTTTTAAAAATGAATGTAAACAGCATGCTTTTGTGATGTTGTTCAGATTGGGGTTCATTGCTTAAGTGTTTCTTTTTATAATAACAAAAGTTCCCTTTGACATTTTGTCACAGGCATGTGCTTAATTTCAGGAATAATCAACAACACTAGAGGCACACAACCATTACTGACAACCAGCTCTGTTTATGGTTTATTTTCATGTCTGTACATTTCGTGCCCTTTGTTGAAGATGGGATCATTTCCTCTGCACTCTTTTCTAATCTGTTCTGTTATTAAAAGTTCTCTGTATACACTGCCTTGTATACAGTTATCCCTGAACGTTCCTTCATTTTGTTGGATTGGGAAACTGAAATGGACCTGATTACAACTACATATGTGTATTAAAAAAAACCCAAAAACTATTATAGCTTGCAAAATAATTTACATCTAAAAAGTTGTGATTGCGGGCAACACGGTGACGCAATGGTTAGCACGTTAGCCTCAAAACAAAAAGGGCCAGGTTCGATTTG
>JAOUQZ010000039.1:12911952-12937785 GCA_028564935.1 Neosilurus hyrtlii
TATATATATATATTATAAAAAAAGTAGTATACATTGTAGTAAGTTAGATTCCCAAGTATGTGTGCACTGAGTACCGTGATTGCATTTATGTTGTCCGACTAAACAACAGAGAACACATTATTCACTAAGGAGCAAATATATAAATTATTATGTGTGTGTGTGTGTGTGTGTGTGTGTGTCTGGGCCTTTTTTTTTAACCTAAATAAAATACATTTTCAGCCTGTCTGTGATTTCAGATGATAAACAAGAAAACTGAATAAATATGAAAAGGTATTGTGCACTTCACAGATGCACCCTGAGAACTAAGCACTGCTAAGTAACCGTCACATTTCAGTCAGGTGAAGAGCTAATTTCCTTTAAGTTCACATGCCACTTTCTGTGACTCTGCTTTGTGACTCGTCTCCAAATGTCTCCAAGTATCTAATTGCGCAGGAAACATCGGAGACAACACGGTGTGACAGTCCTGCTCAATTATTTAACATCCTGCATACTTAAAAAAAAAAAAAACATTTCTGACATTAGATGCAGCTCCTAATAGGAACAGGAAGATCCACATTGTGTCACATTTCCAAAGAGTGTGTATTAAATGCCCAGAAGAAAGAAAGGACCGAATTTAGCTTGATATCAAATTAAGGAATTAGAGGAATAAGAGTCAGATAAGGAATTAATTCTTACGTTTTTCTTATGGGTGAGAACTGAGACAGGATTCAGCAGGATACTGAAAGCACTCATGGCTAGCTTTATGTAGATCTAATTTGTTCTCTGTCAGTCATCTGCAGCAGAACTCAGTTTAGTTTAATGATGTGCTAGTGTATGTGTAGTGTATATCTGATATAGACAAGCTTAATGTACCTTGAAGTTTTCCTAGCACTTTAGCCCTTAAGGTAGGCTTCTACCTTGTTTATATCAGTGACCTGCAAGTACCTATAGTGCAGCATTGGTGAATATGTGGTGCTCAGAGCTAAAATTTAACCAAAATGACAAGCCCGGCCACCAGCACCTTCAGTGTTTGTTAAAAGGTTTTGATTCAAAGCTTCCAATAAATATTTATTATTGTTTATGATGATGCTGTGCATAATACGAGTTTTAATATACTAAATGAGTAAGAGCATTAATCTCGACTTTAATGAATTGGAATCCTCCTTGATGCTGTGCTGTATTCACCTGTTTATTACACCTATGCAGGCAGTGTGTAAACATCAGCAGTGGACTTTAAGAAGTAGCTGGCAATAAACCGTCAGCTGGCTCCTTAAAATTCAACTAAAAAGTAAGTTAAGTGTAGTGCTTGTTGATATGGACGATTAACTTCCTGTTGTGCCTAACCTTTGATTGTCTAACACTGAAGTGGCTCTGGTAAAGCACTGGAGGCCAGCCGGTAGGTAAAAAAAAAAAAAGAAGAAAAGAAAAAAAGAAACAGTTTCACTTGTGATCTCTGATCTTATGATCCATTTGCATTGTGCAGACTCGTTGTTGCTGAACTGGTAAATCATTACATGTATCCTTGCTGCCAGTCAAAAAGTACTGCTGATAGACGCCATTACATTTAGCCATTAGCCAAGAAAATAGAACCTGTGCTTTTTATACTGAATCCTATCTGAGATTTCAGACTTAAAAGTCTGTACAGATTTAGTGAAGGAAGTGCCGCAGTGCTGTAAGGAAACTTTTCTCCCCTCCAAGCATGAGTTTAACACCACTCATTATTCCAACTTCTTGTCAAGTGCTACTTTTTGCCCAAGTTTGTTGTTGCTATAGCTCTGGTAAACTTGTAAATAAATAATAATATATAAATTCAGTGATGTGATTGAATATTAGTAGCAAATCTGAGTCTGGTTTAATGGATTCTGCTCAGAGTCACAACACATATTCAGGTCAATAGCCAACCCGCAGTTTTTCAGTGTACAAATAAAGGCTAAAATTTATTGAAAGTAGATGTCAAAATAGCGTTTGGTGTTGACTCAAATGCTCATATAAGTTTGCTTTTCTGTGATCTTTAGCTCATCAGAGAACTCGGCAAGTGTTACCAGAAAGAAGGAAAGTTTCAAGCTCACAGAATTTATTTTTTTATTTTTTTTATTTTTGATAAAGACCCAAAGAGAAAACATATCAAAAGACATTTTTCTACATGTCTTTTGCAAGCACAAAAAGCCGAAATGGTGTCAAGAGAAAACAAAGAAGAAAGCTTGTTTCTTCTAACAATTGCTTTAAGCTACAAATTCTCCTTGAATCCCCAGCCTCCCCTTACTGTCGAGTTTCCACTCTTTCTCGCGTTCTCCTTTGCCCCCTCCCTCCTCTTTTTATTTCTCGCTCTCTTGCTTTCCCACTCTGCGTCTTAAAGGGAAACCAGGCCCTTCTGTAGGGCCTGATAGGTTGTAGTCTGATGCTTAGCAACAACATTCCTACGCCTTAAGTAGCAGTAAGCCCCTGGCTGAACTCTTTGAAGTGGCTGTCAGGCCACATTTATTTCGTTTTAGCACTTTGTCTACTTGTCCAGATGTATAAGGAGATAAAAAGTACTGGTGTTTACACTGATCTCTGCTCCTTCCTTCTCTCACTCTCTTAATGTGTGTGTGTGTGTGTGTGTGTGTGTATGTGTGTGCGATTAGATTGTAGCCCTGATCAGTCTTGTGAGGATAAGTTGAGCTGAACTTACTGAGGATGTTAGACTCCGAGAAGATGAGAGCTCAAAAAGGAGTCTCTATAGCTTTGGGGCCTTTGCTGTTTATACAAAAAAAAAACCTGCGGAAAGAGCGGTTTCCTTTTCACCTTCTCATTCTAAAGTAGATCTGTTTTGGAGATGATAATCATGAACGACTCAGGATTTAGCAGCATTTACCATGTTAGTGTTGGGCAAACGACCAAAGGAGGGAGAGAGTGTGAGCATGATGTATAATCCAGCAGTGGAGTCATATTTCACTGTGACATTTTCAGCAAGGAGTCCTGCCTCTGATAGCAAATCCCCCAGTGGGATAAGGGGTGCGGAGTCTTTTTCTGTTAATGCCATTATTTCATTCCTTCTTTCCCCAGCTTGTAAATTTCGACTGCATTATCATAAACTGCTGTGATTACTCAGTGTATATAGACAATAATGATGAGAGCAGGCAGCATATGCCCACAGCCTGGAGAACCAAGGCTTACTACCATGGAGACGCTTATATACTTTACACTGCAGCGCCCCCATCTGACCATTACACGTACGGCCACGTACGGCTGTGCTGTTGTGTTGGTTTACTGTTGGAGTGTGTGTGTGCGCGTGTGTGTGTGCATGTGTGTGCGCACGTGCATGTTTTTACACGTTGGACCACATGTTCCCACACGGAGAGAAATACATGGCAGTTTTTACCATGTGGAACATTTAACTGGTCCCCATGAGGAAAGGTGCTCCTCCCCCTTAAAATTTCAGCTTTTGATTTAAAAGACAAAAATCAAACAATCAAAATCCCTGAATGAGCCAGAATTTAGTTACGAAGCTTAAGGTTAGGCTTAGATTAGGATCAGCTGTATTAATAAATTTTGGGGCGGAGGTGTAAGAATCTGTCAGTGTACTGTTATGTGTTCGTTTTCAGTATGCATGTCTGTTGGTGTTTTCATAGAATTATCTGCCGCGTTCCTATGATGCTCAGATAGATCAGAGGAAGTCTGTACTATTTCTGAGTGTTCTGTGATGATGGAGATTTATTCAAACAGAGAAATGAGTGAAAGCGTATACATGTTCCAGCCCCATATCTGCTTTAGAAGCCATTTTTATCCAGAGTCCATCAGGATCAAACTTCCTGTGATGCTGTTTATTCTCATCGTGATGCGTGCTTCATGTTTCCCCTTAGGGAACAGCTCATATATTTCCTCAGTGTACCTTTCATCAGCACATTATCTTAATTCATGTCATTGTCAGCCATTATTAAATGACCAATCCAAACAAAAAAAAGTTGTAACTAGTGAGGGTCAGTGAAAAGCTGATGCATATCTTTTAAAAGCAAACACAGATAAACGGCTCTGTGAACACGAAGGTCCTTAAACTGCCTGTGTGTTCTCTAAGCCGAGGAATGAATGAATTCCTGGTGCCCGGAGCGACCCCTCGGCTTGTGATTATGTTTGTGTAAAATCTTAAGGGTACTGATCAAAGCAGAGCTCTTGTCCGCCTGCTCTTTAAGAAGCTCAGGAAAAAAGGGGCCTGATAACAGCTGGCATTCAAATTGAGTTTTCCTTTAACTTTGTTACGCAGGGTCTCCCATTATGAGCCAGGCCTCTTTTCTCATCGTGAGGATGCCTCATTGAATAAAGAGAAAGAGAGGAGGGGAAGGGGAGGGGAGGAAGCGTGAGGGAGGGCTCTGATTAATCTTCTTCAAGGGTGTGGGTGTGTGATCAGTGGACTTGGCCAGCGTTTGGTTGGGTTGGGGGGTGGGCTTTGCACTTACGGGGAGATCTCTGATGTTGACAGCGGGTGACTTTTGCGCACGGCATGTGATTGACGTGCCTGGCCACTGGGGCGAGGAGGGGGTGTACTGTGTCCAGTGGGGCAGAGCCAGACCCTGCCTGTGGGTGGTGGTGTTAATAATGTGGCAACTGGGAAGATTAATTGTAGACAAGCAGCAGGATTACGAGGGGCTTTATGGTGGGGAGAGGGCAGTTTGGTGGGGAAGGCCTCTGATCTGTCAGGCCCAGAGGAAATTAGTCAGGGCAGACTGACGTTCCCTCTCCGAGTGCTGCTTTAGGATATTAAAGCCAAATGGCTGGAGGAGATTGAAACTGGTAACAAGGAAAGTGCTGACATGCTCGAAAGCCGTGGCTACCTCACACCATCTGACTTACACAAGTGTGGTGATAATTAATGGCAGGATGTACGAGGCGATGATGCTTAAATGTAAGAATAATCATTAGAACATGCATGCATGGATAATTTTTTTTCTTTATATGTTTTTTTCGCTTTAATGTCATTTATTAGTGCATTTCTCACTGTACCGTTTTTTTTTACAAATCTGAATCAGTTGTGAAAGAGAAAGCAATTTATTCAGAAATCATATTTCCAAGGATATATTAACAGCAGCTGGTACAGTAGGGAAAAATCAGTGCTTAGCCTTCTGTAGAGTAAATTAGTCGGTGTTGCCCTATGAGTAAGTACCTTGTGAATTGTTTTGTGCAAGAGTTTAGGCTGTTGCCTGCCTTACTCATAGTGCTCATGGGCTAACTGGGGCTTTTTTAGTGAGTAACTACACAGAAGACATGAAATACTGTAGAGTATCACATTTGTTTGGCTAAAGAATGACAGACTGTTTTCAGGCAGTAGTAGTGTCATGCCACCTGTTGGCATGCCAGGACACAGCATTGTGTGTTTGGTCATGAGGGAGTTAGAGAATAAGTGACACACTGACCCCGGGCTGACCTGCAGCATCCTCCTTGACTGAGTGCTAGAGTGGGGGCCTTTCCCTCGTCCTCCCTCGAACAAGAAGGAAAGAGATAATCAAAGGCAGGGTCCCTGTTCACCTCCACTCCTCCTCTCCCTCCTCTCATGCCAGATAATGAAAGCTGTCCAGCACCCTGATAAAAGCTGGAGTACTGCTCCTAACATTACCTTTCCACCACACTCTGAAAATTTATGGCATTTGGGCAATCAGTCATGGCGATGAAGCCTTTCTCCCTTACTCCACCCCATGATTTATATTTTCTGTCTTTCCTTCTCTTTGTCTTGTTCTCTTTGTGACACTCTGCCCCCCCCACCCCACCCCACACACCCTCTTTCTCCCTCAATCTGCGTCTGCCTTTCATGCCATCAGTCTGAATGAATGATTGGTGATGACAAATGAGTACTTTTTATTTAGGGCTCAATTAGGATCAATGCATTCACAGCTCTGAAATCAATAATGTACATTTCTCCTGTCTTTCCAAACTAATAAATCCACTTAAACTGCAATGCAAAGCGGCACAGGTGCTATAGTGGGGACTCCATCAGCACAATGAGTTCATGTTTACTCTATTTGTTTTGTAGGATCTTAGTGATTGCAGATCAGACACCACTTGTATGCCTTACACTCCACTTCCAAGATCCAAAGATGAAAAAAACCCCAAAGGTAAGTTTAGAAGCTATCTTGATAACAGAAATAAATAAAAAATATATATAAATACTTGAAAATAAGTGAAAGTATTGTACCATGGAATATGTGAGATTAGATCAGTGATGTATTATATTATATTACATACAATTATATAATTATATCTATTATATTATATTGTATTGTTATATCTAATCTGTGATGTAGAATAGATACAAACGTTTCTGCTTCACCTTTATAAGTGTGTAGCCATGTTCTCCTTTTGAATGCTGCAGTGTATCAAATGACAATAATTTCATCATTAAAAGATTGCAGAACATCATGTGACATACTCTACAAAGCAAAAACAGTCAAGTCAGAAAAAGGATAATTTAAAGTAATATGAAATCATTTAACTTTGTTATTTGATATAATTTGAATATTAGGTCACAGGCAAAAAAAAAACCCACACATGCACCTCTTTTCTTATTCACTGTGAACTTTGCCTTATCTGTGTTAAAAAAGACATTAGCATAAACATATGGTAATATAATAATATTTCTTTTAGACACTAGACAAGAATGTTGATAATTCAGGCATGTCCTGTCATTGGGTACACATGGGGTGTCTTGCCATGATGTCTTCATGATGGAAACATTACAGCATTAAACAAACAGTGATTGAGTATCAAATGTAAACAATGTTTTTGTACATGTCTCCTGCACTAATCCTAATCTGACTTTATGTATATTACTACACCGACAGCTTTAAAGAGGACCTTTCATGATGCTTTGTTTATTAATCCTGTGTAGTAGTACATAATAATGTTTATTTTTAATTACACCATATAAAATTTCATTGAATAATGATTACATCTGAATAAACGACACTATTTCATGCACTCAATAAAGCACGTTTCAGAATAATTGCATAACAATCTTATTATTATTATTATTATTATTATTATTATTATTATTATTATTATTATTATTATTATTATTATTATTATTATTATTATGCTAAGGACCAGAACAATTCACAGATTTTTATCCTTAGCTGTTATAATATTACTCAGTAATGCACAAAGGACTATACTAAAATAAATTCATAAAATTTAAATTAAATGAAATTAAAATTAAAGATTTCCAACATGGCTTTGTGCCAACCACACGGAGTAATGATCTAACAAGCTAAGACCAATATATGATTTATAAGCACATAATGTATTTCGAAATAGTAATTTAACATACTGGCAGCATAGAACAACATTATTTAATAATAGCAGAGCATTCAATCTTTTACAAGTACAGCAGAGTATTAATTTCAAATATCAAATATTACTTTTAGGCTCGGGTTCTGTGCAGGTTCTGTACTACTGTGAAAATTTCTGGCTTTGTGAACAGCATCTATAATTTATTAATGAATGTGCATTTGGAGATTCTGTTTTCTGAGCATGGAAATGAAACAAAGGTATGTATTGTATCATACAATAATAAATGAATTCTGCTTTACCAAACTTTTAAAAGAAAGAAACGAGATCATGAACCAGTTGCAGTATATTACATTCACCCAGTGCATCTTGTACCATTTTGTAATAGTCAGAAACATTTTTTCTCCACCGACCGACTACAGACAAATAGATTATTCTCAGCTGCCGGTAAATTTCCCAAGCCTCTGGTGAAGCTTCATCGATGTTCGTTATGAGACTGCGACTCTGCAGGAGAGCTGCTTTTGACATGCTGAACTTCAGGAGAGAAAAAAAAGGATTTTTTTATGCAGGAAACATTTATCATGTTCTTTTGTCCGTGCAGTGCAGAGTACTGTGTTTTCACAACGCGGCCATGGTGCTGCCACTTTTCCTTTCATGTGAGGTCAACGAAGAGCCTCTCCACCCCCCACCAAGGACAGATCTATTTCACAAAGGCTGACCCTCACCTCTCAAGTGATGTAGAGGAAAGCCCAGTGCTTTGTCAAAATCATGTTGCTTGAGAATAGTCCATTAAAAGGTGAGCAGAGCTGACATATGAAATATTTTTTCTCCCTCTTAGATTTCGCTGCGCTGACACTCTCCATTCGTTATTTTTACGATACTGTACTGCAGTGTTAGATAACACAAGCCCTCATCTTTGTCCTTCGCCTCCTTTTATTCTTTCCCCGTTATCACACCATTTTTATTTATCTTGACTTATTGCCTATTCTATTTGCTTAATGCATCAGGTCTAACACAGTAACTCTTTATTTGAACTTTGGCTGTGCCTTGGAAGGGAAAAAAAAGCTTTAATAGAAAAGCCCTGACACTAAAAGATGCAGTTCACCTCCAGGAAGGTTCTGGAGGAAGCAAGCTATTTGTATGCATTGGCAATAACTCATTGTGAACCAACGCATGATGCAATTATGCAGTTATTTATCGGGTCCATCTGTATAGGACGGAATGGTAATAGTGCCCATGCTTTGCCCAAAGGTTTGTTGCCAGTCTTGTCAGGCCCGCTGTATGTTAGATGCTGTATTGCAGTGACCGGCAGAATTAGTGGCATGTGTGACAGCAGGCTGTCCTGAACAGAAAGCCTTTCTGCTGTTTCTCAATATTGCTACAATTAATGTCACCTGTGCCGAAGCCCCAAGAGCCAAGGTGCCATGGGTAATCAGGACAGGAATGAGTTCTTGAGATGGCAGAGAGGGGACGGGCTGTGTGCCTGCTGTGCTGACACATAGCGTATAGGACTAAAGGAAGTCTTGGCTTTTGGGAAATGAGACCCTTGTCTCTTGTGTTAGGCTACAATTGGGGAGTGGACACACAGTGGGCAGACAGGAGAGGCTCAGAGGAGGGAAGAGGAGGATGAGGGAGAGGGAGGATGAGAGGCCATGAGGCAGGCTAGGTGTGACACAGAGAGGATGGCAGGGATTGGAGGCCGGAAGCATAGCCACAGGAAGCAACAGTGCTGTCAGCTCTAACCAGCTTTAAACCAACCTGCAGACCAAGTTTTTTCTCCAGAGTCATCTCCTAATACATCCAGCTTTAAGACCATGCATCACAGCAGTACCTAGCATTGTGCCTATAGATACATACCAAGTAATACACAATAGATTCCGTGTGAATTATATACTAATAAAATTAAACATACACAAAACAAAACAAAAGTTAGAATACATCATACATTCCGAAAAGTAGTTTCATAAATAAGAGTAGAGGAAATGGATTGTGTATCTAATATGATCCTCTATAAATATCACTAGAAACTAACAAATTCCCCCACGTGCATTTTGACATCTGTAAGCAATAAATGCTTCTCTAGAACTCGTATCATACCTCATGAACATTTATTTTCTTCTTACTGAGTAAACCAGAGAACATTTACCAGAAAAGGAAACCATACTCCTACATATATCAGCTGAAGTGCATTTAAATTTTGTTATTGTAGACCATGTGTGGCTGTAATGGATGTCTGTATTTTAAACGGCACACAACTGTTCTTCAAATCCCTCCAGACAGGAGGCCTTTGCTAAAAGAATATCTGAGCAGAAGACACCCCGGGGACGCTGTACTTTTTTTTTTTTCCCACCTGCAGTTTGCTTTCATTATGGCACAGCTGATATTCAGCCCCTGAAATGGAACTGTGAGTGAAGAATAAACTGTTTTGCAGTTGCAGCACAACAAATAAACAAACATCTGGGACCATTCAAAACACTCCATTAGAACATTCCATTTTTTGCCAAAAAAGTGAAAATGATGACAAATGGGCTGTCGTGGAGGCTGGGAGAGGCCAGATGATGGAGCTGTGGGTGCTAAGCACTGACTTTTAAAGCTCAGCAGGATGGGGGAGATATACACCTGCTGCTAGTCCCCCTATCCTCCATTAACTTACATCTGGCAACTGTGCGTCACTCATTTACTCAGGCCCGGATCTGCTGCTAGTGAGTTAAAATGTTGTGTGTAACACGGAGACACCAGTACGATGTTAGAACCTTTGTGTAATTGAAACAGATATGCTTGGTGTGGGTGATATAATATTTTTGATATTAATCCAGTGGATATGTAGTGGCCTTGAGCTTTATCCCAACTGCTTCTTAATTATAGTCTCCTCTGCTTCTGTAATAAGTGTGTGTCTATATTTTATGGAATTTTATACCATAAGCCCTGTTGAATTCACAAGTCTGATTGGCTAAAATATTTTGCTCTAACAGAAGCTCTGACAGCACTCCAGGCTGTAATTCAAAAAGCATATTTATTATAATGTGCTAGTTTTAACACATTATACTGTTTCTGCAGCAAGGACTCATAAACATAAGATTTACAAAGCCAATAAAAACACATTTAAAAACACAGTGCTATTTAATATGATATATTATTTGTTGATATGAGGTATAAGAATTGTTTCGTTTAACATTTATAGGAGGCTCTGGTATCAGAATTTTCTAACATTTATTAAGTTTTTGAGAATGAGATTTCCAGGACAGAGCAGGTTGTACTTTCCAGTTTGTAACATGACATACTGCATTTTTCATTTCCCTTATTTCCTTCAAGAGAGAACAATAAAGACTAGTGTGGGAATTGCTGTTTATAGCTGCTATAACATAAGTAATAACCTACAACATTAAATGTAACTGTAAATAGTTTAAAAGTTTGAGGTTTATTGCTAAATGGTCATTTATTACTAAGATAAAATATATTATCTGTGATAAATGGCTGTGATATAAGTAAAAGAAATGAAACAAAATTAAATTGTTATTTTTTTTTTAAATATAGTGATCAGTTTGCCATGACAGAAAGCTTGACATTTTTAAGTATGATCTTATGTGTTCATTAAATGTAGCAACAAAAAAACTATACCAGCATCCATTACTCACTAATGATATTTATGGAGACTGCAATTTCAAATGGTGCATCAAAGATTTTTATTTATTTTAGTAATTTCTAATTTCCCAAATAGTTTCCAATTTTACCTGATGATTAGACTTTTTCAAAACAATTTATCAACCCATTTTTCTTACGTAATATAAATTATGGGTTTGGACAATATAAAAAGAATAGTCATTGCTGATTGTGGTTTCCTGTGTATTTGAAGTAGACTGATTAAAATGGGAACCATGTACTGCTTTAGACAGACAGCGTGATAGCTCACAATCAGCAGGAACTTTGTTAATGAGGTAGTCATCTATTCTGTTAAAGAGCCCAGTAGAGATTATTGTGCTCCATGCTGTTTTCTGCTTGTATGATGCTTTAAATCGGCTGATTCCCTACATACAGCACGCCAAGGTCCTATTCCGAGCCAGTCCCACCAATATCATGTGAAATTACTGTTCCTCTTGGGGTGTTTTACTCCTGATTTCTCATTTGGATTGCTGTTTGACGGCATGCTAGAATACTTGAGCAGAACTGACCTGTGTCTGATTGAATGATTTAACTCTTAGATGATGGAACATGTCTCAAAAAGTCAGACAGTACCAGTATAAATCCGAACTTCTGATCACATCGTTGGTGAAGGTAAATATACTGTTTTAGATTTCTTTAGATTTGTGTTTCAAGTAAATTCACCGTTCTGTCATTTCCTGTGAATAATTCCATCTTACAGTGGTGTGGAGTAAAGTGGCATTTACACAATACATATTTTACTGATAAATTTTATATATATATATATATATATATATATATATATATATATATATAAAATAAATATATATGAGACACATGTTTCCATTTTAGCATACTGCATGTAGGAGAGGTGTTGGGCAAACACATTGCTCTGTTTCAATTCAGCTCTATAGATATGTTCCAATCTGGATAATGATGAGGTGTTTAAGATCCTTTTCTAATGACTTCAGGGTGTTTTGTGCCCATTAAAGTCTTTGTGTAAGACACACCTATAGTTTTAACTATACAAATATAATGAGTACCCATAAAAAAAATGAAATAGCCATCATGCTATGGACTTTGATTTACACATTGTGTCTCCTCAGATGTCGTGCCAAAAAATATGGTTGGAAAGTGGCGTGTGGAGAAAAAATGGCCAGACTGTATCATTTGATGTAGTTCACAGACATCTGTTTTAGATATCTTTGGTGTTCTGCATGTTTGATTAATTATTTATTTTTTAAAAAATTTCACTGATCTGTGTGAGACACTAGCTTTAAGTCAATTACTGACAGGCTTGTAGGATCATGTAGTACCTGCCAATAGACTGGTGTTGGCCTTCAATTTTGTGTTGACAGCTTTTGTTTTCTCTCTTGTATTGAGATGATATGATGATATGATTTGTGTCTGAGGGATCTGGTGGGCCTCAATGGATTCCTTTAGCACAGGAGCATGAATATCCATTAGTCAAGAGATTGAGATTAATGGGATGAATGGAGAAAGCCAAGCTAGTCTGGCCATTCTTTACCACACATAAATAAATATATATATATATATATATAAAAGATGGAGAGGGGAAACGAGAGAAAGGAAGACAGGGAGACATGAGATCGGATTATTTGGTCACTGAGGCCGTAGTACTCCTCTCTCACCCAATTCAGAGCGCAGATTAAAACAGCAGGGCTGACTTAAGTACTTCCTGCAAGCTTCAACTGCTGAACTCTACTTTGAGATGGATTTCCTTTCCACACTGTCATTACTCTGACAGAATGGCACTGCATTTACTGAATAATTCTGTTTGTGTGGGTTTTGAGGACGTGTTATTGACATGCTTCTCTCTCTCTCTCTTCCTCTCTCTCTCTCTCTCTCTTTCTCTCTCTCTCGTGTGTGTGTGCGTGCTACTGTTTGATGTAGTAGAATGAGCCTCTGAGATACTTTAAGAACTTTTATCAAGTTAAAGGTGGCAGTGTAAAGGTGCCATGCTCCTTATTCATTTTTGTCCTGCTTTATTTATTCTCTGTGCCTTCATTTGAATATGGACGGTATTGTACCTTGATGGGTCAGGATAATAAGGCACGTTGAAGTGAAATATGAGATGAACTAAATACACACTGAGATGAAATGCTCTACAAGAAAAGTCCATGACGTGAATGAATGGCTTGATTGATGTTTAATCTTCCTCCCAGATGAATAATTTAACAGACTACCTTAAACATAAGACTCTGGGGATACGTTCATACCATGCATATTTTTGTCCTCTCTTTTGATGAACAGACTAATATATTTTCCGCTGATCGTTTACTCAACTAGCAGGACTGTCTGAAATGCTTTATATATCATGAGCATTTGGGAAGAATGACAGAGCAGACCTGGCTGGTCTACTTCATGATCTATTAACACAAGCAGCATACATGTGCATGTTAAGTGATACCTCATGCAAAACTAAGAATGTGTCAGCATGATGGACAAGGACATGAGGTCTTGCCAATCTGCTCAGCCCTGTTCCAGTAACATAGTTATGGTACCTGGGACTTTGGGCTGCTTCCCAGTATTTCTGGCTCTGCACGGCAGAATGACAGAGGATACATCATGCACATGGAAACCCCATGCTCATTTTCTAATCAGCTCAAAAAGTGATTGCTAACGCAGTCAAAGCATTATTCATATTGCTGAGTGATTTGTGACGTGCGCACAGGATATCTAAGATGCAGGCTAGAATTTCCTGTGTGCTTTTAGTCATGCCAGGAGTTTAGTGCAGGTTAGTGCGGTTTTCATAGTTTCGAAACCCAAGGCTTTATCATTGTAATTTATGAGGAAGCAGGCAAGCCAGATGGTTTGGATATTTTTACAGCAGGATCGATGCTGGCTCCTCAACTTTCCCCTCTTTTCATGAGTTGATATGGATGAGTCTGCTCATGTCAAGGGGATGTTCAGTTCTCTGAGATGCTAAGACACAGTCCTGGCAGATGTTGAGCAACTTGTCATTCTGAAGGCGAAACCGATCCTTTCACAATGAACCCTGATTGCATTATAATGATCATGTGACGGAGCCAGTGGAAATGTTTATTAAGATAAATTCCCCTCACTGGAAGAGAAAAAAACATGCCAAATCGTTGTAATTCAGAATCATGGAAGATACACACTGGAAGTATTTATGATTCATACTTGGGAAAGGTTTTCCTTTCAGCATTTGTTTGTGTAAAAGTGAATCAAGCCACAATGAAATTACAAATGACAGCAATTAATTTTGTGACAAGCCCCATCATTCTATTTTATTTGTGCACAGTGTGTGTGTTTGGCTTATTAATCATCTAAACCAGATGAAAAGATGTTCTGAGAAACTTCCCTCCTTGCTCGCTGCCCAGTGGCCCGCTTTAGATTTATATTATTCACATGGGCCAGAGGCATTTGTGTTTCCATTGTATTTGACTTATTGGAATGACATTACAAATTAATTTTTTAACATTTTGTGGATAATTGTTGGCATAATGTAAACAGCATAACCGTGATTTAACATGAACAGGAGGACATCTCACTCTATTGTTGTCCAAATCTATAAGTGACATATTGGTCTCATCGATCATGTGACCTTCTTCGCACTGCTCTACATCTATTCCCACATAATCTGTGGACTGAAGCCACTGTAGTGGAAGAGACAAAGCTCATCTGTCAATTATAGCAAGCTCCATTGGACTGTTGTCTAAACTGTTTTCTTGTTCACTGATGAATCCACTGATTTATTGTCACTACTCTACATTGCTGTACAATCAGAACACACTGATGTTTGAACATGCACTATAGCATAAGGGTGAACATAGCTCAAATTAATGATCTGGCACATCATTTATTCAATTCAGGCATAAGGAAATGGATGTTTAGCATTCACTGTCACACACTATAAAAGAAGGTGAAATATCTCTGTAGAGAGTTCAAGGCTCAGAATGCTGAAGATTTAACATTCAGTTTAAAGAGACAGAGAGCATGCTGCCTATTAAACTCGAAGTGTTTGCATTTACTGTTATATTTACTGAGGTTGGTCATGCTCTTTCAGTTAGCCATTTTTTCTGGTAATTGGATTTTTTATAATCTTACCTTAACTATTGATAAATAAAAATGATAAGAAGAAGAAGATAATAATAAGATTATAATAATTAATTTTCTTTTTTTTAATGTCATTTCATTTTCTGAAGCACTGACTCTGGGTGAAGGTGAGGTACACAATGAACAGCTTGCCAAACCATCACAGGGCCTACAAAAATAATAATAACAATAACAATAATAATAAATTATTATTATTATTGTTATTAGTAGTAGTAGTAGTAGTACTACTAGTCGTAGTGGTAGTATTGGTAGTAGTATTATTACAACACATTAGTAGGAGTTGGAGATGAAATAATAATCTGTCAGACTTGTTTTAAACATTTTTTATATTATTTTCTTCCCCATGATTTCAGTATTACAAGACACATTCTTTTGCTATCATAATTATCTTCGACACCGTTTGGCTAGGGAGGTTATTTATTCACAAGCATCTGTTTTTTTATTTGTTTGTTTGTTTTTAGCGAGATTATGCTAAAACCACTAAATCAATTTTGAACAAACTTGAGGGATGAGGTATGAGCCTGGCAAGAAACCGTAATATTTTGGAGCAGATCCGGATCATAGTGTGGGAGTGTATTTAAGGCTTTTTAGCAAGTATTTATTAAATTTATTATTATTTTTTTCTGTTTGCAGGATTATGCAAAAACTACTGATCTGATTTTTATCCAACTTGGCAGAGGGGTGGGGGCCATTAAATTAATAGGTGAACCGTGCATGGAATCATGTTTTTTAAAAAAATCACAAAATCCTGAGTAAAAATCTCTGTCTTTAACATGGGGCAACAGGTTTATCTGGCACTCACCATGGGGAGACTATAACTATAACTATAACTATGCCAGGTTATAATAATCCATTTGTACTTGGCAGAGGTATCTTGCACTGTATTAGTGCCCTTTAGTTTGATTATGGGATCATTGTAACATGTAGTCTTGCTTTAAGTATGTTGACTTGATAACAGATATAGGTCATTGCAGTTCATTCCAGACTGCAAACTTCAAACTTCAAATAAGTGCCATCCACATTCTCTAGGAAATATTTCCTCTTCAGTTTGGCGTTTGGTTTCAGTGTTGAGCTTCCTGTCACCTAACCAGCAAAGATTACAGTATCAACCTTGACCACTGTCACCTTAAAGCTTAATTTTCCATCCCTTAATGTCTCCTCTTGAAAAGGCTGTTGTTGAGTGGATGAGTGAAGAGAATGTTTGTACTATACATTGTCAAAGATGCATCAAGGTTATTTACCATCATTTTTACAGAGATGCAGTCTTGAAGCAATAACAGCATTCTATTTTTATGGGGAATATGTGGCTATTTTACCAAATTCTGACAACTAAAAGAGATTATGCTAGAGGCAAGAGTGTGAAAATGTGCAGTAATGGAACATTTCTGAAGGTCTATATCATTGTAAATAGGCTTGCCCTGTGCGAAGAGCTAAAATATGCCTCTGAACTTGACATCATTAAGTCTATGCTAACCACCGTCCCTTGGGAGCTTGTAGAGATTGTATTACTGCCAGCAAACTGTTTGGTGATTGGATATAGCCTGACATACTCCTGCAGTGCAATTGATTTAGGAAAGGAAGTGGCAAATAAAAACGGAAAATGGCATGAAATGAAATGAATTGAAATGAAAACGCATGTCCTGCAGTAGGATTTTCCTTCAGTGAGGAAGTAAAGCCAGTGACCCAGTTGTACAATTCCTTGTGTGTTTCAGGGCAGCACTTTGCTTTTTCCCCACTGGCCATATATTTCCTTCTGAAATGCATGTAGTGCTTGTTTCAAAGTGTTTTATTGCCTATAAAAGCTAACTGACTGTCACTATCTTATGCAGTGATATACAGTATCAGGCACTGTGATACCTCATGAAACTACACATATCTTGTTTTTGTATGCTCAGGTGCTATTCTGAAAATGTATGCCCTGGTGTAGTCTAGGCTTTTATAATATTTTGGCTGTGATATCACAATAACCTTGTAATATAAAAAGAGGCAGAGAGGAAAAAGCCATGGGCCGAGCTTCCAGACTCACTAAGTAACAATGACATTTGGAACTGTTCAAGCCACTGCACTAATAAGAACTGATATCTGTTGAACTTTAAGCTATTCTTAAGATGCCGTTATTTTTAGTCTAAGGTCTTGTTTCTCAGCATGTAAGCATTCAGGAAAGTACAGATTAAGGTTTGTATCTCTGTAGTAGACAGAACAGAATTCTCCACAACTTGAATATATATTTAATAATATTTTAATTTATTTCTCTTGCCACATAGACAGTGATTTTGCGGTCTTATCCGCTGTCCTTCCCCTCCTAAGCATAAGCTTACTCATGCAGCCAAGTGCATAATGCGCTGTCCTGTAACATGTACGATTATAATTAGCTTTGTCAGGTCCTAGCCCCTACAACCCCCATGCAGATAATATGATAATATGTCTTCATAACCGACTGACCTTACATGCTCAATATTTCTCCCCTTATGAAGATTACATGTCAATAAAGTAATTGAGTCCTGGGCTGTGAGGCAACTGAAGATTTAGGTTATTGGACTTTTCGGGGGTAGTGATGTATGACCGTTATTATTCCACCTGTCAGGGGATGTGCAGGGCGCTGATGATGGTCCGAGCTTGTCAGGAGACGGAGGGGAGGGGTGAGTTCAGGTTGTGGAGGTGGAGGGGACACTGAGCTGTTAATCAGGTTGTTTCTCTTGAGCCTGATCCTGCTGCATATGGAAGCTGGATGAGTCATATTAATTACAGAAAAAAGACATACTGTAAGTGTCTCCATTAAGAACAAGGCAAGGTAACTGGGTATTAAAGACAAGCAACAATTCTGCACTATCATGATCAGCTGAAGCCTCACAGGATCATCAATTATAGTCTGTATTAGTTCCCCTTTGTCTCTTCTCGGACTGGATGAATGTTTTCTCCAAGCTTGCATTACACTAGTGCCTTCTGTAATTGCCACTCAACCTTTCCAGTTGGGCCATGTTTTCGTTTTAATAGCATTAAAGTGATCTAATTTCAAATGATTGCTTCATAGGCTTCATTTTTCTTTAAAGACATCAGAAGCCTGCAAAGAACATACTGAAAGGGGAAGCACAGGCCACTGTAACTCCTCCACTGTAATTACCTAAACAGCACTGTGGTTGTGTGCCGTTAGTAAGTGATCAGTTATGTTTATCAGCATTCTGGACTGAGTGTGAAGATGAGTGTGTGTTGTTAATGACCTTTGAGTCAATGGTAAAGAGAATAATGTACCTGTCCCTGTACTGTTAGATCTTTGCCCTAATTTTCATCCTGTTGAACATTCTTTATTTTGAGACAAGAGCAAGTGGATTAGTTTGTAAGTGAATGTGCTTAAGTGGTTTTATTTCGACGTATTGTGTGGAAAATACACTTGTGTATATTTTGTAAGTCTTGGGGATTATCGTTCTAATAATTAATTCATTCATTTATTCATTCATTAATTTTCTAAGCTGCTTAATCCTAATTAGGTTCATGGGGAGGCTGGAGCCCATCTCAGTTGACTCTGTGTGAGGGCAGAGTACACCCTGGACAGCTTAGCAGGCCATCGCAGGGCTAACACACACACACATACGTTCACACTCACACTCACAACTAGGGGCAATTTGGAACAGCCACTGTGCATGTTTTTGGATTGTGGGAGGTACCCAGAGTACCCAGAGGAAACCCATGCAAGCACAGAGAGAACAGGCAAACTCCACACAGAAACATTTGTCAACAAATATACAGAATATTTGGTGAGCAGACACATTAGGTAGCAGATTGTTACAAATAATAACATAATAAAATGAAAAACATTAATGATCATGGAATAAAAAATAAAATATAAAAAAGTATATAAAATATAAAATAAAAAAGTTCCAAAAAAAAAAAAAAAAAAACGCTTAAAAATAATCAAATTATTATTTCAACACATGAAACAGTGACACAGGAGAAGCAGTGCTTAGGCCTCTTGGTAGCCCAACCCCACCCACAGACCTTAGCACCGCTTCTCCTACCTCACTAAGTGTTCATTCATTCATTCTAATTAGGGTTGCAGGGAGGCTGGAGCACATCTCAGCTGACTCTGGGCGAGGGCAGGGTATACCTACTCTTTATGAAAGTCAGCAATGGTTCTTTTACATGCCTCTCACCACAGACAGTGAGAGACAAGGCCAGCCTTTGATAACCCAGTCAGCTGTACTGGGGGGACAGCAGTGACATCCTGGTGCCAGTGGGGCTTGAACCCCCAACCTTCGGATCAGTAATCCAGCTCCCTACCACCAGGCCACCACTGCCCTCTCACTGAGTTTTATGTGTGAAAATAATAACTTGATTATCTTAAACCTTTTTTAACTTACCTTAGGGCTGTGCAGTATGACAATATACAGTACTGTGTGATATTAGAAAAAGGCCTCTCGTTTAATGTTATTCTTCTCTGGTTTACTTTTGTTTTATTGCAAATCACAGTCTTTACATTGGGTCACCCTGTATAATATTGGACATTCCCAGTAATGAAACAAATTGTACCAAATTAAAGCAGTAATACTAGATTTTTAAATGGCTGAATGAATTAGCCTCATCATCAATTAGGGGTTATCTATGCCCATTTATTTTGGATTGTTCACTAAGATCCAGTGTGGAAGTAATCGTTGATCTGAATGAATTAATCAATTATTAGCCCTGACAGGTGAAATGATTAACAGTGATTATCCCATTACAGCCAGCTGTCAAAATTGATGTGTTTGAAACAAGAAAAATGAGAAAGCATATGGATCTGACTGTTCTGAGAATCTAAGGGGCCACAATGTGATGATTAAATGACTGGGTCTATTTATTTCCAAAAAAGCAGGTCTTGTGGGGTGTTTCTGGTGTGCAGTGCTAAGTACCTACAAAAGCTGCTTCAAGGAAGGACAACCAGTGAACTGGCAAGAGTTTCATGGATGCCCAGTGCTCATTGATGCATGTGAGGCGTGAAGGCTAGTACGTGTGCTCTGATCCCACAGAAGAGCTACTGTAGCACAAATTATTAGTTCTGGCTATGATAGAAAGGAGTCAGAACACAGTGCACTGCAGCTTGCTGTGTATGGGTTGCCTAGCTGCGGACCAGTCCGGTGGTTTTAATGGTATGGCTGATTGGTACATAGTGAGGCAGCCTTCTGTTTTCCAACACATAGAAATGCAGTGGTTCAATAATGTATTATTTAAAAAGCAGCAAATGACCTACAGTATTTATGGTTTTGTTTTTATTTGATTTTCTTTTACAAAACCGTATTGTTTATCTTTATTTATTTATTTATTCTTATTCTTGCTGCTCATATTATGCCCTTACTTGTTTTTTTTTCTCTCATCTCTTTTATTGTCTAATAATAGGTGGTGTAGAAATACAGATTATTATTATAAAGCGGCATGAAAGCCTGTCAAAGGTGATATTTCCTGGTAGTTAATGACTGTGTGAGCTGCCCTGTGTTAAAGAATATTTTTCCATGCCTGTTTGTATTAATGCTGGGGATTGATCCACAGCAGTCAGATGAGGCGTTAGTCTGAGTGATGCTCCTACTCTGTCATAGTGACATCAGCCTCCTAGCCATGCACTGTGGGTGTAGATGGGCAGCCCACAATCAACCCAGGGCACAGCCTCATTGTACATCTGCACAGCCCTTGTTCTTTTCTATCCATGACCTGTCTCGCTGTTCTCTGTCAGAGTGTCATGTTGAATCACCATATAGCAGCGTACTCACAAGCCCCAGGTACCAGTCCAACAAGCCTCAGATGCGGTGCTGAAATGAATATAATAATGGGCTCCGTAAAATAGCACAGGGCACTTAGCAGAGACAGCAAGACGAGTAATAAGTGAAAGGGACTGTGTGTGTATGTGTGTGGGTTTTCTTCAGGGGAAACCAAAGAGCAGATGCGTGTCCCACAGTGCGGCAGGTGCAGTTTGTCTTCTCAGCAATGGAGGTGGGAGCGTCACTGTCAGATTAGTATTGATATGTGTCACTCTAGGGAGTGTCAGGTGCTTTATTTAAGACAGCAAGGAGCCCATGCACTTGTGTGGTAATTGACGTTTGGCTGTGGGGAAGATTAGGCTGTTGGATGTGGCAGAGCAGCTGGTGCAGCAGCCATTGTGTTAAGTGTTGTTTGTCTTGTATGGTCGAGATTGTGCTAGTAGGATTCTATGTTAATTGTTTCATACAAATGTTCACATGCTTATATCAGTTCATATTCTCATACAGTCTTACATAATAATCAGTAGCACAGTATGTTGAACTTTAGCAATTTCTATGTTACATAGCTGTGTTTTTGAGTCAAAGATTGAGATAAATGGTTATTTTAACCATATAACTCTTTTTTTTTTCCTTTCAGTTATTTTTTCCCCCTCAGGGCAGAGAGTTGTGAATCTCGTCTCCTCCTTTTACAGTCAAATGACCACTGTGATGTGTTGACATGGCTGTTCACTATTCACTTACATGCTTTGGTGGCTGTATTCTTTTTTGACAGTAATCACAAATGACATTCACTGAGGAACCGTTTTGCTCATTGATGCATGAAGTCTATCACATCCATCATGATTACATTTAGTATCAGTCCAGAACCCAGATTTGGAGGTCCATCTATATCCACCTTAAAAGCTGCACGGGTCTCTTTTTCCTCTATAGAGGCTTAAATACACAATTTCCATTCATAACATATTTGAATTTTCTTAATATTACAAATGTATTAGATAAGTATACTGAATTAAAATTTTTTTTTAAATATTTGGCAAATATGAGCTCATTATTTTGGTGATAATATAAATTATACCCTTAATTTTTATTATTATTAGCTTTTTAGCTAATTTACTTTTTTAACAGCTTTGTTCCGCTTAACTACTCACCATGATACATTTTGCCACTCCCCCCTATTATGAGTAGATCTCTTTGGCCAGTCCTTCTGAAACTTGGTCAATAAATAGCCAGAACAATGTTAGGGTTAAATATCCTTTGACGTTGTTCTTTTGCAACATCTGATCACAGTACGATTATGTCAGATAGAATGAGAATGAACCATTGGGATGCTTGTCAGCAGAATGTCACAGAAGCAAGTTGCAGGAACATTACATGTCAACATATCCACAATTTTAAGGCTCTGAAGACACAGGCAGCAGCAATGACTGACCACATGCTGCCAAATCACATGTCATCTCCACACAACAGGACTCCTTGACTCTAAGACTTTCACAATTGTTTCCGTCCAGCTAAAGTTACTGCTGCGTAGACCAGAGGTTATCACCAGAACAGAATCGTCACCCAAAACATTCATAATTGATAATGGGCAGCAGGTTTGCACAGCTGACATCTGAATCATGTACTGGTGCTGATATCTGCCCGTTGGCACGTTCATCTACAATAGAGAAGAGCACACCTGGAATGGAATGCTCTCAGATGGAACGGCCCTGTTTTATAACGAATCACATTTCAAGAGAAGTGTTGCTGATGATAGAGTAGGAGTTTAGCGTAGGCATGGGGATTGCATGTTATGCAGATGCAAATGTTCTGGAGAGAGACCACTGGATGTACCAGGTGTCACGGTTTGGGATGAAATCAGCAGCAGACATTACACATACATACAGAATTGAAGCTGTGTGTGATGCCAGAGACGATCATATAGGATACTGACATTCATGATCCAGAACCTCACTTTTATTGTGGAAATGAACTTTCATTAATCAATTTTTTTTTTTTTTGGTTAATGTCTTGGGCAGTGGTGGCCCAGTGGTAGGATGCGGGCTTACTGATCCGAAGGTTGGGGATTCAAGCCCCACTATCACCGGGTTGTCAATGCTGTCCCCCCAGTGCAGCTAACCGGGTTATCAAAGGCCAGCCATGTCTCTCACTGTCTGTGGTGAGAGGCATGTAAAAGAACCATTGCTGTTATTCGAAAAGAGTAGGCAATTGGGATGCCATCAGCATGTTTCTGCCCTGCAATGGCCTGGCAAGCTGTCCAGGGTGTACTCGGCCTTTGCACAGAATCGGCTGAGATGGGCACCAGCCTTCCTGTGACCCTAATTAGGATTAAGCGGTTCAGAAAGTGAATGCATGACTGGTTGATGTCTTCTGTTGAAATTTGCATGCCCCTAGAATAAAGGTAACAGTAATTTAACTGTCTTATTTATTCACAAATGTGTAATTTTATTTTATGAAAAAAACTAAATTAGCTTCAAGTCAGGTTAGATGCCTTTTAATTAAAATGTCCTTGTATTCTATCATTTTCATTAAATATCCATGCTATGGAGAACCCTAAGATAATATAAACAAGAGAGAAGCACACATGATCTGAACCATCAGCATCTAACCAATCAGGGCAAGGATGAAGTCATTCATTTTTGTCGTCCATTCAGCTGCTCAGTGTGCATGTGTTTGGGGCAGATTTTGCTGGGATCTTTAAAGCTAGCAACTTTTTATTATTACTAATAAATTTGAATTCTGAAACAGCTGGTTTTAGCCATAGACACAAATTATTCACGTATACAGCACCTACACTTCAGAAAAGTTCCTGATATCCAATCTGTAAAAAAAAAATGCATCAATACTCACTAATTCACAGATTTTGCTTAACACTTTTAAACACAACTGAATTTTTCAAAATAAATAATATAATTATCATACGCATTCCTTTCAAAACAGTTGAAGTGGAGCATATCTTATCATTTAACATTTATCATATGTAGCTGTGGACTTATGAATAAGTAGTGAATTGGATGAAGCTGAGATTTTATATGTGAGTTCAATAGCAAGGAAAACTAGGGTTATTTAAAAAAATAATGAATGTCTTGTTTTAGTTTTTTACAGATAGAGGACAGGAAACACTATAATTTCAAGTTCTGTTGACTGCCCCTCATCAGTTTAATTCATGTGTACTACTGCAGTATATCTGCACGGACAGGACACACATTAATTTCTCCATTAATTCAACCTTGTCTATAATGTCAAAGAGATGAGAGGTGAGGTCATTTTTCTCTTTCTATTATAATACAGCAGTGTTATTGAAGCCTGTCAGATAGATTAAATTCCAAATGAGCAACTTTCCAATTAACCCTCTAATGAGAGCATTACTGAAACCAGCCCAACTGCAAATTACACTTTTCACATTTTGGTGAGGGCTTGGCCACTTATCTGTGCTTTCCTTTTTAATTAGAAATTAGTTTCGAATGATGACTACAATCAGTCACCTTCAGAGAACGTACAAACTAGAATCTTATCAAACTATACTTAGTGTCATGGACTACAGTGATTATTGAATCATAATGGTTAGGCAGGTCGTTTACTGACTGTGGTGCTTAGGAAATCTAGAAGGTGCTTCTGTATCTCACAAGGTACCCAACTGCTTCAGTCTCCTACACGCACTAAATGAGATGAGCACCGAACGTATTCAGTACTCTGTCTTAGTCTTTCACAGCCTTCCAATGCTGCAACGGTGCTGACACAAACAGCGGGTAGATTTCATGTGTCGAATAGCTGCTAGCTGTGGTTTACGTCTCCTTATGATAGACCAGGAGTTGTTCCAAGAAGATTAAGGCTTTGTAAACTGCGGGAACACTCCGCCTCAAATGACTATTCCCTTATCTCCTAAGCCCAGAGCTACTGTATGCCTCGCACAGACTTGCTCTATGAAGAATAAATGTCATTGAAATTAATTTTGCCAGTCTTGAATTAGGTTGAGACTATAATCTCTTGCTTCCGTCAAAATTTATGTCTCCCAGAATTCAATTTCCTCCTCAGCCTCATAAGTTGGAATACAAAAAGTGAAAGGCCTTTATCAGAAAAGTGATTTGAGGACTTCATTAATGATGACTGCCACTTTCAACTCATAATATTTGAGTCTGGAATAATCCTGAAAGCCCATGCGTTTGTACGTGTGCCAGCTTCACATCATTGATAGCACATCTTTATAAGAAAATATACCGAAATTAAGGTTTCTACTGAGCCTGCTTTGTAAAGCTCTTGTCATATATTGCACAGCAGGTATATAACAGGTTCACAACTGAAATTCAGCAAAATCCTAGGACAGTTGTGGACATGTCATATGAAACTCACCTGTCATCTGATGGGAACTGCCATCATGCACTCTCGCTGTGAAGTTTTGAGCATGTTTAAAAAATCTTCCTCCTCATGGGTACGTCTCAATATCCATTTCCTTGCTCTGTTGCGCTATGCTCTGCAGTGTCCTACAGCCGTGTAAGAATATATATATGAAGCTCATATGCTTTTTGGGTGATCTTATGCACTAAGCTGAAGACCACACAATGCTTTACTTATGTAGGGGGCGACCTGGCTGCCAATGGTGACCTGTTGCCTGAAATTAAGAAGAGAATCAGCCTCAGTGCTTGTGTCTTCCACTCTCTAGATTTCAGGTGCTGGTCAAGGAAAGGCCTCTTAACACTCACCAAACTCACAGTATACAATGCCATTGTGCTTCTGACTTTTCTTTATAGTAGTGAGATGTGGCTGATTCTTGCAAAACACATGTGCTTAACTGAAGTGTTTCACTAGTGCTCCTTGCACCACCTCCTCAGTATCAAGTGGTGGCAACACAACAGTATACAGAAGTTCTGAGGTGCTCTGGTTCAACCACTATTGAGACCCCTTACCTTAGAAGAGATAGACTCCGTTGGTTAGGTCACGCCTGTAGAATGGACAACACTGCCTAAACAGTTGTTGTTTGGTCAGCTTGCCAATGGAGTTCGACCTAGAGGACACCCAAAAAATGCTGGAAAGACTGCGCAAGTTTAAAAATGGTTTGCTTTGATAATAATTGGCACTCACTGGTGGTAGACAGGAGTGCTTGGAGTTCCGGGATCAGGGATGGCATGGTGTTGTATGAGAA
>JAOUQZ010000039.1:12948137-12950637 GCA_028564935.1 Neosilurus hyrtlii
CAGGCAAACACACACACACACACACACACACACACACACACACACACACACACACACACACACACACACACACACACTTAGAGACTGGTATGTGGATATGAAGTCCTTAACTGATCTAAGCAGACAGCCCCTCACACTTCACTGTTTAATACATCTCAAGTTGCCTGGACGGTAAGACTGAATGAGCGTGCCTTTGTTACAAAAGTCCAAATTTAGACTGACTGAGCTTTTCCCTAGGCCGCTGGGTCCAGCATGTAGTATGTATCTCCAGCCGACAAGAACAGGACCCAGCACTAACTCACTGAGCGAGGAGCACTGAGCACCACGCTGCAGCGCCATGTCAGCCCAGACACTGCTGCTGGATGGGGGAGGCTGAGAGAAATGGCAGAGAGAGAGAGAGAGAGAGAGAGAGAGAGAATGTCAGGTTTGATTAAAATCCATGCTGGTGTTAGAATGTGCTTGGCACTAATATGCCACCAGTATCTGTATCCTCATCTCTGTTGTGTGTCAGTGGGCGATGCAGAGGCCTGTCTCTCGCCTACTCTGACGGTGTCTTTTTGGATTATGTTGGCGCTCCGCTCACAGCGATGCCACCCTTCATCCATCACTCAGACGTTGTGTTTGAAGCCTGCCCTTTTTTGTCATTAATGCACTTGATGTCTATTTAAAAATTGCAGCAAGTGTGGTATCAGTTTTCCTGTCAGAAGATCATTGACAGCATTAATACCACTTGTCCTTGCCTTATTTACTAATACGATGACACCTAGTTGCAGTCTACCACATCTACCACATCCATCAACTCTCTCTCTCTCTCTCTCTCCCTCTCTCTCCCTCTCTCTCTCTCTCTCATTTCTTTCTGTCATTTCAGGGCTGTCCTGTTTTAAAACCTCTCTCCCAGGCTATGCATTCAGCTCAAGCAGTCTAAGTGAATAGAAGGAATGAGGAGAACATTTTACAGCAAATCACCTAACTGGCACCTTTTTGGGGTTTTTTTTTGCCATTAACTGTCTGTTTTCTTCTGAGGAAAGAGTGTATGTCATAGGCACAATTCTACTATTTTAGCCTCATTATACACCGGAAAAATCAGTTATTTTTCAAGATCCTTAGGGAAGAACAAGGTAAGCTGGGCAAGAAGATGCCGCAAATATATCACTCCAAACATCTAGCTTCTGTCTGAGGTAATGGATGATGCAGGACTCTGGAATAGTCGGGAAAAAAAGGAGCAGAAGTTTTACACACTTGTAGTTTGTTTGTGTGTTTTCAGTTCTAATGCTTAGATAAATCTTTAAACAAAAAAAATTTTTCAAATCATTAAATTGTGCTACCATGTTTAAAACAAGACAGATTGTCAGCAGTGGGTGAATCAACCTCTCAACATGATACACACTCCTGCTGTTTTGGAGGAAGGGTATATCCTTCTGTCTCTGCCTTCCCACAGTCTGTCGCAGAACACACACACACACACACACACACACACACACACACACACACACACACACACTCATTAGAGCCGCACAATTGAATCATTATTAACAGCGATTAGGTTATGTGTTCACAGTGTGCTCAGCTCAGAAATTTTAAGTATGTTAATAAGAGGATATACTCAACACACAGATCAGTTCACCATGCATAGGAACATTCTCTTTAGAGCTGCAGGATATAAGATTTTGGAATTTCTCCCTCTAGTGAAAGACTAAGCTGGGATTGGCTCCAGCTAAACTACAACCCTGACTAATAAGATCATGAATGGATGCACGGATGGATGAAAGAATTGTAGGTTATTGAACTACTATCATGCTAAGGAAACATTCTCAACGTGCTTTATGCCATGCTCTTAAAGTGTGCACAATAAACTGAGGATTCGATGAAAATTCAGTGGTGGATCCTAAACCACATTCTAAATAGCATGCCTACAGAGCAGTGACATTACTGGTGTAGTAGCATACTGTACTTCTATAACCCCTAAAGGCCAAATGCAACATTTGCCTGTATATCCCTATAGGACCATGTATGATACTGGTGTTCTTCTCCCATTTGAGCCAGATCTGATGTGAACATGTTTACATGTGACCAGTAAAGTTTGGTTGTATGTTAACCAGTGAGAGTCTGATAGTCAGGATTGATGAATTTAAAAATAAATTTTAATTAAAGGTTCTATCGGATTAGCTCTTGTTTCTATTTCAAGTTTCTATCTGCTATACAGGCTGAGAAATAAAGGTATTGGCGGACAGTGCCAAGTCTGTCAGGTTTTTCAGAAAACCCTCAGGTTTTGGGAGGTTGTCATAAAATGCTTTAGGAGTGCGGCTGCAGGTGTAAATTGACTATGTGGATATTATTGCCTGCTTATCGTTCCATTGAGTTCACAGAAGTGCGGCTTACTGATCAACTAACAAACCTGAAAGTTTGACATGCATAAAGTACACTCAATCACTCAGTCACTCATTTGCCGAACCACTTAATCCTATTAGGGTCATGGGGAAGCTGGAGCCTATCTCAGCCG
>JAOUQZ010000039.1:12955637-12967894 GCA_028564935.1 Neosilurus hyrtlii
GTGTGTGTTGTGTAGGGGGTACAGGATGGGGACTAATTAAGGAGAGAGGAACAGAGCGTGCACTTGGCACAGGCTGTGACCCAGGGGAGTGTGTGCGCACACGGCTATACGGAAAGTTTCTCAGTAGAGTTGCGTAGCACCAGTGATGAGCCCTACAGATACGTAGGTCTCAGGGCAGGGGGAAAAAAAGATAGAAAAGATGTACACTTAGTATACTAACAGGGCTGAGAGTAATCTCACACTGCCCTTCAATTGTGGGGCTTAAAGGGTTTCTCGTGCAGGAGGTAATGAAAGGTGTTGACGTGTTTAATGACATTAAACAGTTTGTGATTTAAACACAGTGGAATGCTAGTGATGTCGAGCATTTCTCTTGTTGTAGCCGATCATATCGGCTGTTTCTGGAAGCTTGACAGGCAGAGCTGGTGGGTGTTGCTGATGCAGAAGACAGTGTGAGCTGACAGTGTTCCCATTACAGCATGTTCACAGAGCTCTTGCTCCAGAGCAAGCCTGTATAGAGGGCCTTAGTAGAAACTCAGTGAAAGCCCAGGGCTCCACCGCAGCCCACTTTCTCTCTCACTCTGATCCCAACTTTCATTGTGGCTGCCTGTCAGAGCGGCTTTGGGAAATCGCCCCTAGTCATCAGTTATTAGGCTCCTCTCTTTGAGTGATTGACAGCAGCGAATGCAAATCAGGCGCATGAGAAAGCGCTTGGCGCTGTATCAGTGATTGACAGCCGTATGCTGATAGCACACTAACTGGATGAGAGAGAGGTGAGATGAGGGTCTGATCATTCTCCCGAGCTCACAGCCTCATCTTTTACTGCAGACATGAGGAGACATTAGCTGAGGCAGACAGCTCGGGAAAGGGCAGGCACAGAAAAAGAGCCTTATTTCCGGCACGGTTTCAGATGAGTAGCATTTGTCATTGAGGGGAAGATGGTGTAATTAGCTTGTCAGTCTACTTTAGGCTGAGCTAGCTTTCACTGGTGAGAAAGATGGACGAACTGCCACGGGAGTTGACAGCCAGTCGATAATGTGGCAATTAATGTCATAAATAATTCCACTACCAATTATATCAGAATGGACTTTGTGCTTTAAAAAGAGAATAGTGTTCCCTTATCATTTCCTCTATCAGCAAGTACTGCCATAATGTGTCACCTAATTATTTCCCTTTAAACACAGCAGCAGAACAATGTGGCCTTTCTTTTCAAACACATTTCTAGAGCACTGATTTTGCAAAACAAACCAAAGCTGCAGTAATCTATGCCTGTAGCCTCGAATTTTGTCTTTTTAAACCCTTTTTTTTTTAAAGACACTTTTAGACAGAATGTAGTTATAAAATGTCAAGAGCGGGGATTAAGCTTCACACTAATACGTTTTGACAGTATAGGCACTATCTTGTAAATCAATTTCACTTGATATTTTAAAGGTTGCTAAAGCCTTACTAACAGGCAAGGTATTGATTCGCTGTTCGTCTTCCTCTGTGGGAAAATATTGTTTCTCATCATTACTTCACCTCTAAACTCAAGGTAATGATATTCCACAATACAATCTTTTATATGAGAGTTAAGATCCAGGAAGAATGAGCTCTGACTTCGACATGATGATCTGTACTGTTCAGTGTGTTTTGGCTGAAGGCATCCTTACAAGCATAGGGATTACTATAAACACCACATGGGTCTGATCTTCACACTGTTTTCTCTCTGAACCTAATCCACGTGAACACAAACAGCCTCTTGGTCAATATTCTCCTTAAAGTGCTCTTCTGAAATGAGAAAGCAGATAAAATGAGCTCAGCTCATGCGAGCCATCAGTAAAGTTGTGTGAAACAGTGTTAAATGCATCAGATGATGGCCATAGGTTTAATATATAGTCCAGCCAGCGATGGCTCAAGGTCATTTCAGCTTCCTCTACATAATGCATGAATCCCCCGTCCTCGCAGCCTCCAATCATCCACACCAACCTTGGAATGAAAATTTTACTAAGTAAATCAGTGAACATGCTGGCATTTCTATTAACCTCCAATGTGCGAATGACATAGTGATGAATTATGCTAAATAATAACACAGCCCAATAAATCTGCTCTACAACTTGAAGGTGAAGTGAAACTCAACTGGCCATCAACTGGTGTTGTATTAAATACAGTGACTGCCATGTTTTCTTTTTACTGGTTTAGTTTAGGTGATAAAAGGTTCTGCTACATTTGCAGTATATAGAGTAAAATACACGTCATGAATTATGTCACAGCACTGTTTCGTTCTTGGATCTTACTGGTTAAAATGTGTCGATTCATTTTCGCCAATAGTAAAAGTAGGTTTATTTTTCATGCGCTCATTATATCAAGCTCTCGTTTGTATTAAATAAGTGAAAAGAGTAATGTGTCCGTCAGAGAAAGCTTCAGGATGGTGGTGTTTGTAGATTCTTGGTAAAATACCCAGGCTGTTAACAGGAGCTAACTTGTTTTCACTGTGTTCCATTATCATAAGGAGCATTTATTATTATTATTGTTATTATTTTTATATTTAGTATATTGGGTGTTTCACAAACGGCATACTTTTTGGTTTCACAGTAGCTTAAAAATAAAACTCAGTTTTTGTGCTGTTCTGGTTGCTAAACATCACCTGATGAGATTGGCATAATTTGTGCAAAGTATAAGAGCTACAGGTCAAACGATGTGGACATTACACGGGATGAAGCATAATAGGTACAATATCTCAATAATAACTATTTTTGCTTGTGGTATATTAGAATAAACATCAAAAAAGGAACTTGTAGCTTTAAAAGGGTTTTGGTTACTTAAGAGACAAGAGTTATAGTTCACAGGATCATTATGGTGAATAAAATGCACTAAAACTATTTTCTTCTTAACAGATGTAGCAGTAGCCTGTATATATTTGAAATGGTAAAATCCAAAGTTTGTCTCCTCAAAATAGTTTGTCAAAGTTCATATTGCTACTGTAGAACTCTTGCAACATAAGTTGTGTGTGTGTGTGTTATTAGATTTTAGTTACTGTACATTTGTACTGTACAGTGACAAACCATTGAAATGTAATACATGTACATGTATGTATTGCCATCAGTCAAGAGACAATATGACATTTATATTAGATATTAGCTTCAAGAAAAATTTTTTAATTTTAATAATTAAAATTTAGATATGTGAATCAAAACAAAGGTTATTAACACGTAGCTTCCTTTAAAAACCGTCAACATACATTCAAACCTTTACATGTGGGAAAAAAATGCACAAATGATGCTATAGATTTCTGCTAAACTGTGTCTGTAAATTCTTTCCAGACATTTTTTTGACACAAGACATGGAAGGACACACAAATAAAGAATTCACAGCTTTAAAAATGAAAGCATACCAAACACATAAGCAGGATCCAAGCAGGATCTGACTGGTCCATTATGTTGGGAATAAAATCCATTATTCCATGATACTGTTTTTCACTGTTGTTTGGAGCAGGCGGTGTCATTACTATCATTCTTTAAAATGGAAAAATAAATCATAAAATTCTGATTTAGTTTTTTCTGAAGTTTCCTTGTAGTTAGGTTAGAAGGGTGTCTTGCCTCATAGCCACATCTGACATCTTCCTTTGGGCCTGTTCCTCATAGCAGGTCAATAAACTTGCTTAAAACAGCTAATTCTTGTAATTATAGTTTATGCCGATGTTACCGCTTTTCGTGCAATAAGATAATGGAATCACACAAGGCATTTTATATCACAGGCAGTTCAGAATTCATTGAAGCCAATAAAGCACTAAACTCAGCCAGCTAGGGTTAGCATGCTAACCTTAAGCAGTTGGGATAGAAGGAAACCTCGGCCAGTTGTCACATTTATGCTTTTCACATGCCACTTAAAGATGGCTTCTTCCACAGCCACCGGTGACCGCAATGACTGCAGACTTATTCCTCAGAGCAGGCCAATGAATCACATTTAGGACAGCCAGTTAGATAGAGCTGGTTTTTAGCCTCAGGGTCACACAGAGCTTACCTAACCGATTCTGTCCCAGTATGAAAAAAAATCAACTATAAAAATCTTATTTTAATGAGTTTTTTTTTTCTTCAGATGTTCCTTTGTAGTATATACTAAAACAGTGCCTTGGTCGTTGTCGTCGTTGTAGCTGTCCCTTGGAGTCGAAGATGATGATCATCGTACTTATCAGCGTTGTGTTCGTAAGTGGCTTATGAGTCCAATTTTTGCTCAAAAGACTGAATTGTAATGTGGACAACAGGCGGGAGAGCAGACTGTGACTCATGTTGGCGCTCTTTCTATGCTTTCATTTCTCCTCCAACTCTTGGCATCTTTTCAGTTTGAAAGTGCTTTGGTGGATCCCACCAAATAAACCCTATGCTGTGATATCTACCTCGTCTTCGGTTGGTGGAAGGATGTTAAATATCCACCCTGCAAACTTGGAAAGACCATGATTTGCCACAGTCACTGATTCAAGGATTCTGAAATCCTTGAAACCTAACAAAATACCATCCCAAAAAATACAAAGGAAGCAAAGCAATATGGCTCTCCCATTCTTTGATGTAAACAAGCACTTTATTCAAACTGTGAATAAGTTTCAACAAACTGTTACAAGTGCTGAACTAAATACATTTTTGCCCTGACTGAAATATTTCAGTTTACTGTTTACTTTAAAGTGGTTTGCACAGTAAGAAGAATTGCGAACATAAATGCAAGATACAGAAAAAGACGAGCTGAAAAGGGTCTAAGGAAATGTTGCCTTTGTGTGAGAAGCAAATGCACAGGGGGGCTTATAGTAAAGCTGGCTTCAGGATGAACCACACAACAAGACGTTTTATATCACAGGCAGTCCAGAATTCACTGAAGCCAATAAAGCACTAAGCTCATTTTAGAAAAGCATTAAGCAAGTCTGGAGAAACAGATCATAAAAATCCAGAGCTGTGAAGTAGATGTACTTAACTATTTTCCTATTACACCCATTCCTTCATGTGGTGTCGTAATCAATGTCTAGGATAGATTTGGTAATACACAGTGCCTCCTTAATCTCCCAGACCCCTTCTCTAGATTTACCTTCTTCACTGTTATTTGAGTATATAAATATACGCTAGATATTGCTTACCTTTCCTACTGGTAATTACTGGATAATTCATAAAATAATTAATTTTTACCTATTATCCTTCATGTATCATGTCTAGAAGTATAAACTAGTTAAATCAAACAGCACTTTATCTAATATTAATTTTCTGAACCGCTTAATCACAATTAGGGTCATGGGGAGGCTGGTGCCCATCTCAGCCAATTCTGGGTGGAGTACACCCTCGATAGCCCGCCAGGACATCGCAGGACAGCAACCCAATGGCCTACTCTTTTCAAACAACAGCAATGGTTCTTTTACATGCCTCTCACCACAGACAGTGAGAGACATGGCTGGCCTTTGATATCCCAGTTAGCTGCACTGGGGGGACAGCAGCGACAGCTTGGTTATAGTGGGGCTTGAACCCCTGACCTTCGGATCAGTAAGCCAGCACCTTAACCACAAAGCCACCACTGCCCCCTTCATCTGATATGTAACTATAATTCTAGCAAAGTGTGTTATTTGTACTGCCTTTTTTCTTTTATTGGTTTATTTTTGTATTGTTACTACTCCCATGGTGATGTATCCTAAAAAGTGTACATAACATTTAATGTTTACAAGCAATTTCTGATAAAAGAATATCACTATTTTCAGACATTTGTCCTTGTTGTTTTCACTGAAGGAGCCTCTATTTCCTGAGAGTTTAAAGCATGTATCTGACAATCAGTACCTCATTAAAGGTAAATAAGCGTGCAGAGTCTGACAGAGTTCAACAGAAAAGTCTATTTACATCAACATTCTGTATAACAGTTTCTCATCTGGATGTTCTAAGTGCACTTTCCACCACACATTTCTACATTCCTAGCTAAACTCTGTGTGATCAGCAGTAATGCTGTGTTTGCTCCTCCCGCCGTCTCTTACTGATAATGACCTTCATTTATCTTCTGTCATGTTGTTTAAAGGAGCTGATGATGATGATGTAAATATGAGAAGTTAATCGAGAAGGCTAGTGTGGAAAAGCATGCTGGGTTTCTGGGTGCTGAAGTCTGAAAGACCACTCACAAAGCTTGTACTAATGGAAGATCTGTAAATATAGTAAAACAATTGATTTAAACAGGAACTTACATGTCAGTTTTAAATCAGAATTCAACTGTAGTTTTTGAGAACCGTAACTAAATACCGGACATTTATTCATTCATACATTCATTTGACAAACTGCTCAGTTCCACAGCTTGCCAGTCCATTGCAGGGCCAACACTAGACAACAAAAATAATAATTTCTGTTCAAGCAATTAAAATAATTGAATGTAAAAGCTATTTCACCACAAATCTATATCCTTCTCTGCAGTGTGTAACTATAACCATAAACCATAAACCTCCACTGTAAAATGGGCTCAACTTATTTAATGGTAACAGAGTCGCAATCATTTGCTCTTCTCTCACCAAATTAATACTATAGAAATTTCAATTCACTCCGAATTTGTGTTTTCTGATGATCTTAGTTCGTGTTCTTGTTGGCCATCTTTACAGTTCTGTGACACTATACAGAATGCTAATTGAAAGAATGTCATCAGCCTGGTGTATCACAGCCTTATGAAGCTATTAAGTTCTGTCGAAGTCTCATTGTGTGATGAAACGTCCGTGAGGATTATTGAATGTCTGTGTGGTCTATTAGGCAGATGACTAGCTGCAGTGAGTAATGCTATGTGCTGCCAGCTGAGCGCTCGGCTCGGTTTTATCCAGAGCTCCGGTGAACTCCTCCAGCTTAACATCTGTGTTTCTAGCAGGGTACAGAGCGATGAGCCCCCACTGATCGAACAGATCAGTCAGCCGGATGAGGCTTTCAGCAGCTGGCCCACAGGAGGACACAGCACCATGCTCACAGAGACACTGAGACCAGCCCATGAATATTATGCATTATGTAGGCTTACTGAGGGAAAAGCGTTAACTCTGAGTTTCACTTTGATGAAACATCATGTCTTCCATGGATCGAGGATACAAAAAGGCTTACAAATAGCACAAAAAACACACTGCCCTTTGTTCCTCTTTAATGCTGTTAATTGTCTCAGGTAAAGATTAAGTGCTCCTGTCCTTTTAATTCAGCTTCAGGGTTTCTCTTTCTCCTGTCTCTCTCTCTCTCTCTCTCTCTCTGTCTCTGGTGGAGAGGAGGATTGAGTTGTCATGTAGCTCTAATAGGCAGCACAGGGAATCATTAGTCTAGTTCAGCTCTCTGACTGATGGGCATTTCACTCCAATCATCAGAGCGCACTCACACGGCCGCCACTATTGACACGGTGTCAGAGCTGAGAGGCGATGGCTTAATCAGGCGCGACACTCTCAGCATTGATTTGACAAGCGGCCGTAATGACCTTCTTGTTTTTGTAAAGGATCACTGTTTATCTGGCCTGGCACTGATGTGCCGAACGTGCTGCATCGTCATGGAAACTGTTGTCCGGACAGAGCCCGGGCTCTGGAGGGGACAAGGGAGTAAAGGGGCCACACTGTTGCCACGGCAATAGCTCCTCCTGACTCTAGTGATTGTCTGTCCAGTAGAGGAAGTTACCTTCCATCACTGCACAAGCCCTTAAACATTCAGATTTATGCTGGAGATAAAACAGCTGCAGGAATTAATTCCCAAATTGATTACATTAATAGCAAATCATGTTCCTAATGTATTGTCAAAACTGCAATATTAGAAAGATTTCTAATTAATTTGTACTGCTCACAAGCCCTGTAGAAAATACTTTTGAATTTATTGATTTACTAAATGGTATTTTCTATTCATGTAGTGGGATAATGTCAAACACGGGCTTGTAGGCCGACGTCCTTGTTGTGCTCCCCTCACCCTGCTGTCAGCGCCTGAGTTGAAAGACATGCTCTGAATTATTTCTTACATTATTTACAGTCTTGTATTTGACAGCACCTCACCTTGTTTGTGTTTGACCTTAATTCAGAAGAAGCAGGTTGTTCTACTGCTGTAAACATGCCTTTACTTAAGCTGATCCCGCCAGGTTATTTGCAAAAAAGAGCTGAGGGTGAGGCCGCTGTCAGTGTGTCAGTGTAATCAGCTACCCACTCCTCCTCCTCCTCCTCCTCTCTCTCTTTCTCTATCTTTCTCTCTCTCTCTCACACACACACACACACACACACACACACCCCATAGCGCATGTGTCAGACAGTAAATATTATTGGCATGCTGACAGGTCTGAAGCCACAGCTCGCTGTGTAAAATCATTAATAAGCAGCATGATGGGGCCACTTCATCCCAAGGTGAGAATATAGAGGCCTGTTTTCATCCACAATTATCCAGAGGACACGACAGAGGGTCCATTGTGAAATGATTTCAGCCTGAGAGCTGCTGTGCTTTGTCTCTGTTATGAGAGAGAGAGAGACAGAGAGGGAGAGAAAGTGAAAGAGAAAGAGAGATAGAAAGAGAAAGGAAAACTCCTTAAAATTTTAGTGTTGTTAACTGTTAACTATTGCTAGTTATGTAATATTTTGTTAGTTTTTGTTTGTTAAACCATCTACCTGTATAATTGGTTAATGAAGCTGACATGTTGTGTAATGAAGTCTTTTAATATATGTGAAATATTTACATTTTCATATATTCATATATCAAGTCACGCAGTTTATCTGCTCTGATTCCTGTCTTTGTTGATGGTGTGCTTGTGTATTATCGAGAGTGACTGGGAGACTGAGCGTTGCATGGTTACTTTTCGTAAACATACTGCCAAGTTAAATGGCTGATCAATCAATTTCACTGAAATCGATCTGAATCAGTTCTGCCTGTGTGCACACAGAGGGAGCCACTTTATCGCAAATCAATCATTCTGAAAACATCTCACAAAGGGGGCAGTTCTTACTAACAAGCCATCAATTTAAGCTGGTTGGGTGCCACCTTTATCAGGCTACAAATCAGCAGCGCAACCAACATCTGCTCTACTTCCACCTCTCTTTATTACAGCCTGCTTCCAGGGTCAAGCCCATTTTCATAGCTGGAGGCAACACGGCACCCTATTTGCACGTATGAGCCCCATCTGTGATTATGACCCGAATATCAAATTTTACATTCTCTCACAAAATTATTGGCACCCTCTCCTTTTAATATTAAATGTTGGTTGTGTAAACAGCAGATATATCCTTAAAGTCCACCACTCATCCACCAATTACCCAGAATCATGTGGGTGGTAGAGAGGATGAATAGAAAAATGAAAGAAGGGTGGACAAAATGCAATGATGGAAACTGGTAGATAGTGAATGACGTTTTACCCCGTGTGATGTGTGACATTTACATGACTTCCAGTCGAACTACTAACTCCAGTTTTGAAGTGATGAGTCGCCCTTTTAACACCCACCAACTCACCCAATCATAGTTCTTTAAAATGTCTCATAAGCTGAACAATAAATTATTATTTGCACAATTTACACATCACCCCCATTAACCCATGTAACAGATCTGATGCTTTTTTTAAATTTTCTTTGAAAAGATGGAAAACAACAGAAAACAGGAATGTTAATCCCTCTTCAATCTTGAACCCATGCCCAGCACTGAACTGGCCAATTTGGAATTTGTGGCTTAAGTACTGTCACTGACAATTAAGCAGCAACTTTGAAAGATATCTAGCTATTTAATATGTAAGGGGTAATGCAGCGAGCTGGTCATTATTGCGAAATGAGCCCCAACAGAGTGTTCGAAGGGGTTTATTTCAGCATAATGACTGACACACTGCACATTTTCACGTTTATTACGCAACTGCTTACTAAAGAAAATTGACACAAAAAATTGATTTAAAAATGATGTTATTGCTTCCACAGCCACAGTCTGTTATACTTAACAATGGTGTGTTGTCAGGAAATAGCAGACTGCAAAATGCTGTCCAACCATCCATTTGCCGAACTGGTTAATCCTATTAGGGCTGCAGGAAGGCTGGAGTAGTCCATCGCAGGGCAACAAACTATTCATATTCACACTGACACCTAAGGACAATTTGGAAAGGCCAATTATCCTAATGTACATCTTTGGACTGTGGGAGGAAACCAGGGTACATGGAGGAAACCGACACAAACATGGGGAGAACATGCAAACAATGCATTGAGCCCAGGACTCGAACCCAGTACCTCCTTGCTGTGAGGTAGATGTGCTAACCACCACCATGCCGCCCACTGTTAAATTCCATGACTGACCAATTAGAATCCGATATTCATATGAGCTGTGTAATAAGCGACCAGAAATGCTAAAGGAAAATAGTCCACAGCATGGTGCTGTGATATCAACCGGAAGTGGATCATTTTAATTTAAAAATGAATAACCCCATGCATTTGTAACAAATTATAGATATACATCTGGCCAAAAAGAAAGTTGTCTATTCTAATATTTTGATGGAACACCTGTAGCCTTGATTACAGCATGTAATCACCATGCCATTGTTGCTCCAGTTGGACAGGTTGAGGCTCAGCAACATTAATGTGACTTTAAAATGATGTCAGCTGATGACCTGAATGTATTGAATAAGCAGGTTATCACATCAATGGAATTCTTCCCTGATGGCAATTTGGGCTGTAATAATAAAAGAGTGGTTCAGGGAGCGAGAGAAATTATTTTCACACATGAACTGGCCTGACCTTAATGCTACTGAAAGTCTTTGGGATGTGCTGGAGAAGACTTTATGGAGGTGTTCAGTTTTCCTGGCAACAGTTCAAGATGGAAATAAATGTGATGTTGCTTTAGTTTGTCAAAACCTTGTCATGGCGATAATGTGCTGTAATCAAGGCTAAAGGCTCTCCAAGAAAATATTAGAGTGCACACATTTTTTTTGGTCAGATAGTATATATTTAATGTTAATGTTTGGAGACAAGACAGATACTGTTATTCCTTTTTAACACATTATAGCAGCTATAAACGAAGAATAAAACACAACCAGAAATGTTAGCATGGTACTGTGATATCACTTTTTTTTTACTTTTTTACTTTTTTATTTGTTATTTGTGACATTTCTGCAGCTTAATAAATGTTAAATGTCTACTTCCAGAATATGTCATATCAATCTGTTAAATAACATTTAAAATTTTTCTTAGTCTTAATTTTTATGTGAAACACAACAATAACATATTAGAATGTGTGCATTAATATAGACCTGTGGGTTGAATTATAGCTGAAGATGCTCCAGACGTAAAACGCATAGTTAAGCAATCACTTAGCAGCGGTACAACTGATGCTACGTTGTTTGTTCTTGTTTTTTGGTGTCCTCATTTGCTTTTATAATCACTGTAAGGCTCAAATAGAGAAAAAATGACAGTCATTAGAACACAAATACATCCATTTTAATTTGAGAAAATACAAAAAGAAACATGTACAATTTATGTACAAACTTTTTGTACAGGACAGTATGTTTATCAGCAGGTTATATTTGACAGAGTCAGGTAGATCAACTCAGCACCATCAATTTCTCCAATTCTCAATTAGCCAAAACAGTTTAAACTCCCATTTTCCTGTAATGAACAGCCAAATCATTCCATGGAAATTGAATGTTCTGAATTTTTATTAAAATGAAAAGAAAAGAAAAAGTTCCCAAAGCAGTTTCAGCTTAAGTTTCACTTTCAGTTAAGACTTAATTCCCTTAAAGTACATTATTCAGTACAGTTCATAACATTGTAGTGACAGCTGATTTTTACAGTAGAATAATTGTCTGAAATAACACTCTTAACAAGTGGACAGATAACCATACAGACACGTTCAAACTCATTTAGTGCCCAGCATCCTTCAGTCAGTGTGCTTTATATTTATGGAACTATACATTTATTCTGGCTTTAGTATTGAAACTTAACTCTCTCTTAGATGCCACTTTTCGCTTTAGTGGGTCTTCCGATGTCCCTCCTTCAGTCTGACTGTAGCACTGCCTGCACTGACCTGGCATGGAGGCTTGCGTGGCTTGGATGTTCTCCATGCCAGGATTAGATGCCTCAAGTAATTAATACATTAATAATATATATTAAAAATAATTAAATAAATAATCTTCATGATTTTAGCATCTGACTGAACAATGCTGGTTTAGAGAAAAACGTCATGGCACTTTAGACAGTCTGAAATGTTGAGAACAGTGGTTTCACCTCACAGCACACGCACACACACACACACGCACATGCGCACACACACACACACACACACACACACACACACACACACACACACACACACACACACACACAC
>JAOUQZ010000039.1:12967994-12982496 GCA_028564935.1 Neosilurus hyrtlii
CACACACACACGCACACGCGCACACACACACACACACACACACACACACACACACACACACACACACACACACACACTGCATGGAACTGCTGTGGCTCTTGTTGCAGACTGGAGAATAAAGTCAAGCTGATGGACAAGCCTTGTTTATCAGTTTGTGGACAGACTTTAGCTGTCTAAAGAAAAAAAAACATTCCTGATTTATACTAATTATTTCTATCTGTAAACAAATAAGTAATGAAAGTTTTAAACAATGACTTTTTTACTCTAACAGAAATTGCTTAAAAACTGGCAATATGGAATGTAAACGCTGATATTAAAGAAATAAACTGAAATGACAGCAAACTGACTCTGAAATTAGCTTCATTCAAAACATTCATCAAACCTGCTCTGCACCATACTTTAGCTCTTTTTTACAATGCGCTGCATGAGTTTCATTACATGACAAGAATCGTGGACAACTCCTTAAAAATCCAGTATACTGTGATTGATGATTCTTTTTCAGGTCTGAATCCTTTTTCTGGCACCAGATTAGCAAGTATGTTATTTAACAATCCAATTTTACATACAATTTACTCACATTTTTAAAAGAATTCTACTTGCTACAAAGTGTAACATCCATGTATTCACAATTCATAATCACTTGAGGACAGAGCCTTGTGGGCTGCATAAGGATCAAACTACATCCAGTGGACAAACATTAAAGCTGAGATCCTTGTTTTTCAAAAGAAAATTATAATAATGTGGCCTATAAATGGGCAGAGTTTACACAGCATACTTCAACACTAAGCGTTATCATATTTTTTCATCAGTAGCAAAACTGCTGTATTTTTTCTTCTATCTAGCATTAGACGGTGATTAGCTCATTTACTGGGCGACTGAGGCGAACTGCACATTTTCACTTTGTGCCATCCCGAGCACAGTTTTAAGTGTATTACAGTTTGTGCACATGAAAAAAAATATTCAGCATGTTACTCAGTTTCCTGAGACCTAATTTAGGTCAATATCAGTGACAATGATCAATTCTACCCTGAGAAACAGAGAGTAGATGCAAGCCATTGGCAATCACCCATTCTCATGCACTTTTTCACCATAAATTTTCACTTGAAGCCTGGAATTATACTACAGTTTATATCTAATTACGGTACCAATACTTTATCTCAGCCAATAAAAACATGATTAGAATATTCTGATTGATATTACTAAGGTCCTTTAAAGCAGCTCAAGGGTCGTGTATGAAAATACTCTCTCTGAAAAGCAGACAGAGAGAGCTGAAGCTGTGACTGTCTCCTGTAGCATGATCTAGACAGTACGCTTGTTCTTTTAAAAGCATGATATGTTCTGTTGCCAAGGGTTAAAATGGATAATAAACTTAACCAGTGTGAACTGATGCCTTGTTAATATCTATTTAAGATCATTTTAGAAATAAAGTTCTTTGATATGTATAAAAATAAGTACAAAATGATTATGCTTATATGGATAAAAAATAACTATGTACGTACAGTATGTATAAATGTGACAGAAGCATAGTTCTGCTTAACGTATGCATTATTACACTCCCCACATGAAGGCTCACCCCACCACCGTGCTCCAGTGTGATGTAAAGTCTCCTCTAACAGCACATCAACACAACACACCGGCCAACCTTCTCTTTACTTGAAAATGACAATTGTGATTGAGTTTCATTTGTGTACACTTGTTGAGTTTTATAATAAATTTAGGCATCGTGGTTGGTCACAGAGAACATCCAAGCACACCTCTGCCTCTGTGCCACCAATGTGTCAAGCAGTGCCACCAATCAGAAGGAGGAATCATACACGGATGCCCACTTTTCGCAATATGTGGCATGTTACATTTCACGTTCAAGGTTCTTCTTTAAATGTAATTCAGGGAGGATGTTTAATACACTCTGAAGGCTCAATCACAGTGTCATTGTCAGCATGTGAGCGCAGTGGGGAAACCAACACATATACGCACATGTATGCGATTCCTCTTCCAAACGAAAGCATTATGAGCCTTGATCACACACTTAAACAACCACAGCAACACCAGCAGTCAAGCAGGATGAAAAGACATCAACAAAAGTAGTGCATATCCTGATAATGTATTGCCAATTTAGTAGGGCTACGCTGGGGATGATCTCTTGCATTATTATATGAGCATGGTAAGTACATTCCCATACACGATGACTGGTTGACACTGTTTATGTGAATGGAAATGAAATCAATTTCCCACTCCGCATGTCCAGGTTGTGTGCAACATTTACTCAAATGAAAGCTTCTCCACACAAAGCAGGATTGAGGCCCTTCAAGCAACGCTCCTCACACTTCACAGTTGCTTCTCCTAACACAGCCACTCCACAGTCAGGTTCGTCAGTGCACTGTGAATTCAGAACTCTTTCCACTCCTTTCAGAACCCAGTATCAAGTTTTTCCGCCATTACATTAAGTGCAAAAAGAAAAAAGTAGTGGGGCTTAAGTGACACTTCAGATGAGGTTCTTTGGGTAATGTGAATGAGCTGAAGGACTGTGACCCTCATCCTCCATAACACTAAGCCTTCTGCACAGAGTCAGGTCACTACAGACACGAGATATTGCAATGAATTACAGGAAGTACTTCTTTACCATTTGAACATAATTTTAAAAAGTGCTAGAGGGCTGTACAATCCTTATTTGATTGTCATTATGTACATCACTATGTATACATTTATAAATTAAATGTTTCCAAAAGCATGGAAGTAACATTAAAGGTATACATATAGGAGGTCCCTTCTAGTTTCCATGATCACAAAAAAACAAAAAAAACTCAAAGTGTAGAATGACAGTGAATCACTAATATCATCACTGTTTCCTCATCAGCGCTCATCTTTTACATCATGATGCTCCAAGTCGTCAAAAGCCTGAGATTCAGCATTCATCTTCAACTTCTCTGATTGGTGGAATCAGGCTGCTAGTGGATTTGTACTGATTGACTTGATTGGCCATGTGAGTGCTCATGGGCTTGATCTGAATGTTCCTTGGGTAGGCATTTTCTGGTTCATCTGTAAACCATTTCTTTTCTGTGAGACAACCAGGCAGAAGAGAGAGGCAGAAGAAGATGGAAAAGGAAAGAATTAATATGTTAGAATAAAATACACTGACAGCTGTATGCATCTCTGTTTAAACTACAAACCCTCTTTCTGTTCTAAAAAAAAACATTCAACAACCATTCAGAGTGAAGTACAGGCCTGAAGATGACTATCTTCTCTTATGATAAGACAGTATAATGTATGTAAAAGCTCTAAACACATTGAGGAACATAGTGTAGACTGAAAGAATAAGGGACATCATGCTGTGTTCCTGTGTTCATTATCATGGTGGCATCAACTCTAAACTAAGTCTGAACATTTTATACTAGAACTTCAGGTAAGGTCAAATCTGGGAAATGAGACAGCATGCCAAATTACAGAGGACTTAAGCCATGTGTGGGATGAATTTCTGTCTTCATCCCCCAGGCACTGTCATTTCCTAGCACTCGAACATTTCGAACTCTGACTGTAACGTGAAACTCGCTGCAGGCTCAAGAATGTCAGCCAGCGCAGGCCTGCAGGCTACAGCGTCACAGCACAGGTGTTTGATGTGAGTGGAGTTGTGCCTGCGGTGGTGCAACGAGTCAGCCACCTCGCTCTATTCCCCTGAGTTCACTACTGATATTGGCACACATATCGCCCTGAGACATCCCCCGGCATGGCAAGAGTTAAGAGAGCCAATTTCTCAGGTCCTGGGCCTCTCATCATGTTTTCCTTTCTTACATTTTGATGACACGTCTGCCAAGAGGAAATGTTTAACACCCAACTTCCTTGGTTTGGATGAGGGTGTTATAATCCAACCAATCCGAATTCAAATATTTCGCAATTTATTACCATAATATGGAGGAAAACTCAATCTCAGGTATCAAGCCTATAAATCAAACTTGCGTGTTTAGAGCTAACAAATAGCCAGCCTGAGTAAAACACACAGACCTTTCACAGAATAGCAAATAAAGCATCCCTGATAATACATACATGAGAGGATCTCGAACAAATAGGTCATATATCAATCAATTTTTATCAGATGAACTCAGGTATAGAGGTTTTAAAAAAAAAAGGTACAGGAGAATGATCAACCGCATGCAATGCAGGGGTGATCCTAAGCATGACAAGAGTTAAGCAGTAGCATTAGCCAATTGCTTTCTACCTGAAAGCAATGGTGAAATGTAGGCATGACTTCCTTTGAAATTAAAAATCAACAGCCCCTCTCATTACAGTGCTCCACAAGGACATGATTCAAATATCTCACAACAGGTGCTGTATCATGCAGAATCATTAACTTGCATACCTTGGCTCATTCTATTCATCCTTGTTGCACTTTAGAAAAAGAAGTGGTCTAAGTAAGTTTTACAGTTCTCAAGGTGAGAAACACGTCTAAAACACTGTTACTGACATGACCATATCCTTTATGTTAGGCTAAGACTAAACCCCTTCTATTAAACTTCAGGGATGTTAAAAGCCTTAAAATAAATCCTTATAATCTACATTTTATTAAACTGACATACATTTCATGTTTACGTGATCACATATGCATATGTGATTTCTAAGGTTCTACATTTAATATCCAAAGAAATTTGAAATATATGTTAACGTATCGTTCGCTAAGTCCTAACATGTATCCATCTATCTTTTTACCAGGGTCAAGAACTGCCAAACAAGCTGTCTTGCTTTAAAACAGCTATACATATATGTTGTTTTTTTTAAAGGCAATGCATTTAAACCTCCTCTAATACCTTGCATTTCCAATATACTGAGAGTTCCCACTATGAAGAGTATCTATTTGATTGCTTATGAATAGTCTGACATAACTATACACATCAACAGAGCTCTTGCACCTGCAAGGATATGAGGACAGGATTGGACATGGATTTCAGGATTGGATAAAATCCAAACAGACTCTCTTACCAGCTCAACATACAAACTAACAGGTTCAAAACTACAGAAAACACAGCTAACACACACTAGAACACTGCCATGCAATTGCAGCTCTTACACATACAGAGACGGATGAAAATGACACCAGGTAATGATCTTTCTATTCCTGCTTTCTTACAAATAGACATAAAGACTTAGGTCATGTCAGAAGATGGCATAGCCATATAAGCCTACACCACTGAAACAAACAAACACACAAGAAGTATTTGTATATATACGTTATATACAAATATCAGTGCACAAAACACACAACCATATAACTATTTACTGACTCAATACAACACACAATAACAGGTATATACTGTATTATAGCTATATTCCTTTCATTCAAATAAACTGGTTGTTTGATTAAAAAAAAGTTACATTTACACAAAACTTGTTATAGCAAATGCTTCCACATTGCCCTGGCATTTTACTGCGTTGTTAGAATGGAACAGCCAAACACAGGCCAGTGCTGCTATGGTCCTGAGATAAAGTGTGGCTGAAATGAAGCAATGGACTAATGGGTTCAGGGTGAGCTCAGAGCAAACATCACATGCACATCATCACAGAGCAAATGCACAAACAACACAAGCAGATCTGGGTCGAAAAAACACAAACATTACTTTTTTTTCTAGGACAAGTGCTCACATTAGCAATCAAGCACAGACACAGTACACACAGACACACAGTAAATATAGTGGTACAGGGTCTTACTTGTGTTTGTCGCGGGTTTCACGGGTCTTGCTGCTGCGATTGGGCCGGTTGGTGGTGGGGATGGAGTGAACAGAGGAGCTCTTCTTGCTGGATGAGTGTGAGGAATGAGACGAATGAGACAGGCTGGTTCTCGACTGACCGGCATTGTGGTCAAACTGCATCAGGCAGAAGATCAGGTCTGTAGGTACGAGCTCGAACTCATAGGGGGGGTTGGTAATGACATATCTGTTGAGGTACAAGCACAGATGAATCTCGGTAAGGATTCATTCATAACATCATTTAAAGGATATCCTTTAATAATATGGCTGCTTCATGTTTTCAGACAATAAATCAAAAGATACTATATGAACTGTTTCAACTGATCCAGAAGCCATGATACTGAATCCGTGTAGAGACTCTAAATCTCATGCTGAACAAGTGATGATTTTAAGGGAAACCCATTTCCAAGAGAACAGCTCACCTTTTTGTGCACTGGCTCGGCGTACTTAGGTGTGCATCTCTTAATCTATAGATTCCAAAGCACAGCATGTTGTAGGTTTTTAATGCTTTACAAAACAAGTCCCCGTAACAGCCACCATCCTAAAAGAGAAAATAACAAGTTAGGACGGATTATGATTTTGGGAAGATTGAAAGTTTTGATGTAAAATGTAGCAATGAGCTATCAAAAACAGACAAGGAGGTTATAAAGCAGATAATGAACTAACAGGAGATTTCTACCCTCCACTTTCTGTGTCTCTCTGGGCCTGCTCTGCATGTGCAGTATATTTGGTTTACATTAGCGGGCAGCAGAGGCGTTCGACAGGAGACCATGTGCTGTTGGGAAAAGTGACAAAAGCTGTCAGCTCTTCTTAAGCATCCACTTACCCCCAAGTCTGCAAAAGGGCCATCGTAGAGGGCGAGCTGTGCCACGCGACACCTGTCCCTGTTAGCTAGCGTCTGCGGCGTGCTATATCCACCACGTAGCGCGTTCTCCTCGGCCAGCAGCGCCTCCAGCTCCGGCGTGGCCCCTCCTGTCACCAGCGTACGGATCAGCGTCAGGATATTATCGTTGAAGTACGTCTGCAGACATGAGGTAAAGGATACGGACAGTAGCACCATTAGAGTCACCATGGAAGACAGCAGAGTTTTTGGAGCCATTCTGGGCCTTGTTATCTAGACCCTGAGCTGTCTCTTCACATTGCACTCTTCACGACGGGAAGAGACACAGCAATGCAATTAAGCCAGCTGTTGTTGTTGTTTTCCCTTCTCTTCAACATTCATTTGGTATCAGCAGCCATGCTTAACAGGAGATCAGTGAAACACAGTATCAGTGGAAAACTGCTCCAGTTTATCAATTATCATTACTGGAAGTAATTATCTTTCTCGATCTCACTATGTAGTCAGTGGATGTGCTCCCGCATCCAGATGGACAGTATTCAGGATTCACATTCACTTCTCATGTTCTTGTAAATACACAGAAGATCACATGGTTATTGAGATCAACTAAATACAATACTCCTGATTTAGTTTAGAAAAGTGAATCAACACAGAAAATCTCATGTGATTCAATCTGTGGTTTGATTTCATTATTTCTGCATATTCAGAGTACATACCTCTACATGTGACACATTAATGCATGGTGCTGACAACACACTGCAGCGAAAGGTTTACCCTGTGTATTTGTGTGTGTGTCATTGACAGAGAGAGAGAGAGAGAGAGAGAGAGAGGAAGAGAGAAAGATTTAGACTGAGAAAGATAGAGAAGCCGGTCTGAGCGGCAGCAGGAGGTGGGACTCATACGGTGTATGGAGTGACACCTTTCCAGGCCCCTGACAGCACCATTCAGCTGAATGATAGATGAGAGCTGTCTATTAGCCAGCTTCACCTTTGTCCAGAGTGGAACGCACTTGAAGGCTGCTTTGTTCTAACTTCACTCAAAGTGAAAGGCAGTAGAATTAAGCCATCATGTGGAGGAAGGGGGTGTGGGGGTGGAGTGGGGGGATTGATGGTGTAGGTAAAGGGAAAAATGGAAAGAAATAAAGATGGAGAAAGAGTGTGACAAAAAGAGAGAGGTCTCCTCTCTGCCTCTCTAACCAAGATGACATTGTTTGGAGATTAAAGCTTCTGGACCACATGAGCCCACCTGTGTGTCAAGGAGTGCCGTTAAAGAGAACTCGAGCACTTACCTTGTTAAAAAAATATCTAATAAGCCTCTTGAAAGTTCATGGCATGACATATTATATGAGGAGCCTTGGTAACAATTTTCCTTTTGATGTCACTACAGCTGGCAGTAGTGCATGATCTAGATGGCGTTTCATTTACAAACCTCTGCCTACTAGCAACGTTCAAGCAGTACATCTGAGCACAGCAGAGCCTGAGTTTTTTCTGTTTCTTTTACAACTTTTCACAGGATTAGCTTCAGTAGATCAGCAGACACCATCATGTAACTCTATGTAAATAACACCTCATAAAAGGAGAACAAAAGTTTTTAAACAGGTACAATGTGCAATCCATCATTATTATTTGAAGGCATACACAAACAATATTCACATAAAGTACAAAAACACAATTCATATTAGTAAAAGGGAAAACATTCTCCTTCATTTATCCATAAAAGTTATGTGAAAACTAACTTTATCTAAGAAAACTTTATAAATAAAATAAATGCTACATTCCAATAATTACCAATAAATACAAACTTACTGTAACTATATACAATTATTAATTCATTCATGAGACATATTAAGGTAAAAAACCCTAGAAAAATGGAAACTTTTTTTATTCTTCTTCCGTCGCACTTAATCTGGCCTGAACAGCAAAATGCACTCAGCAATATTCACAGACGCACACACACGCACACACACACACACATACATATATGTATACACGTGTGTCACGACGCCGTGAAGTGTGTTATTGATTTTATTGGAGTTTCGCTTTACCATGGCGGCACAATTAGCCAAAAGCCACTCCAAGAAATCCCATTGAAATGAATGGGGAGAGGTCGACAAACGTCATTTTGATGCCTCGCCAAGAAGCTATTGCGTGGAATGTTCTGGGCTAGAGTGCGTGATGTCATCTTAGAGTGTCAGAAAAGAGTACATTTTCTTGGAAAAAGCATTTTAAACTTGCCCCTACTCCCGTAATTTTCCCTCTACATCAATAAATTTAACATCAAAAAGAGAGGACATCCCCCAGTGCAGCTAACTGGGTTATCAAATGCTGGCCATGTCTCTCATTGTCTATGGTGGGAGGCATGTAAAAAAACTGCATAGGCTACATAGCCGTTAGCGTGTTTCTGCCCTGAAATGGCCTGGCGAGCTGTCCAGGGTGTACTCTGCCCTTGCCCGGAGTCAGCTGAGATGGGCGCCAGCCTCCCCGCAACCCTAATTAGGATTAAGCGGTTCAGAAAATGGATGGATGGAAAAGAGGACATTGTGTTTTTGTTGGGGTTTTTTTTTGGAGTTTTTTAAAATAATTTAAAATCATTTTGAGGGTCATTTTTAACTCTTTTAACATATTTTACAGTACAGTGAAATAATTTATATCACTGTGTTCACCAAATTCTTAGCACTCATCCTGACAATGCTGTCATCCTCATTGCGATGGGAATATGGTTTTTAAATTAGAAGACCAAAAGCGAGACATGTGCCTAAGACATTACTTCAGTTTAAAAGGCAGTTTAAAACTGTCAGTAATTGCCAGTTTAATATCTGGGCATGTGTAGGTCACGTCGCAGTCCGCGAGACACTTTAAAAAGTGCACACTTCCTGTCCATGCTCACACAGTAGCCCGGAAACATGGACAAAATGTCTTTTTCTATTTTAAGAAAACGAGAAACTAATTGGGAAAACAGGTGGTTTAACACTGAACAGACAGAGAAGTGTTTTATGTGTCTGCTTGGAGTGACATGTCTTCTCCTCTCTCTCTCTCTCTCTCCCACACACACACACTTGCTTACAATTGTGTGAAGTTGATGGTGTCTGTTAGTTATAAATTCTAAATGTCTGTGATATGGCTCACCTGGATTGATTACTCAGCATGGTGTATTTTTTATCATTTGAATGTAGAAATGCTTTGGGCCATATATGTCTTGATATAATACAATGTACTAATGTAATTATGCATTTGCAAAATACAATATATGAAGAACTCTTTTCCAAAACGGCATAAATTTATTTCTGTTGTTTCAAGAAAAATACGATTAGGATATTTTAAGAATAACAAAATTAGACTTTAATCATTCATTAATTTTTAAGATTCATTATGTACATGGTGGAGGATAGGAGAAATTATGAAAAATCATTGCACCTGATTCAAAACAAAATCATATAAAATTCATCAAAAAAAGAAAGAAAGAAAAAACCTAGAAAAGCTTAAATCTAGCTTTGCGATGGCCTGGCGAGCTCCCTGTGACCGGGTTCGAGAGTGGTTCAGAAAATGAATGATTGAATGAAACTTAAAGCTTAATGTTTGCTCTCTATAACTGTGGGATTGCATGACAGATGCGTCTCCTTTGATTCTGTTATTCTCAGATATGATTCATATTTAAAAACCCTTTACATGGCACTATAAATCCTGTAGGTATTAATATGTGTGTATTTACTTGTGTGTGTATTTACTCACAGCGCTCATAAGAGAGTCAAGCACACTGACAGCAAAAGCTGTCCCACAGGCAAAGGGCTGGGTCAGATACAGCTCTGTGTCTGGGTCATCATCATCATCTTGGTCCAGGAACTGAACATTTGAATCATTCACTGTGGAAAAGGAACACACAATACACATCAGACAGAAGGAAGAGACCTGTTAAAAAACAGTTGAAGTCCCTAAAAAAAAAAAGAAAACAAAGAAGGAAAAGGTATTAATAGAAAGTCAGGTATTTAAACCTGCTATAATACTGGTATGGAGGAATTAGTGTGTATTAAAATGATAATTAACTACATATTTCTTATGAATAATAATAAAAAAAGATTAAAAAAAAATAAACCATGCACATGAAGTATCATGCGGTCTGAAATAATACAACGAAAGAAAACACAACAGATATCAGTGGAACCCCACATTACTGTCATGTACTTTACTAAATAAAGACGCCCTAAACATCTTTTCATCAGCTAAGTGTTACTGTATGTTCTGTATAAAATACTTCATGCAAAAATACAGATGAATGGCATAAATTGGAGGAAAACCTAGAATGTACTTAATTCGCTCTCAGTCCTCTTAATGAAGTACAGTATAATAAAAAGCTTAGCTAATAATAATAAAGCACAAGTATTGCTTGTAACTGAAAGTTCAGAGGTTAAAAAAGGAGAATTTTTACATTTATTTTTAGCAGGAACTTTAATTTGCAAGTTCAGATCAACAGCAGTCGTGAATTTTCTGAGGATATTTTCTAGAGTAGCCAGCATTTAGACAATGCCCTGAAACCCAGTTCGATTTGAGCACAACTTCATACAAAATCTTTCTTTCAGTCTTTTTCAAAATGTATGCTTTAGAGATTAAGACCGGCTCCAAAACAAATAAATAAATAAATAAAATGGCTTAAAGGGAAGGTTTGATCGAGGTTTTTTTTTTTTTAGTTTGTTTGCTTTTTTTAAAAAAAATTTTTTTTTTGATTTCTTCCCAGATTTCCTGTGAGCTGTGGAAGAGAAATGTCAGTCTTTCAGACCGGCTGCTGATGAAAAAGAGCCTGGGCTACAGAAATGAACTGTGGGGAGATGCTATGGAAACAGCCACAAGGACAGACTAGTGTGATCAAAGGCCTAGTGATGCGCAGAGAGAGGGGGGAAATCATAAAAAAAAGTCCAAAACAAGAGAGTCAATTTCAACCAGAACCGAGAATAAAAAATGTGTTCAAAGTGATGCCATGGGAGCAGGCCTCGTCTGCAGCCAGAGAAATCAAGACAAGCCGATGAAGGAGGCTGAGTATCAGTGCAGTGGAGGACAAAGGCACAGCTTACCCAGTTCTGTTATCATTTGTATGTTGGTTCCACTGTTTTTTTCCTGACTGAATGGAACCAAAGGCAGTAGTTTGCCAGGCTTAGCTAATGACGATAAAACAATGTTGAAGGGAGATTGTTACTGAAACAAGTTCAAAGGCAAGCAAAAAACGCAAAGCATAATAAGAGTATCATATCAAAAGTGGGATTAGAAATGTAAAGGTACAGTATCTGCTTTCAGAAGGGTACGGTGTCTGTAAGAGCAGAGCGAGATATCACACATCTGTGCCTAGCTGGTTAACACAGCCTGCCTCCGTGATGTGTGGGTTTTAGCCTTTAAATGTTAAAGTGGAAAAGTACCGGGTGGGGGGCGGGGGACACACGACCCATTTGATGGTAATTAGGGTGATCATAGACAAATGCTTAAAACAGCTACATATTTTTTATTTTTAGTTTTTCAGCTCATGAGGTTTCTTGCCATGTTCTCTACTCTAACAGCACTGAGATTATGTATCGCCGATGTGGGCCTCGGGAACCCCTCATGGGCGATATCTGATTGCTTGGGTCTTGAGGGGCTACTGGAATTTAAGTGTGTGTGTTGTGTGATGCTTTCAGGCTCTTCTATTGAAGTGCGCTATAATTGGGTCAGTGGAGAGTTAGAGTGGCCAATCCCATGTGCTTTAGTGCCCTCTGAGATCTGAAACTTTCATGAGTCCCTCAGTTCTGGGAATACTACCGGCGTCATTGTTATTAATAAATGGACCCATTTTACAAGATGCCTTTCACTTCTAAGCAAGTCCGGCTATTCACATGCATTAGGAATTATTGCTACACACCTGACTTTGACCTATTTTACAATAAAATCCTAAAAACCTAACAGACCTATAGGTCATCAAGCACAACAGCACTAAGACAATCACATTACAAACCTATAGTTGCAATAGATTTTGACATGGTAGTAGTCATAGTTCACCTAGTTCAGTTATGATTGGGATGTTGGAGCCTGTGGTGACGGACGCCTGGCGAACCAACCCATGCACTGGACTGTTGTCTGGAGACGATCGGTCCATTCCCGGAGGTGTAAAACCTGGAGGAGTCAGGAAGAGACAATAGATTAAAGACATTACATATATTAATCACATACAGTGTAAAGGTCTAACAGACCAAATACCTGGATTGTCATTACTATTACTAATAAACAGGAGGATCTAAATGCAGGGTAAAGGAAAAAACACACTGCAGTGATATTGTGGTATAATATATTGTGTGCATTTGTGTTGCTATAAAATTAAACAGTGTCAAAGACTATATAGAATGAAAGGACCACAGTGTAGTGTTTTAGGCATTCAGCTTTTAGAGGTCAGCTGAGACATATTTAGCATTTGCCATCAGCTGGTAGATATAAATTTTATATGTTGTTCATTTTGTTACCATAAAATTGGTGAAGTGGATCCTGAAAACCTTTTATGTGAAAACGCGATTCTAAGCCATGAAATACAAGCACCAGTGACGGGACTATGAATTCACATGACTTGACACTTTTGCATTTCCTCAAGCTGACAAGTAAACACCTTAAATCAGTAATGCCATATGCATAATGCATTAGGCCTGTGTTGACATCCATCATTTAGTGCTGACTAGAGAAAAAATGCAAGCATATAGTTTCCTTTTTTGTACAGTGGAAAACATAATGCAGGAATAGATTCAGGTCACAAAGTTTGAAAAGTATACTGCAGGATTTTGTGTGTTCACACAGCCTCCATTCAGCCAAAAGATATGAGAGCGGGTGGGGGAGACACTAATATCTTCCCTCTTTCCACAATTTTCAAACTGCAAACAAAATAATTCCTGGGTAAACGTTTGACACATCAAATAAACAATGACAGTCTCTTGGCTGCTTGGACAAGTTCCTTGCTGAAAAAAATCTAAATGTTTCCGAATGGGTATCTTTTTCATAATGTCTATGAAATTCCCTTTCCACAATAAGGACAAGTAAGTACTAACATGGAGAACATTTTCTCTTCTCAGCTTGAACCAACATTGCAGATTAATGCATCGTCTGGTGAAAGTTTATACCACAGGATACGTATTACAGAAACAACCAAACTGTAAACTCTTATTCTGCTCAATAACAATAACTGATGCTAGGATATTGTTTAGGACAGTAGCTATTGCAGAATAACAGTTTCACAGTTTATCTTATACTGTAGTAAATCCACATAGGAAATGAAGCTTACAGAGCTACCCTAGCCTAGCACAATCCATAAGGTCTCCTAACTAGCCTTGTGTGTGTGTGTGTGTAATGATGTTCTTACAAAAAAGATAAAGTAGCTCAATAAATTAGAAGTACATTACATTTTTTTAATGTTATAATTATTTACTATACACTTATGATTCAGTGCAATAATTTTATCATATTTTCATATAATACCAAAATTTAAATTGTATTAATATATACATTTCATTGAAATTGGTGATAATATGGGTCCTCAAAACACACACACACACGCACACACATCCACAGGCGCTGCTCATTTCACACTTGTCTATATCTTCCCCTGGTAATAAGCTTGCTGAGTTAGTCATTCACACCTTTGTCTTCAACACTGAGTGCACTGAGAAGAAGGGGTTAGACAGAAATGATGCAGGGTAAGATATTTTGGTAAATATGTGCGCCCTATATATATGTTTATTCATTCATTCATCTTCTTCCGCTTGTTCCGGGGTCGGGTCGCGGGGGCAGGAGCCTAAGCATTGAGGTCCAGATGTCCCTTTCCCCAGCTACTTCCTCCAGCTCTTCTGGGGGGACACCAACAAGGCGTTCCCAGACCAGCCGAGAGATGTAGTCCCTCCAGCGTGTTCTGGGTCGGCCCTGGGGTCTCTTCCCGGTT
>JAOUQZ010000039.1:13004973-13012473 GCA_028564935.1 Neosilurus hyrtlii
TATATATATATATATATATAGAGGGAGAGAGAGAGAGAGAGAGAGAGAGAGAGAGAGAGAGAGAGAAGATCAAATTCACTTGCATTAATAGTTTTCATTGATCATATTTCCAATAAATGTCTCATAACAGCCATCTCGTCAGGGTCAAGCTGTGCCCTAAGGCTGATCATGTCATAAAAGGTCAAATGGTCAGATATGACAGTAGGATCAGGAGATAGGGGCAGGAGGCAATCAGGAAGAGAGGGATGAGTGAATGCCATCAGCAGAAAAACTCAGTTCATAACCTGCATTCTCTTTGTCTTAAGGTGAGGATCACGTACCTGTAACCCATCATGCAGCAGCAAGGCCCTATACAGGCCATCAGGCAGTTTTCCTGAATCTGCCAACTCATCACACCACTACCCCCTCTGTACTGACACCAGAATCAGTAGGAGATGTGTGTCATAATACACTGTTACACTGTACTGTGATTAACAAAACTGCATAGAATATGAGTACGATCATGTTTATGAGATAACATAAATGTGTGTCTGTGTGTGTGTGTGTGTGTGTGTGTGTGTGTGTGTGTGTGTGTGTGTTTGTGGGTGTGTTGGGCCGAACCTGATAGTTCATGATGGCCCGGAGACACAGGATGCAGAGGTGTAGGTGAGCTTTCTGACTGAGCAGGCGTGAGTTCATCAGAGCCTTCCTGTTTTGAAAAGAGTTCAATCTGCAAAATCACACATGCAGACAGAGAGGAGTGTTCTCTCACACAGATTCAAACACACACACACACTTTAATTTACCCCCAACATCAGAAACAAATGAGCGAAGGGCGTGTACGTGAAAGATGGAATTAATAACAACAACAACAAATGTGATTTTCAGTTGTAGCTTCCGTTTTTGACTGAAATCTATTGAAGAACTCTTTTTAAAAATGTTTTTATATAAAACATAAACACGTAACGTACAATTACTCGCAATTTGAAGTTATTGTGCTCTCTCTTCACAAGTACAGATCTTGGAAAATCGTGATCACATGAGCAGCATGCTCTTTGTATATTTTAATTCGATGTGTCAAAGATGGAGACCCCTGGTGGTCAAGCAGTGCAACTGCATTTCATGCACAATGCTAATTTTACAAAGCTGCTCAAAAGAAAGTGATAACAAGAACACACCTCTATAAGATGAATGTACAAGCAGAAAAAAAAATGTGTTGTGTGTTAATAATTCAAACACAACTTCTGGGAAATTTCTGTTGATGAAAATGCGTGCTCCTTTACAGCATCTTTTAAACTTCATCTAAAGTTTGAATTAAAAACTTTGCGAAGGCCATACTGTGTAGCATTTTTCTACGAATTTTATGGGGCTGCATTGTATTAAATGTAAGTTTTTGTCTGCTGTTTTGATTTAAGCATTATCCCAAGTTTGAGAGGTGGATAATGCTCATTATTATCAATAAATTAAATTTACTCTTTTCTGATTGGTGTAAAGACATGGAATAATTACCGGTATTGTATCATTGCTATAAGATAACTGAATTACTGCACCATTGCCATGGGATATTTTAAATGATTACTGCATGACTGCCATGTGCAACACAGCACAGTAGCGTGACTGTCTTCTTCAAAAATATTTTGGATGAATAATAAAACAATTATGAAATGGAATTATTCAGGAATCCCAGGCATCCCTTCCCCCAACGACACTCTCTAGCTCCTTCTGGGGGATCCTGAGGCTTTCCCAGGGCAAAAGGAATATGTTATCATTCCAATTAGTTCTGGGCCTCCTAACAGTAGGACGTACCTGAAACATCTCTAAAGGGAGGCAACCAGGAAGCATCCCAATCACATGCCTGAACCACCTCAATTGACTCCTTTTGATGCTACACTGTATCCTATACTTGGTTTTACTATTGTTGGAAAAGGTAGCACAACAACAACAACAACAACAAAAAACCCCTGTAAGCACATTGCACACATGTCTTACTGTCTCTTTAAGCTCCAGAATGCAGCTAACCCTGATGCGCATAGTTTGTGTCATGGATGTGGGTGGGTGCTCCTTTGTTCTTGCCCTCCATCCTTAAAGACTATTCTAATAACAGTACAGAAGTAAGAGGTTGCCATTTTATGACATGTTTCTTGAAAATCAAGCAAACCAGATCCCCATGTGTACATGCAGAAAAGCATGCTGGGAGCAACTGACCGTGCTGTGTAAGAGCGGTTGGTGTGTGTGGAATTGTGGGAAGGGGAATTAGTGGCACTCGATGTTCTGTCTTCTACCGACTTCTCTTCAAGGCTCCCGTTATCCGTGCACTCCAGTTCATACCTAAGAAATATATATTTTTTATTATTGCTTACATTTTTTCAAGAACGTATACCAATAGGTCAGAAATAATATTGATCAAATATAATTCCTATTATAATAATTATAACTATTATTATTGGATTTTTCCCCTAGTTTAGTCATATCCAATTCCCACCCATCAAGTGTTGCCTCCATACCACATACAACCATCACAAACCAGGAAGAGATGTAAGTATGCACGTGTCCCCTCAGTGACACGTGCATCTTTACGAACTGCTGTGCATGTGCACCCAGGAGCAGTTTAACACACTCACATTAAAGCGCTATCCGCCCCTTGTCCAAATGAGTTTACAAACAAGTTCTTTTGCATAAGTTCTTTTAAACAAGTTCTTTTATATAAAGCTAATAGTGGTTTAGATGATATGAAGTGTACGTACGGCACAGCACTCTGGGCGAAGGAAAGATACTCGACTAGAACGTCCAACCCCTTGTTTTCCTCATTGAGAAATTCTTCAGCCCAGCTAAAGAGAGTCACAGACACAGATACTCTGTTAGCATTTTGACAACTATGTGACTATAAGTGAGCGAGGACATTCCAGATATTTGCAAAAAAAAAGAATGATGTCTTGAACTTTATGAGGTCATTCCTTTATAAGGTCAATATAAGGCCCCCCCCCCCTTAATTTCCCCCCATTTTCTCCCCTTATTTTAGTCATATCCAATTCCCACCCGTCAAGTATAACCTTCCCTATCACACAAGCACCACCAATCAGGGAGGGGCGTAAGCATGCACATGTTCCCTCCATGACATGTGATGCTGCCACCCGCCTCTTTATTTCCTCCGTGTATTTGGGGCGGCCTACACTACACAGACGCCCATGATTGGCTGGTAATCGCTGTGAGTGAAAGGAAAGTGAGCGTATACCATCCCTCCCTCCAATTAGGCTCAGCCAATTAGCTCCCATGGACTCCTGGTCACGGATGGCTGCAGCATCAACCTGGATTCAAACTTGCGATCTCCAGGTTGATGGTCACGCACCTTGTCGATGCGCCACTCGGGAGCCAAATCCTTGGTTCTGATTGGACCTTCTTGCTGTGAGGCGAACGTGCTAACCACCATGTCGTCGTGTGGCCCTAAAATAATTTTTTAATCAATAAAATCATTTTAAAATCTATTTTTGTCTAGTATTAAGTGAAGGATAATGTAGAGCAAGTCACTGGTCATTATTATGACATTAAATGAACTCTAGGTGAGATAAGATAACCACTGATAACTCAGTCAGGGTTTATTTTGCGCCAGCGAGTGTCTTGCTGTATGTTATCCATTATATATTGTAATTGTGAACGCACTCAAAACTATTGCTGTCTTTATGTTTGACTATTTATTATTAGAAACTTATAGAAGGGCTCTAAAGTCACTTTCAGTGATTACATTCTCATACTGGTTTATCAGGGTATTGTCCATGTATATTATCAGTCAAATCTCAGTGGGTATGTGTTGTGTGTGTGGGTATTTGTGTGTGTGTGTATGTAACATAGTGCTAGTCTAAGTACTGCCAAAAAAGGTAGGTTTTCAGCCGTCATTTGAAGACACCCAATGACTCAGCTGTCTTGACATCTAGAGGAAGTTCATTCCACACCTTTGAGCCAGAACAGAGAAGAGTTTGGATGTATTTTTCCTTATCTCTTGGTAGAAGGAGGGATCAGTCTAGCAGTGTCTAGGGAACGTGTTGCTGTATGGAGTGTTATACGTTCTTTGATCTAGGAGGGTGCATGCCTATTTTTTGGCCCTGTAGGCAAGCATTAGTGTTTTGAATCTAATGCGAGCAGCTACAGGAAGCCAATGGAGAAAGCATAACAGAAAAGTAGTGTGGGAGAACTTTTAGTAATATATAGCATGCTGTGATGAGTTACTGTTGCTGTTGCTATATAAGAGTTGATTATTTCCTGGTTATGGCAGGTCCCAGAATGCTTTCTCCTTATATAACAGTAAATAGCAATAATTACTTGTTTATAAAATGAAAGCAAAGTATACTGATTTTTTATGAGCTTTTAATACTATGGTTGTGTTTTATGTTGTGGAACATACCCAAAACAACATGGATGATTAATTTCCCATAACTACATGCCCCATCCTGCTTCATTTCTTACTTAATAAACCATAAAATGCAATTTTTTTTAAAACAGTTGTGTAGTTATGCTAAATGCTCTCTCTCTCTCTCTCTCTCTCTCTCTCTCTGTGTGGGTGTGTGTGTTTGTGTGTGTTTGTGTGTGTGTGTGTGAGAGTGTGTTTCTCACCCTATGTGATTGGTCCTCAAGGATATTTCCAGCTCTCGCAAGACTTGGGTGGCCTCTTGTACATGCCTCTTAAACTAGCACACAGTTAATGAGTACCATTAATATGCGCAGCATGCACTCTTACACTCCTACATGTATTACTATATTTGTGTGTGCCAAATGTTCTCCTAAGCAGTTATGTATCAGAAAATCTTCACTTTTATTATTATTATTATTTTTACTATAATCATCCTTTCATTTTACATTACACAATTACACAATTACACTCTGATGACACTGAAAATAGTATGAGCTCTCATGCATTTCCCTATTTTGGGGTGCCAATATTTTTGTTCCCACCATCGAGGGGACAAAAAATTCGCCTTCAGATGGGAAATGCAACTGTCTTGAAAAAATTATTAATACCCACATAAGAACACACACACACACACACACACACACACACACACACACACACACACACACACACACACATATATATACCTTCCTGCTGCCTCCTTGCTCTAAAATGCTTTTGAGTTTCTGCACATAGGTTGATGGTGGACTCTTTACCTGAAAGCGCTCCTGAGGAGATACACAAACACACACACACACACACACACACACACACACACACACACACACACACACACACACACACAATTAATGCAGAGAGTATGTGGGAGGTATAAAACACTCCAATTATTCAGAGGAATGCGCACACATGCATGTGCACACACACACACACACACACACACACTGATATGTAGGACAGGGTAGATATACTTTGTTTCATCTAGGACAGTCTAAGTGTACATAATTGTACAGCTCCTAATATGGGCATTAAGGAAGAAGCTGAAAGAGGGATAATGGTAGATTTGTTACACTATTTATAAATTATTTTAATGACGTTATTTGCGTTACCTCTCTTGAGGTAAAGAGGACACTGAGAGGCATAATTCATGTGCTAAAGCAAAGAAATGCAGCATTGAAACCCAAAACATCGCACTAAATACATAAGTTCAAGCATTAAAGTATTTCTTCATGTATCTTTCCTGGTCTGCTGCTTAAAAAAATCTGCTGAACCGCTATATCCCAATAGGGTCATGAGCCGACACTGGGCTCACCAGGGGTACACCCTGAACAGCTCACCAGATCATCTGAGGGCCACCACACACACACACACAAAACCATTCACACCCATTCATATCTAGGGGGAAGTTGGAACAGCCAATTAGCCTAACGTGCATGTCTTTGGACTGTGGGAGGAAACCAGAGAACCCAGAAGAAACCCACACAAGCACGAGGAGAACATGCCAACTCCACACAGGAACGCCCGAGCTCATGACTCAGACCCAGGACCTTCTTGCGGTGAAGTGGACATGCTAACCACTACGTCACTGTGCCGCCCTACTTACAACTTTAAATCACAAACCAATTAAATAAAATGGTTTAAAATTTAGTGGAATTAAAGCATTGCCTTGCGCACGTACATAGTATATTCCATATCCTTTACTTAACCGGTATGAAAAAATTATTAGGATTAGGATTATGGGTAGTGTCTGTATATTGACCCTCTCTAATTACAACACTTCCCTCCCACCCCACTTAAAAACACGGCTTCTAACCAGAGGAATTGGGATGTCCAGCCAGAAGCACCTGAAACCAGAAAAGGTCTCCAATCATGGACGATGCACGCCAAGGCTAAAAGTAAACAAATCTAAACAAATTAAGGCCAAAGGCCAACATGGTGGATGTAATACAAAGACAAAGGAAACCTTGAGCTGTGAGTAAAATAACTACAGAATACCTCCCGCACCTGCAACATGGTGTATCTGTTAAATTATCTCCCCTTCAAAACATCAGACCCGGACAATTTCCGGACACATGGTTATGGTGACATGGATACACATATTGCATATAAGACTGTACTTTCAACTGGTCACACTAGGGTACCGGAGAGAAACACAGAGCCAATTAGGAAGTCTGGGGGGATACACCCCAAGATTAAAAAAAAAAAATGTGTTCTTGTCACAGAACACTAGGTGTAGTCACCTGCAGCCTCTGTGACCTTGAAAAATAGGTCAAGGAGACCCAGTTTTGATAGGCTGGTAGGGTGTGTTATAGGGACCATTCAACATAAATATAAAATAAATCCATAAAGAAGAGGCACTGATAGAGTTCCCCACTCACCCCCATTTTCTCCCCTAATTTAGTTGCACCCGTCAAGTGTTGCCTTCCCTATCACACAATCACCACCAACCAGGGAGGGGCGTAAGCACATGCTCACATGCCCCCTCCATGAAATGCGACACTGCCACCCACCTCTTTAAAAACTGCTGTGTATTCGTATTTGCGGGCGACCTAACACACTCAGAGGAACAGTGCTATCCGCCCCCTCGTACGAATGAGCTCACAGATGCTCATGATTGGCTGGTGATCGCTGTGAGTGACAGGGAAGTGAGCGTATGCCATCCCTTCCTCCCATGAGAGCTCAGCCAATTAGCTCCCATGGACTCCTGTTTGTGGATGGTTGTTGTATCAACCTGGATTTGAAGGTGATGTTTGATAGTCGCGCACCTTGTCGATGCGCCATTCCAGAGCCCACTGCTACAGTGTTAACAAGAAGTGTCGGCGGACACGAATGGCCCCTGAAAACATAGTGTTCCGTCTGATAAGCTATTAAATTCTTACTTCTAATGACCTTTCAAATTTTGGACTTTTTTGACATTGAAAGAAATATTAATGAATAGAAATTCTACCTGGAAATAAAGGTGTGAAACTCATGTTCATGTCTCTCGATGGCTGTTTCCTGAAATCCTGTACACTTCCTATATTTGTGCACTTAATTAAGACTAAACCAGCAGCTTCGATGTCATAAACCGTGCAACCGTGATTTTATCAAGCAGAATCGCACCAGAGCAGTAAGTATCTCAA
>JAOUQZ010000039.1:13065317-13076999 GCA_028564935.1 Neosilurus hyrtlii
AGGCTGGTGCCCATCTCAGCCGACTCTGGGCGAGGGCGGGGTACACCCTGGACAGCTCGACAGGCCATCGCAGGGCCTTAGGCCATATTATTGTTCTTAAAGAGTAAACACATTATATGCTATTACTTTGATAGGTACCACATTACAGTCAGTTATGTTTCAGGGTGACTGAAATATGAGAGTGGGATTTTAGATGCTACATTTTTACATATACCGTATCTACTGTAGAAACCATTACCAAATCTAATTATAATCTTTTTTGGTGGCCTGTCCCTGGCTGTGTACTAAAAATTTAAAGAAAGAGCAGTGTGTGTTTTTACTAACAGCGTTGGCTGGCTATTCGCTCCAGCAGGTTCATATCACTCTTCTTCAGCTACTAACCACTTGCTCATCTAGTTTTAGTGAAAACTGCTGTGTTCTGATCAAGCAAAAACTAGCATGAGGTGAATATGCAACATTAACATCAACACAATCGTTATTGTAATCCAGGAGATAACCCAGGGTTATCAGGGGTGGGGTCAGACCCACTCACTCACTCACGCACTCACTCACTAATTTGCTGAACCACTTAATCCTACTACTAGGGTTGTGGGGAGGCTGTGCAACATTGTGCGAGGGCGGGATACATCATCAGCAGCCCGCCAGACCATCAAAGGGCAACACACACACAACCATTCACAGTCACATACACACCTACGGTCATTTTGGAACAGCCAATTAGGTTAATGTACATGTCTTTGAACTGTGGGAGAAAATCGGAGTACCCCAAGAAAACCCACGCAAGCATGGGTAGAACATGCAAACTCAAACCAGAACTTATTGCGGTGAGGCCGACGTGCTTACCACTATACCACTGGGTGGGGTCACAGGATTTCAGAATTGTACTATCAGGTGATTGATAGCTGATCAGTGGGTGTATCAACTTGAATGTATGCTACAGTGCAAGGTACAATGGTTGCCTCTGTTTTACACGCTGTTAACATGCTTCTTTCATTTATTTATTGCTTTTTGAGTGCTTTTTAGGCTGCTGCCCCCGTGACCTGACCCCCGATCAAGCAGAAGAAGACTGACTGACTGACTGTCTGACTTTTTGAGTGTTCCATAGTTTTTCATACCTTCACTTACTATACTATATTTATATGGCTTTCAGACATGGTTTGCAAAGCCTCTTTCAACAATTTTCAACAATTGTAAGCAATTTCAACAATTAACATCCAGCATAGTTTGTTAGTTACAATGGTCAAAATGCATAAAACTGGAACTGTCCCCCTTTCATATTTTATAAGATAAAAGCACTGGATATTTTAATCATAGTTTAAGAAGAAGCACATAGCCAGCACTACAAACCTCTAGTGGGGAAAAGGAGCACGACGAGGCAGAATTACAGCTTTCTTCTTACCTGCATTGTGTGTACAATCAATCAGAATTCAGCTAATCTTATTTTTACTTTAGAACTATATAAAATCCAGTCCTTAAGTTTTTGAAAAACTCACTACCACAGCACTCTTTTAGCAGTTTTCTATTTCTTTAGTTATTCTAAACTGTATAACTTATGCCATACTAACCTATTTTATTCCTACCATTGTACACGTCTATTTAGTGTGTAAACACTATCTGGTTAAACACAAACCAGAGATTTTAGAAAACAGTAAACACAAGGCTCTGAGTGTGTATACAAAGCTTGCTCTGTATAAAAGAGGCAGCTGAGAGATGTGAATGCACAGTTTGCTTACACTGAACACCAAGGGAGAGTCACTGCAGGAACCTGTGCCTCCTGCCTGATGTGCTTCAGTCCCAATGACGTCAGTCAGAGAAGTAGAATCACAAACTCTCCTGAACATTCAGACACCCTGCGTCACTGTTTGCTACCTAGACTGAGCTGGTTTTAAAGGATGAGTAAATTAATTCCAGATCTTTCAAGGTAAAGCATTTAAGCTCTTTATTGGCATGGCTATTCATGATACCATGAGATCGAACATTTGCTAAATGTGGAAACTGACTGTGGTGCATTATATCTCCTATTTAAATACTCTCGTTTTGATTGAAAATTAAAGATAATACCTACAAAATAACATCATAAAATTACATGTAAATTGAAATATCTACACAGACACAGTATCAGCATTAGTACAAAACTGTATATGACAACACAAATATCCACACAAAACAAAGCTTTGACTCATTTTAAATCACTAGACTACACAGTGAACAGTGTTCTCTGTGTACTGTTTAGACTGGTGAATAATTCACCACCCGACTCCATGGGAAATGTCACCTTCTGGACACTGGCTGCCAATTAGCCTCTTAGCAGGAAGTGCAGCATTGATTTGAGAAGATGCTGAATGTTAGCTTGACTAATCTACACCCAAATGTGATGTACAGAGAGCTCAATGCATGTACATGTTACATAACTGGAGTCTAGTAAACATTATCACGAATAGATTTGATTCAAACAAACATTAAAAGGACATGGACACATCAGATCTTCATAAGCTACCCTAACAGACAAGGTTGAAAATGAACATAATGAACTTTAAGCAGAAATTGTTAGCAAGTGAATTAGCCGAGTAAGTGCATTGAAATAATTTAGTGATATGCATTGGAATATAAGAGAGAAAATTAATTCAAATATCCCAATAATATGATCAAATCTTTATCCTTAACCTATCCTCATAATGCCTTAGATGCAGAAAGACTTTATGTAACATTAAAACTATCTGCTGAGTTGCTCTCTACTTACCAGCTAGTTCAGCTAATGTTTTCATCTTTGCTTGAAAGACTGTGTTTAAAAGCTAGATAAAGTCATGTGAAAAGATAAGTACTTACCAAGTTCTTGATATTTGTAAAAATATTTGATAAACACCAATATTTCACCCTTTTTAATTAGAGTGCATACAGATCATGGTGATATAATTCAACAAAACCACAAGCAAAATTGTTTGTTGTTCAAAAAATATCAAGAGACTTCTTTCTACACCAGAGGTCTACACTCAGGGTGACACTGTGTCAGTAACTTCATAACTGCAAGTTAATTTTATACTTGTTTATCGTTACGTAGCCAACACCGAATTAAGTGGCATCCACAGACGAAGTGAGGAACGACAAGAAATTGAGCGACATGCACATCATCCCACCACACAAGCGAATTTTGCTCATGGCCAGCTTTGGTTGCCTAGGTAACCCTCTCCCATTTCCAAATGTTTCAGACTGAAACCGTGAGCACTGACAGGTAGAACAGGTAGTTCCTGACAGGAAGTACAGTGTCTAGCTCGTTCAATAATAAATAGCTTATTATCATTAGCTTATATTAACTTACACTTTCATATTAAATGGCTTATTGTATCATTATTATTATTCTAGTGTAAATTGCTCAGGTAATTATTACAATGGAATTTTATATGAAGTGAAACCAGCCATCAGAGATGAACAAATAAAAATGCCTCAGAAACACTTCTGGTGTACAGTGGTCTTTAGATCTTGGCATGATTACCTGACATACTTCAATAGCAAAGAAAACACCAGAACATAGATGTCAGGTTTAAATAAGTCACTTTCCACCTGCAGGAGATTCCAATCAATGGCACTTAATCTGGAACCTTTAATTTTAATGTTACGAACCTCTTGAAAATGTGAACAAATAAATAGGTTAAATAAATAAATAGGTATAAAGGTTAACTTTAAGCATGTGACTGATCTGGGTTGATCATGATCTGTTTCTATGTTTAAATATGTTTTTAAAAATCAGCCATTTCTGTGGAATGTAATTATATTTTCCACACAGCTGTAACTGTGCCACTAGCACAGACTTGGCATTTCCCAATTTTTCTCCCTAATCTGGTCACCTACCAATACTGCCACATCAGCCAACTCTCTTCTATCATACAACAACTACCACTCAGACAAGGTGAAGAGTTCCTCCAATACATGTCTGTCATTCTGAACTGCTGCTCATGTTGCATCACACACTCAGAGGAAAGCACTACCTATTATATTCCACATACATAAGAGCACAGAGTTACTATAGGGGTGGAGTTTCATAATAATTCCCTGGGTTTTCTTTGGGAAGCAGGTAGATGACGAGTTCATCTGCATTGTGAAGTACTTTATGAATGTGATATGCGAGTGTTGGGCTCAGCGTGTATTCCTGGTGTTCCTGGGACTGGCTCCAGATATCATGATAACTTTTCTGAAGATACTAAAGATTATTGCAGGTTTATCAAGAGAGTAAAATATTGAGCACTATGTTCTTAGCAAACGTGGACTCAAAGTCTGCTTATCCCAGATGTCTGGGTAGTGAGGTTTTCACCAGCTATTCTAACTCATACCGGTTTTCAATCACACTTGAAACCACCAGAAAACAATCAAATATACTATTTGTTAGTTTATTTCAGCACTGCCCCATTCTAAATATACTGTCACAAAAGTTTAGCTGTTTAAATAACTCAAAGCAAGCTTCAGTCATTACCCAGAATAAAGCTGTAAAATACTAGAAATCTTAATTCCATTAATTGTAAAAACCTCAACAGTCCCCATATGGCACAGATGGTCAAAAGTGATTTGATCTGTGGTTGATCTGCTGTGGATACAGTACTGATGAAATGGAACATCTAAAGCCTCAGAGAGCAGCAATTCTGCCAGAACTATACCAATGAACCAGACCATCCTGTATCAATCAATATTCTCACTCAGTACTAAGGCCTGCAGGAAAACTTGTAAATAATAAATATACACCAATCAGTACACAACATTAACACCACCCAACTGGTCTGTACTGATATTGTGGCTAGGCAGCCCCTTATGCAACAACCTGTAATGCACTGTGTGTTCTGACACCTTATTCCTATATCCAGTATTAACAGTTTCATCAGTTTGTGCTACAGTAGCTCTTCTGCCGGATCAGACCAGATGCACTAGACCTTGCGTAGATACTTACTCCTGCATACCAGGAACACCCCACAGACCTGCTGATTTGGAGATGAATGGACAGCCGTTTAGCCATTACAATGTCACGGTTTTCCAAGTCAATAAGATCCTTATGCAAGATCATTTTATTTCTGCTTCCTACACATCATCTTTGACAACTGACTACTTACTACCTAATACATCCCACTCCATGGAATGTACCGAGATCACTCTTCACACTTCACCTCCGATATACACCTCTAGGCACACAGCCACACTTTCATACTTCTAATTTTTCCAAATAGAGTTCATGGAAAATGGAAAATGAAGTTGACTATTTGTTATATAAAAGATTCTGAAATGAAAACTGAGAAAAAAATCCTCAGACTAATGTGTATTAACAATAAATATGGGGTGCAGTTCTGGTTCCATATTGTTTTGTGCTATGAACTTAATAATGTATAACAGATAAACCTTGAAATGAAATTTCTCACATGAGTTATTTTAATCTTTGTAAGTGTTACTGTTCTGAGTTTGTTGGTCAGTTTTGTTTGGGTTTTTGTAGGAGATGACAGAATGGGTTGCAGTATTTGATCTGTATTTTAACCCTTAAACAGGCACAAGTAGAAAATAAATTGTAAAAAAATATATTTTTATAATAATTATCCTTTTATTTAAGATCCAAGTAAACATACTCATTATTATTTTTCAAATATCTTGTATATTTTGGATTTTATGAGTTCTCAGTATACATTGTTCTCATTATATGTTGGTAATAAACAGAGCAAAATCTGTAGTATCTTTTGGTGCATGTTGCCTGTTTAAGGGTTAAGTCGGTGGTGGGATAAATGTCCAGTCATACAGAGCAAGGAAACCTCGGAAACTGGTGTAATTGTTTGCAAGACAGGTGCAGGACAGTGGGGAAGAACTCCATGTGTCTCAAAGAGGAGGGACTTATGGAGGATGGGAGAAAGTAGCAGATAAGGATAAAGGACGGGGAACTGTTTGTTAACCAGTAGATCAACACTTCACTAGTTGTTGTTGTTTTGTGGATGTCATAACTTGAATTAATTCAGTTCAATCACAGTTCAAATTAATTTCAATGCATTGCAAATCATACTGCTATTACAACATAACTAAAATAATAATGTTATTTTTTTCCTCCATATTGGTGGGGTACTGCCTTTAATACTTAGCATGTCCATCGTCCCTAGGCTATATGCGCTTCAATAAAATTAAATTTTCAATTAAGTCCAGAGGCACTTTTTATGCAACAGTCCAAACATCATAACAATATATCCAATTACAGCTCAGTAATTATTATTACACTCATGTTGAGACTGTCATATGCATCTAAGCTACATGATGAGATCTCTACAAAAATATCCTGAATTTACAGAAAAATATAATGCTATAAAGACTCGCTCACTCTGTTCCATTAGTAAGTCAGATACCTATTTCAATCATCTAGCTCATCCACCCAAACAATTTATGCTAGGCACAGAATGTCCCAATAATGCACTTGTTTTAGACAGTGGCTGACAGCAGACATTGAGGAAAGCACTGACAGGCTGACATAGTCAAAAATATGTCAATGCAAGCCTGCATGAGAGAAGAGTAGACAGAGGAGCCCCAACTGAAAGGATAAGGCACTACATCAAGCTGGGCTGAAACCTTGTTTCACTGACCTTGAGTGATGACCGGCCTAAAGAAGCACAGTGAATATTATTATGGGATTTTGCAGAGGCCTGTGACGCATGCAGGAAATGAGCACTATGATTGGCCCAGCTTGGAGATGGGAGGATGCACAGCATGTGAGCAGAATTCAGACTTGCTCCTTGAAGTGTTAGTGCATAGGTCACTGTTTGCATAGCAAGGACATCATGTATCCATAGCCATGTTTTCATGAGTAGGCATCGAGTATAATCTATAAATAATGTTTAAACATGGCATTAGTCATGTCTTATACACACTATATGATTTTTCATTTGCAGTGATTTATGTTCTATATGCATACTGTAGGTTTAGAATAAGGTTATGTTCTATACACTTAATATTCAACAGAATAGAAAACCATTTTCCAAATTTTGCACCAGCCTTCTGAGTGACTCGTGTAGGCCCAGAGTAAATATGTTGCCAGAATTATGAGCTCCTGTGTCTCCCTACTACTCTTACACCTTTCCAAATTCTTATGAAAATACTTTCAAGCATTCACTTAATCCTACTAGGGTTGCAAGGAGGATGGAAATTGTCTCAGCCAATACTGGGCCCAAGACTCGGACCCAGGACGTTCTTGCTGTGAAGCAGATGTGCTCACCACTATGCCATCGTGCCACCCTAAATAACTTCACTGAATAACTATTCTAGGATTAGTCTTCATCCATTATTCTTCATTATTAAAGTGACCATATGATTGATAGTTTGTAACTTGTACGTACACATGAATATTTTGGTCAAACCATGCAGATTACATTTTGCAGTTTGGACTGATGTTAGAGGTAAGATGATGGCACAGTGGGTAACGCTGCTGCCTCTTAACTCCAGGGTTGCTAGTTCTGTACAGAGCTTTTAAGCTAAGCCATGTCTGTGTGTAATTTCCTCAGGTTATCTAGATTCATTTCACCTCCCATAAACAAGGCAGTTGGTGGACTGAATACTATATCATAAGGAAACAGTGCCACCCCAGTGGCATCACACCGTGTGGTCAAACATTATCCGTGTAACCAACCCTGACCTAATCTGAGCCGTAGGGATGTTATCACCGCAGAGATACACCATGTAGTTTATGTGCTGGTAGGTATGCATATTTTGCTCAATTTCTAAGGTTAAATACAGACTAAATGAGCAGGTCTATTAATGATCACCAGCTGATCATGGTATTATGAAGCCCACTGTGTTCTATAAGTGTATAACTGTGTTGACTCTCATCCTAATTCTTACTGTATTTGTTTAAACCTGTACTACTTAAATTGAAAGCTTCCTCAAATGTTGATTTAATAAACTTTCTTTATAAATCACAAGAATCTAAAGTGACATCACTAAGATCATTATTAGTAATTATTACTGTATTTGTTTGAATACACTCAACCCAATATACTTTGCACAATATATTTACTGAATTCACATTTGAAGCCGGGGCTGGTAAATGTTTAGCCATATAGACAAAGCATTATATTAGATGAAAATGTCTTTCCAACCGAACAACAATCAAAATTTGAAAGTAGCATTTCTTCAGGGCTCCTGTTTTTTTTTTCACGTCTTTTGCAGCAGCACCAACAGTGATGCTGACTCAGCAAACACTGGGTGTAGGCGGCATACACCCTGAACAGCTCACCAGACCATCTCAGGGCCAACACACACTACCATTCACACTCACACTTAGAGATAATGTGAAATAGCCAATTAGCCTTATGTGGGACTGTGGGAGGAGACTGGAGTATCCTGAGGAAACCCACTCAAGCACAGAGAGAACATGCAAACACCACACACAGAAACGCCTTCGCCGAGCCAAGATTCGAACCCCGATCTTTCCTGATGTATGCTGCCCAGTGTATAAACCATTTTAACCAATATAATAATTTGAGTGTACAACTAAATATTTACTAAGGCCTGCTTTAAAATGTAGACCTGCCAAGAGTAATCTAACCAGCCTACATGGCCCATCATCCAGCCATCCAGATCATGAGAAAGCTGGAGCCAATCACAACTGACTTGTGCCTGTTCACCTAATGTGCATGTCTTTGAAATGTGGGAGGAAACCGGAATACCAATATACAAACTCTACACATAAAGTCTCTTGTTTGTGATTTGAACCTCCTCTATGAGATGAAAGTGGTTATCACTGAGCCACCATGCGCCTGCCCCTCAAACAGTGTGTTGCAAAGAAATCAAACATGCTTAGTCTGGATTCTAAAAAAAATTCTTGGTTTCTCATCACCGCCCGCACCCGGAAACTGGCACCACATCTAATTTTATTTTTCCAAAGGGCCATGCTCAAAACCTTGGAAAATGCCTCAGACAACGTAAAAACAACACAGAACGCAATCTAGCTAGATTCTTTGATTGTGATTGTGAGATTGGATTAAGTTCTGTTTGAAATGCCTGTTAACGGATAGACGTTCATATATTTCGAATGCAGACTTAAATATGTTACATATGAAACTGCTTGCAAGCAGAAAACAAAGCAATTTTTTTTATATAAAAAAAAAAAATACATGAAATATATTTTGGGCTCCAATGAATAAATGGAAAACATCCTGTCCAGTTTGAATTCAAAAAACTAAGCTGCACAAATAAAAGTAATGTAGTGAATATGAACAACCTATCAACGTTCTTCTCCTTCTTTGTAAAACAAAGCTTGTATATAATCAATGTATATTAAAATAATCTTTAAAAAATTTTAAAGACTAATCAGATAAATTATTGCCAAGTTCGAACTCAAAACAAAAAGCTTTCTGTAGCAAGTATGTATCTAATTAACAACATACCGTTTACATCATATGTTACATTCATAAAATTCTCTCGTCAAGGGCTATCAGAACAGTAGTGCCCAGACAGTGATTCAGCTAAAAAACAGTGAAAGGCCATTCTGTTCCTCGGCATGGAGCTGTGTGCTGAACCTGTGGAGGAAATGTGTGATGTTTCCCTGCTGAGATATGCGCCGAGCAGTAGTCCTGCTTATCAAGCCTTCTGTCACTATGTAAAAGCTATTCTACCCTATGACAGCCCATGAAACCACAAAATCTGCAGTTCATAGCTTGAGTGCTTATTGAAAACCTAGTAAATCATGTTTTGTTTCAAGTGAAAAGCCAACAGACTGCTGAAATTTTGTTTTAACAAGACAAAATCTCGGAATATTCAGTTCTTGTTTATTTCACATATATATTTCATGCTGTAGAAGAATCTAGTAAGTCTCGTTACAACATAAACCCCATTTCATTAAATCTTGGACATAACTAGGTTTCTGTTTAACACTCAAGAGAGGTGAACTATGCATTTTATACCTTCAAGGACTTATAGGTAAGCAAGGTCTTCAACTTTCCTTTTAAATAACTAAACTAATATTAACATGTAAAAACTGGGAAAAATAATAAAATTAAGCACAAAAATGGTCACCCCACTACTCTTTTTCCCTTTTGATTTCTACGAGATGTTCTCTCAGTCAATTAATGAGGCCTGTCACAAGATGTACAAAATTCTGTACAACATAAAATAAAATAAAATAAAACCCATTATACAAATAAAAATCATCTTCAAAATGTTAGCTGTTAGGTAACTTCATTGCTAAGTGTAAAAAAAATCAGAAAAGATGAAAATGAGCTTAGAGTCATTTAGTGTAAAACTTTTGGAGGAATAATAATTTATCCTTTACCCACTGCAACATCTGCTTCTGCTGCATTAATAAGTCCAAACTGATCACAAATTATCCATAAAAGGGTCACAAATGCTAGGATTGTCTTTACACCAACAGAAACACAATAAATATAAATATGCTGACTCATCATATAATCTTAGCATAAAATCCAAAAAAAAAAGGTGTATGCATGAAAAACATGATGCTGTTCAACATAGAACCAGTAGACATTTTACCTATCTATTTTCTTTACTGCTTTTCCAGGGTTGTGAGGATGCTAAAGACAATCCCAAACTAACTGTGGTTGATTTGTGGGCCACCCTGAACAGTTTATTATTAACACGGGGCTCGGCAACCATTCACACTCCCATATGGGTAATTTAGAATAGCCAGGTAATCCAATTTGCATGTCTTTGGACTGTGAGGGGAGACCAGAGAACCTTGAGGAAACCCATACAGGCACACAGAAAGGCCCAAGTCAGTCACGAGATTTAAACCCCAAAGTTCTCTGTGTGAAACAGCGATGCTAACCAGCGATGAGAGCCATTGTGTCACCCCAGTATATATTCATTAATTTAAAATAGTAAAGTATTTATTCTGTAGAGGCTCTGGTGTTTGTCAACTGTATGTAATATATTTAATCACACACCACTAATCTTGTTTTGTTGTCTTGGTTCTAGTTGATTTGTACAAGTTAAGTTTTATTTAATACACCAGCTGTTCCTCCTCTAATAACCACAAAGACTTGCTATAAATTTTGGCTGCATTCCTAATACCGCAAATGGGGAATTTAGGGGCAAAGTTTCCTTAAATCATTCCTGAACAGATTTTGCAGAGATGCCATTTTTTCAGTGTTCTATTTAGTTTTTATTAATCTTTTAATAATTATAAAATAACTGATGTGAGGGACACTTTGTTTAGTAATGAAATGTATTTTCTAGTTATTTTTATGCATGTTTCTTTTAGCTCGACTATTTCACTGGACTAATGTCCCAATATACAAGCACAGGATAGGAATTGATTTATTGGCCTGCATATGTCCAAGTCCACAAAGGTTATTCTTATTCATTCATTCTTTTTTAAACCACATAATCCTAATTAGGGTAGTGGGGAGGCTGGTGCCCATCTCAGCCAACACTGGGCGAGGGCAGAGTACACCCTAGACACCTCGCCAGGCCATCGCAGGCCAAAAACATGCTGACGGCAACTATACCTTTCAAACGACAGCGATGGTTCTTTTACATGCCTCTCACCTCAAGACAGTGAGAGACATGGCTGGCCAATTATAACCCAGTTAGCTGCACTGGGGGGACAGCAGTGACACCTTGGGGATAGTGGAGCTTGAACCCCCGACCTTGTGATCAGTAAACCAGCACCTTACCACCAGGCCACCACTGAAACTATTACAATTATTATATATATATATA
>JAOUQZ010000039.1:13118466-13132174 GCA_028564935.1 Neosilurus hyrtlii
AGACAGAGAGAGAGAGGGAGAGAGAGAGAGAGAGAGAGAGAGAGAGAGAGAGAGAGAGAGAGAGAGAGAGAGAGAGAAGAGAAACTCCATGGCTCAATCATGACAGTAGTATATTATGGTTTGCTAGTGTCCAGTCAGTCACATTACTTCTTGTACCATATCCCCCGCAGATCTGATCTGACTGCCCAAACGTATAGTGCTCTTCAGTGACTTTTTAAAACTATAAGTGAAAAAAAAAATCTCAAAAACTTATTTTTCTATATGAAGATTGTACACCATCTCTTTTCCCCTGTTGCTTTAGGAAGCTGCCGCACAGATTCATGAACAGTCTTTGATGCCTAGCTGTCTTGTTAGACTCCCTCCTGAGACAGCAGTTTCGAATGCACCCAGAATGCGAGATGTATGTGAGTTCTTTCCTTTTGAGCGAGTAAGAGGCAGACTGCCATAACAGAGAGCAACAAAAGTGACTCACCTCATCAAGTGTCATGACGACGACCTAAATACATTTTGTGACAGTGTGTATTAACCATGAAATCACTGGCTACATCGCACATGGAATAAGATACAATCGCCCATCCTTAATTTAGAAAAGAATCTGGTTATCAATCAAAGGCACAATGGCACAAACATGTTTAAACCAGCTTTACCTCTTATCACATAATTATTTTAAGGGAAGAGTGTACATATGGCGTATTTACACAGACAATAACCCCAACATAAATCCCTACAAAACGATCCACCCAAGTACAGTAGGTATAAGGGCAGTTAGCAGGAGGTTAACAACAAATAGTTATGGAAAACACTGCGGAACAATTACATTTCTGTGTAATTCATGCTTTTAGAGATTATAAAAGATTCAAAGATTAGTCACTTCACCGATGTACCCAATGAACTACATCTTAAAAATCAGATATTGTACTCATTCATTCATTCTTTAAGCCAGTTAAATCATAATCAGGGATGCAGGGAGGCTGGATCCTATCTCAGCCGAATCTGGGTGAGGGTCGGGTACATCCTGGACAGCTCGCGAGACCATCGCATGGCCTACACACACAACCATTCACACTTATCTTAGTCTGGAACAGCAAATTAGCCTACTGTGCATGTTTTTGGACTTTGGGAGGAAACCGGATTCCCCGGAGGAAACCTGTGCAAGCACAGGGAGAACATGCACATTCCACACAGAAACTCCTGAGCCCAAAAATCGAACCCAGGTTCTTCTTGCTGTGAGGAGGACTTGTTAACCACTGTACTCCCATGCCGCCCAGATATTATATATGTTTTTTGTTTTTAATTTCAGACACCAGTACCAAGGTACTACTCCTGATCCAAGTTGCTTGCCCACCTCCCTCTGAAATGCTGATTTTGTGCATGCATGCTTGGGTAGCCAGTTTGGCTTCCTACTCCCACTTATTGTCTTTCCACTCTCTATGTCTACACTGCTCTGATTGGTTGCCTGAAAGCATGTGAATAATGATAATAGACAGTGAAATTATTATAAAAATATGAATAATAAATCATAGATAATGTGTTTACATCCAGCTCAAACAGCCCAAAGGGAAAACTTTAAAATGTGCCAACCTCGATATTTGACCCTTTGGCATCGTCTAATGCAATTATTCAACAATCCATTGTGGGTTTTTAATCACAAAACACGTATGGGTCAAAAAACATACCTCCTCTTTGAAGTAAAAATAAAAACAACAAAACTATAATCTGATTACAGACAGATACCCCAAAACGATAGGAATCAGAAGCTGTTCTAAGTGACCTCTGGTTTAAGTGACCTCAGAATGAATAATTTTTCCACTCTTTTATTCAAAACGTGAAAAGATGGAAATTTTAGTGTTGCAATAATCCTACAAATAGGACCATCAGAAGCTAGCTGTATTATTGCTGTAAGATGGGCCAGACAAAGAGGGTTTAAGCTAGCCCTGTTCCGAAAGACAAGGGAGTATAAAGCAGAAGCGTTTAACAGTCCAGTAGTGGTGACCTGTGCTAATCGATGACCTTATCTAAAAGCTACCTATTAAAAGACCTTAAAAATGACCTTTCGATTAATTTTTACCGACAGTCACAGCTGAAAGCAAGCCTTACTCAAAGATATCACACTAAAGATCTTTGCACAATTACATCTTTAACTGTGACCTTGTTACTGATGGACCCACGCATAAAAAAAGACGACAGTGGCTCCCGATTGTAATTTGCCCATAATGTATTCACATCAATGAGCAACTTAAAAGAAAGACTAAAAAGCCCTCAAGATCTGAGTCGGATTCTGTGATAAGTCATATGAATAATTCCGACTTGACTCAGTGATAATTTAGATCATTACCAAGTTCAAGTCAGGATTTGGCAGCCTTTTAATATTTTATAAAAGGATGGATGGGAAGTATTTCAGGCTCATGTTTCTTTTGTAGATAGATGAGATGGTCTTCTATCACAGTTGCTTTAAGTATTTGAAAGTCCCCAGGATTGGCCATATCCAAACACACAGAACCTTTTAATGGTTGGACTTAAATTTTGAGAGCAAGCCAGCTTCCAAAATTGCTGTTCTGATGGCATGTGTTTACAACCGACAAGCACTTCCTCAGAGTAACACAACACTGACACTCCTACTGCACCACTCTTTTAAAAATATCATAATGCTTGACACCTCTTCCATGAGCAATCCATCATGTGATCACCACAAAGCATCGCATCCCTTCTTTACTGCCAGCTACATCATAAATCAGCAGAGAGGGGATAAAGGCTGAATGAAGCCGGTGTACTGGAAAGGCCACAGCTTAACTCACAGGAAAATACTGAGATCAACTGCTGCTGCTTTTATTACCGCTATCTTTGTGCAGTTCCTCTTCCTTCTCCTCTGATGGATACCCTCACTAAAAATCGAGGAGGATGTTTCTGTACTGTCATGAACAAAGAACACAGCAGAAAACAGATGCCCAGCATCAGACAGAATGCTACGGTAAAATGGAAGGAGGCATAGCCATACATTTAATACTGCTCAGAAAGTATGAGGGCAGCACGGTGGCGTATATGTTAGCACGTCTCCCAGGTTTGAGCCCCAGGCTCGACTCAGGTGTTTGTGTTCTACCTGTGCTTGCGTGGGTTTCCTCCAGGTACTCTGGTTTCCTCCCACAGTCCAAAGGCATGCACATTAGGCTAAAAGGCTGTTTCAAATTGCCCCTAGGTGTGACTGTGAATGGTTGTATGTGTGTTGGCCGTGCGATGGATTAATCTTGGATATCCTTTATTTTGCAGAGAACACAGCTGTTTTCAAAAGACATATGTATGTACAGCATACCTACGCCTCCCTCCCTATGGTGATGTGCTATAAGTAGAGACAGTGTAGCAGTGCATGTGAAAGGTCATTCCTCTGAAGGCAGCTGAGCTTTCATGTTCTGCAAAGTGGAAATCCCACCACAGGCCTGTTTGGAGGCAAAACCTTTCTCGGCAGCCCTCCCTCAGTCGCATGAGTTCACTTTTTTCACTTACTGTAATAGCACACACAAGCAGCTCCCTAAATCTCTTGCTTTACTTCGCAAATACAAACCCAACTCAACTATCACCTGTCAAGGTGTATATTCTCATGGCCTTTTCTCAGGTGGTGACAATTAGCCTGACTAGTAATTCTTTATTAATAGAGAAGCCTATATTTCATTTTGTGAACTGCTTTACCCTTCATTAGGGTCACTGGAGCCAGCGCAGACTACTGAGCCACCACTGAGCCACTTTTTTTTTTTTAATGAGAAAAAATTCTGTAAATTATATTGCCTGTTGTCCGCTTATACCCCTGCTTATAGTCTGTCTGTGCAGATAATACTGACCACACCCGGGCACTAATTTTCACCAAACTTGGTGTGGAAACTAAGCTACATGAATCGCAGAGATGATTTGATTTTGCAATGTCAAGGTTAAAGGTCAAGGTCAAAGCAAGGTCACAGAATCAATTTATCAACACACACCTCCCATGTTAAAACTGAAATTGTTTCTATTTCAGAAACAAAGGGACATAGACACATAGACACTGTTACAATGTGGAGTTGATGATGCAGATACAAATGCAGAAAGTAAACTGCATAACTTTAAGAAATAACAAAGTACACAACATAAAACTAAGGGCAGCGAAGAGATCCGAAGTTCAGAGAAACTAAGAGATCCGAAGTTCAGGGTTTCATAAAGTGCATACAGTTAATGGAATAAGAGCCAGGTGTGCTGATCATGTGACAAGAGTCATGTCAAAGAGTCAAAGTTATGTGGCGAAGTCAGTGCAGGGGATGCTGGGAAATATAGTGAGAGTGAGGATGGCAGCAGAAATGGGTTATAGCGGTGACAGGTGCAATGTGAGACAGATAGGAAATCATATGCATGCTTTCAAATGACACAATTACCTCTGACCTTGAAATGTCAAAATCAAGGTTATAGAATTTTGAAAGCTCATAACTTTGAAAGAAGTTCAGACAGCCATGCTATTACTATGAAACACTAACAGAAAACCTTATAAGGATTTAATATCAAAAGATATGCATATGGGTAATTAAAACCCCAATAGGGCCCATTTGCTACATTATACATGTTGTGTGGTAGAGGTTGCACTTTCTAGTTTCACATTGTTATAACTGTAAAAATATTCAAAAAAACTATTTATCATCCATGTAAAGATTTGTTTCTCAACATGTTATAGATGTGAGAATATAGCTGTTGAAAATGTGAAAAGACTACTGCAATACTGAATCGTCTAGTTATACTATTGAACAGTTTTTATCATTGGTGAGTTCAGGTTTTTTCTGCAAGTCATAACTCATGACATGATGAAGCCCTGGAGTCGTACTGGGCAAAAGGATCATCATTCATTGATGTAACTATGTAATAGCTCTGAAACATTACCAACGACACAACACCTATTTAAACCTAATTCCACCCACCCCATCCATCTCTCAGCACTCACAGGCCTGACAAAACAAGCAAAAAACAGGCTGAACTCCGTTAAACAGTTACTCCGTTTTCCTTAGTAGAGCTGATTAAGATCTATTTAAATCCATATAACACCTCAAGACGTGCACGGTCACTTTGAAATTTGGATGCAGAAGCACAAACCTGTATTGATACTGGCCCTTACGCCTGAGAACAGAGAATACTGCAAAGTTCTTTCATGACTCTGAAATCTAATTGTATATTTTTGATGATTTTTGAAATTTTTTCACTTTTCTGACAAACTCAGAGAACATGACTGATTTATGCAGACTTCAAGTGAAAATAAACTGAGGATAAACAAGACCTAAATGTGAATGTCTTCTGTGAGAGATGTTTGCACCACTGTATCTATAGATCCACAGGTATAAACATTGTAATAGCAGATGTTTATATCCATGTGTGAATGTAACCATGTCCACCCTCCCTTTTCTGAGCAAACACCAGGTGAAGACCCATGAACCTCAGTTCACACCTTACAGACTTTAACCATGTTGACTGCAGCCTGGACTGTCCCGCCCTGGTTCTCTACCACTTACCGACTGTCCCAGCAATGAAAATACTACAGCAAAAAAAAGGTCATGTCGAAGTAAATTATAGAATGAAGTGACACCAGTTTTTCTATGAGAAAATTTGAACAGTGAATCACACATAGTTTCTTCTCACACCCACACACACTAGCAGTTCATGCCGCTACCACTGGCTGGTCACCAACAAACAAAGCAGCACACAAAGAGCAGCTCTTTTGTAATCCTACAAAAATATACTTACTGTTAATATTAAGAGATCATTCTATATATACACACAGATATACTAAACTTACACATCGACATACAATAACAGTAGATGCTTTATGCATCCCTCATTTGTGCAACAGCACTATTTTGAAGCTTTATAGAACACCTGTACATTCCTTCATGTATATTTACACCCTCCATATAATGTCAGCTCTGCATAAAACCCAACCTTTCATGCTTTCATGGTGAGACTCAGAAAAGACAAAGCCAATGGCAATGAGTAGTGTCACAAGCTTCATGTCTTTAGACCCAAATCTGGGCCTGAAATCATAATTTTAAGAGTTAAGCACTGCCTTATTTCATTACCGTGAGACAACCTTCACTGCTAGTCCTATCGCTTGCATATCTGCTTTAAGAACAATGAGGCCATGACAGTACAGCACACAAGACATCTTCCAGCCTTACATAATAGAGCAATTAATCAATACTCACTAAATATTCGTTCAAATTCACTTATCTGAATAAAATCTTTAAAAGCATTCAAAGACCAATAAGAGACATGCTAACAATTGCGCTGGTTATAAAGGCCTAAACTATTGCGGAGGAAACCACATCGACTCTACTGAGATCGCCTCAGTGGTCCTTAAAAACAACAGACTTCTTCATGTCACTCTCGTTCTCAATAGGACAACAGATTGCTTATGAGCATGCAAAGACTTCACTAAAACATGCAGAGTATAAGAATCAGTTCTCATAAAACCATGCTGGACCAATGCCACCGTCATAAGAGCAGTCCGACGTACATTGCTTGTCGCTTAGCAACAGAGACCTGGTTGGTAGACTGTAGGTGTTTGCATGAAAAATGTGTGGAGGAGAGAGAGAGAGAGAGACAGAGAGACAGAGAGAAAGGGAGAGAGAGGAGGAGCGACTGAATGAAACAGTCAGGCAGCAGAGAAGATTTTCGAGCTGGTTTGTAGCTTAAAAATGGATGATTATGTACAGCTGGTAATTAGATGCTGAGCACTTACCTAATTAACACCTGTTTAACAGCAAACAAATAAGGCACGTTATCAAAGCTAGAGCAACCGTAACATGAGAGAACACAGGCTAAATACTATCTGTTGATGCAGGAAACCCGTACTTTTACCGTACATACTCAGTACTCACATACTGTACATGCAATTCACATGTCATTGCCTTCACAGACAAACCGACCTATTTAATTAATCAGCTCATCTTACAAAGCATAAGTAGTTAAATCGCTATGCTGAAGCAACCATTTACTCTGACCTTCATTTTTAATGAAGTAACTTCACCCTAAGGACCTCCACTGAACTGTGTCTCATCTTAGAACAGACATCTGGCAAGCTTAATGAGTGATTTTCAATATAGATTATGGAGGGAAAAAACCAACAACCCAGCATTCTTAAAGATATCTAGAAAACAGGCAGTGCTCTCCACCAGCTGGGGTCCAAGAAGGAGCTCATCCTGCTGTATAGTGTCAGGACTAGAAGGGAGGCTACGTCGCAGCATGTTTCCATATCCAGGTGACAGGATACCAGAATATTGTCAGTATATTTTTAGAAGCAGTTATTACGAAGCACATGGGTTCTGACCATATGGCCCAGTAAACACAAGGACATCTTGCACCTGGCATGTCACTGATAACTTTAGATCAGAGTTTGATATGCATACAGTATGTTTAAAAAAAAAACAACAGAAAGAAGAAAAAACATTTGCAAGAATAACAGGAATAGTTAACACACTGATACAGCTACTGACTAGAAATCCATGTACAAAATGCAAACTTATAATCATTAAAAGAAATATTTAAAAAATAAGATTTATCAAGATTAAGTCACTCATATCCCATTTCAAGTTATTTCCAAATGATGGACCATTAGTGGCATTCATGTTACCACATGTGATAGAACAGTATCTTGTATTACTTGTGTGACAGTAAAAACAGCATGGAGAAGAGTAACCAGACACCACAGTGTGGTCACAGGGTGAATGGCTGCTAAATGCTTCAATGTTAACAAACAGAGATCACAGGTGGACTTTTTACCCCACTGTCCCCTCTCACACTCTCGTACTACATCTCATATACAAGAATCTCATATTTCACATACCTCGATCAAAGGAAAATTGTTCACTTCCTGCTGAACTGCACTTAGTTGTATGTAAAAACTACATCATACTTACAAGTGCACTATTCTGAGAATATGCCATTTTGTTGCACAATAAACACCCCGACCACACACACACACACACACACACACACACACACACACACACACACACACACACACACACACACACAAACACACCTGATAAACTTGGAACTACTATGAGTAGCCATAAAAATGTACACCTGGTGCTCCAGTGTAATGGAAAATGAGTAGTAAATGATATCAAAATATCATGTAAATGATTTGGATGCAAAAATAATGATATGGACAGAAGTGATCCACAATAGTCCAGATGTCTTATAAGAGTAGTTAGGAGGGAAACCCAGCAGTTTCCAGAGATTCCAACCCCTCTTATTGCTGCCAATCATATGGAATGGGAGAATGGCTCAGTGTCACACAGGCCCAACCCATCACTCGGAGCTTAGTGCTGACTGCAGTACAGCACAGTACACAACAACAAGGACATAAACACTACATCATTTCAACTCCCTCCCTACACACACAAACACACACACACCACAGTGAGTGAACCGTATTGAGTTATCAGAAAGTGCTGAGTAAAACTACCTTTCTACCAAACCAGCTGTTAAAAAGCTTCATCTAATACAGAAACATATTCTAGTACAAATAAAAAATCCACAGTAGCTAAAATTAGCTCCAAGCTCAGTGAGGATTTCATACCAAAATTAGTCAGACGTAGCTCCAGACCTCAGCACTACTCAGAATTCGTGTGAGCATTATAAATGTTGACTGGAGTTTGAGTAAAACAGAGGTGGGTCTCAGCTACACACTATTCTGATTATACTTGTACAAAACCAGCAGCACTGTATCACAGCTCAGTATCATTACATGAAGTCATGTGGAAATGTATGATCTGGGCTGTAACTACTCTAAAAAAATTATATAGTGCCATTTGAGGCCAATGTATGAATATGGTAGTACTTTTTCACAGCTCTAGCGTCTGGGGCTAAATCCCGCATTTCAATTCAATTCAGTTTTATTTGTATAGTGCTTTTTACAATTGACATTGTCACAAAGCAGCTTTACATTGTAAAATTAATTTAAGGAGGAATCTAAAAATGTTTTTACAACCCCCTACACATTCCTAATGAGCAAGCCCACGGCGACAGTGGCAAGGAAAAACTCCCTCAGTTGACACAAGGAAGAAACCTTGAGAAGAGCCAGGCTCAAAAGGGAAACCCATCCTCATTTGGGTGAGGTTATTTGAAGTACAGCAGTCTGTACATATAGTCTGTACTCCCAGTTACTGCATGGGTTTCTCCAGGTTCTCCAGTTTCCTCCCACTGTCCAAATTGTTATTTATATTTCTGTTATATTATATTACAGTTTAAATGTTTAGCAGAGCACTGCGCAAGCAGAGCACCATTAATAAGGAAAAAGCGCCTAAGCATGCTTTTGGAACATCAAGAAAAACCTATAGCATCCATCCATTCATCCTTCTGTCCTCCATCCTTCCAGGTTTCGTGTACACATTCTTGTGTTATTGAAATATTCTCTAAACCTATGCTTTATAAATGGTGTACTTTACATGTCGAGACTAAGATTGCATGTTTGGTTACCTCATTTTTAATTTCTTCTATAAACAAGTTATTTAAATGAATTAATCTTGATATACATAGGATATGTGTGTGGGGTTCGAGAGTTTCCACGAAAAACTCTTCAAGTAAGCGTAATCATATGGAAGCTCCACTTTTAGGCACTGCCTAAATCTCTATATTACACTTACATTTATGGCACTTGGCAGACACCCTTATCCAGAGTGACTTACATTTAATATTTTTATACAACTGAGAAATTGAGGGTTAAAGGCCTTGCTCAGTTAGTAACCCAGAGCCTTAACCACTGAGCCATCATTGCCACCCTACATAAAAAAAAATTTCAAATTCCTATTCAGGTTTAAAGGCAAGTGTTTCTGTCTATACAAACTGGTCTAGAAACTTCTACTCAAGAATAATCAGGCAGCCATGATGGTGTGACCTGTGCAGGTCCTCAGAATAATCTGGATGGAGATCCCAGATTATCAACTTCAGCACCTTGGTCATTTAACTGTAAATATGAATATAACCCTCTGCATAAATATTGCCATACCTTTTAAACCGAAGATGCCAACTCTGAAGAGCCCAAAATCGTTAAAGGCATACCTTTTTAAAGACAACCTTTTTGTATGCATTATTTTAATAGAAATTAAGTATATATAATAACTGTACACAAAATAATTCCATTCATAATTCCATTCATACACAGCGGCTGTAGCAAGCATCTAAAATGATTTGATCCATTTAGTGGTGGCTGACAGTCACATTGCATGCTTCTCCATAAAGTTTCACAGGAATGTGACGTACGAATAGTTCAACTCTCCTAATTTTCAATATGCCGCAAGGGCACACATTACAGGTGTTTGCCCTGCTATCTTCATCAAATTCATATACCGGATAGGAATTTCACTACTGATCCATTCTGCTATGCTTTGGTGATTATATTTCAATTTCTTACAAAATTTAGTTGGAATTGGAATATGAGATGCACATCTACAATGTGGTCTTTGAAAAGAATGTACACAAAGAAGCAGAGTTGAGCATGTGCTCCAACACCACTGGAGTTCCGGTTTATCAGAACACGGACATGCTCATATCCAGGTGTCATCTCAAATCTTTTAAATGCAAATATTTTAAATGCAGATACTGTATATACGCATGCAAACATGTCTTAATCTAAAGAATTCCTAAAATTCTAAAATTAGAAAAGTGATTCTGACATCAATCATAATATATGGATTGTACCTAGTATTGTGGTTGCCTTCAAGTCATTACATTTAGGCAGTGGCTACAACACAATACTTCCTAATGGCTGTCAAAACTGGAAGATCTCCTTATGGGAAAGGTCAACTCACAGAATGTGAAGAAATGCCCGATGCTTAAATGTCGGATGCAATGAAGAGAATGTCATGACATTCAGGCATTCAGGAGATCAAACCAGCCAGAATAATTCACAGCACATTCAGGAAAAACAGAACATTTGTTTGTTTGGAAATAATCTATAAAAACTGCAATTCATTTCTAAATACTTAATTATCCATTATGTTTTCTGCTATCTCTTTATGGCTAGTATGGTAATGCTTGGTCTCTAATGTCCCTTCAACTGCATGCAAGCAGTTTCACAACCTCCTTTCCCCAAATTAGTAGTGCTCCTGATAAGCCATGCCGTTGTCTGTGTCATTAATAAACCGTTACCACACAATGCAACATGGAGGCACTGCACAACTCAAAATGCACAAAGAAGCAACAAAGTGCATGTCAGACATTATGTTCTACTCAAAGACCAAGACCACACACACACACACACACACACACACACACACACACACACACACACACACACACACACACACACACTTTAAATCCAACCTGTTGCTCCATATGTGTTTATAGCAGGAGTGGGATTATGACTAAATGTCACTTAATATATTCTAGAAGACTGTGTTAATCTTATGTTTCTTCTGGAAGTAAAAGAAGAGACACTATGCACAGCGCCACACACTGGGGTGTGATTCCCCACCAACACTGCCCGGGGCTCCTGTTCACACTGTTAGATGAGCATTCAGCAGTTTCCTTAGCAAAAAAGACCCAGTGGCCTTCAGCTATATTGCTTAACATGTAAAACACAACAAAAGCTCAGAATGTCAAAACCATTTAACTCGTCCCTCTAGTTATCATTAGAGGACAACAGAAAAGGGAACAGAAACATATTATATAGATTTTGTAGTTGACCAGATCTGATCTACAATAACATTAAGGCCTGCCTGTTCATCAAAAATACATACATACATACATACATACATACATACATATGTTGTGCCTATTAACACCAACTGTTCATGTCTTAGGTTCTCTGATCCTTCCAAGAGCTAAGCTGAAATTTCTCAAAACAAGATGAAATATTAGTTGTAGGCAGTCTGCCTGGCCTTCCTGTAATAATAGTTACTTCAGTTATATTAGCAATTATGGCATCTGGCAACTGTGACAAAAGCTTTAATGTGCTCCCCCAAACAGATGAAATTGGCTGCGTGGCAGCAGTTGATACACTTAAAGATGTGAGTCCTAAAATTAAAGTTGATTGCGAATGCTTCTTCCTCATCAGTCGCTGCCAATTAAGCTCAGAAAATATCAACATGCGCTACACACATTTCTGTCTTTCTTAAAAAAAACACGAGCAATATAAACGTGGTAGAATTTTATACTGTACAAAATGTGACACAGCCGATGCATTTAAAAACATGAAAGTACAGTGAAAAAGTAAACCATCACCTTGACGCTTTAACTCATTACTACCAAAGTACAGTCTGACCACCACTACCAGCTGTACACGCCATGCATCCCTCTACCAGTGTCGCATTGCTATAAATGTGAGATGTCAAGGACACAGTGCTTTGTGGGAAAATGATTTCATATTTATCCATGATAAATATCCTGAAGCTATACCAGATTAATCCTAAACAAGCACAGGAAATCAGAATTAATATGCGCTGGTACTCTGGCATTTTTATACTAATCATTTAAGCAGCAGAGGCAGGAAACATTCATCAAGCAGTCGACCACAAAACATGATAAATTATGCAAGATGTAAGTACGTATCTTTGTCAACACAACACAACACAACAAATCAACACAATGAATAATAAATTATGCATCTAGGACACATCTAGAAGCTGTTTGTATTCTTACTTTATATTCTGTTGTTGAGAGCAATGTTTTAAAAGTAAAAGTTCCAACAAGGCCTAAAAAAAATTACGCAATAAATAAAACACGAGTTGTTAAATGTATTCGAATAGGTTTTTAATATCTAGCAAACTTGATATAACATCTGGGATTAGTATAAAAATGGATTATAAACCTGAATCTTCATAAACCATATCATGAAATCTGACTGATGGTTAAAATTCAAATTCTATGACAAGATAGCATTCACTAAAATCATACAGGGATTTCAGGAGTATATTTCTGTTTTTCCTGCCAGTAATCAGAACCAGATATCATAAAGGGTAAGTTGACTTATGTTGTAACACAGGAATTATTGTATTATGCAAAAAACCTTTAAGATCATATAGATGTATCACGATCATACAGGAACTCAACATGGCGGTGTGTTGCGGTTTAGCGTGTAAACGTGAGTGTGAGAGGGAAACAGCAAGGCTAAATACATGAACTTATTCAGCAGTGTGTAACCTTAAAGCTTCATTGTAGTGTCCCTCAAAAAAAGTATAAAGAATAAAGCATTGTAATCTTGCTAGTTTGAACAGGACCTGTGTGTTATATAGGTATTGTGAATCTGCAGCTGCAGCAAAACACGCGAGAAGGACAGTAATTTCCAGATGTTAAAAAACACCCATGTCATTACCAGAATGTGATAAAACGACTAGAATAAGTGTTAAATCAATATACATACATGCTAATTCCATATTTGTAGTGGTTTAATCCAGTGAGCTCGATGATTATGGCAGTAGCCTCGTGATGGGAGCTGTGTGCTGCACCATCCAAAGCACTGGGGGCAAACCGGACGTATTCAAACTGCAAAAATTCGCTATCTAATCAAGATTTAAAATGTTATCTCCAGCCAAAAATGATTTTTGATCTTGTTTTTGGAATAATATTCTATGTAAGAACAGAATGTATAAAATTATTAATATTGTTTTAAGAATATTATTCTTGATTATAGTGTGTATCTTTTTTTTTTTTTTTTTTTTTTTTTTTTTTTTTTTTCTTAAATTAAATCAAAGTAAATTATTGG
>JAOUQZ010000039.1:13136146-13167132 GCA_028564935.1 Neosilurus hyrtlii
TATATATATATATATATATATATATATATATATATATATATATATATATATATATATATATATATATATATTATAAAGTTAGAGAATATATTATTATTATATAGTTAACAATGTAACTTCTGATCCATCATAACATTGCTGGTTTAACTTTTAAGTGATATAGCCTGGCTATTATTAAAATAATTTAACCCTACATGTAATTTTAAATAGACTGAATTGGAAATTAGTAGGAGGCTGAATAGAAGTAAGCTTGACAGACAGTGAACACCATCGGACTCTGCAATGGCTGAGTAATTAAAGAGCACATTACATTTCCTTGGCTAGTCCCCAGAGTCAGCTTAACAACTACTCGCTATCTATCTTCAGTTACATCGTAAAAAAAGTACACGCTTGTGCTGTTACTCAAGAGCAACCAGCAGCCCAAGACAACTCTGACCCTGACCCTCTTAGCAGAAGTGAAAGGCAAGAGCCACTATTTCATAGACCTGGGAGGGGTAAAACCCCACATCTTAGACTATTAAACTCAAAAGGCTTATCAATGTGTCCAACCTATTTTCCTCCCATTGCAAATACAGGGATAACTTTTTTACCCTCACTGGAAATTCAGCATAATTCATAGTACATCATATTATAAAATGAGCAATGAGGGGTTAAAAAGCACCACAAACTACAGACACGCTTAGAATTCAGGAAGAGATGTTCTGCTGCCAGGTCGGGGGTAGGAAAATTCAAAATGGAGGCGGAAGGAGAGGTGGAGGGAGAGCAAGCTGAGCTTTTGAGCATGTGCCAACACTTTCAGCAGTTGTGCTCATTTGAGCAAAGCGGAGCAGCTGTGTAGCTTTAGCTCTCAAACTCATCTCCACTAACTGCTAACCAAAGATCTTCACAAGTCTCCATTAGCATATCAAAGCACAGCCTTGAATCAAAACTATACAATACAAAATGCATTATATCAGCAGGCTTTTAGAACAGTCTTTCATCATGCAGCATACTGCAGTGCAGCTTTTAACTGTCAGCAGGTAATTTGACGGTACATGCCAGAAGTCATTATCAGAAACGAAAGAGCGAGCCGAGTTAGCTTTAATGATAAACATCCTTATAATTATAACTCACATATTACTCATATCAAGAATCCATTCTTTATTTTAAAAGACATTTGGAAATTCATGTTAAATAAAGGTTCCAATATATTTCATAATTTATTATTTTGCAGACAGAAAAGTCAGATAGTTGATTCTGCGCCCACAATATTTCAACACAGAACTATGCAGGATAGAGCTTCTGAGCTGCATCCTTGAAATCAAGCACTCTTCTGATCACGGCAAATTTCTTCAGATGTACTTCATGCAATAAAGAGACAAAAGATACGATGGTATAGTCACTAGCAGATTCAGTAAGACATGCAAAAACCTGTGAGAGGTGCTATCATTAAAAGCTGTACAAAAAATGATTAAATCAATAGGTGTATAGACTACAGTGACAAAACATAAATACACATCTATAAATAAAAATTTTCAATATAAATAATATCAGAAACACAGCTTCACATTCTTGGTGCTGAATGGCTATGGCACACATTACTACATGGGAATGGTGCAATCTGATTTGGTGCGATATCTTGAGATTAAAAACATTATACTGAGTGGATAATGCCCGAATCAAAATGGGTGACTTCATTACTGGGTTTATGTAATGCAAGTGTAAACATTATCTATAGCACCTTTTCATCAGGGTCGCCGGGGGAAGGTGCAGTGGTAAGAGGTAGCACAGTCATATATATGTAGGTTTAGTTGCGTTGCTGTATCCCGAATAAACCGTCTAAATGACCAAAATTATCGCCTACAATATCCTACGGCTATGATAGACATACGAATTCCATAAGCTTTTCAGGTCATCTGATGAGCTCATAATCATATGGTTTTCTTACAGTAGTCCTCTGATTGCCGGTAAACCCAGAAAGCTTCCTTATACACCCACGCGTATAGTACCACATTTTTATGACAGTGTTGGTTTAGGTCATGTAACATACCTACAACATCAACTGAGTCTCACAGGAACATACAAGGAGTTTTTTTATTGCAACAATGAAATCACTTGCTGACTTACAGACCTGACCTATTTTCCCCGCAACACATTTACAGCACATATTTTATATATTATATTTTAAATATCCTTTCTGTTGTAGCCCCACCATATTCCTGCCACAAAAAATTGCAGGTTGTTTGAGGAAAAATTTAACGATGCATTTCTCCAGTCGCGGTTGTTAACACAACCTTAATAGATTACGACCAAAAGAAAATGGCATTCAAAAAGATTTAGACTTCATACATATCACATAACATTCAGTGTTCATTTCAAGCTTGTTTTTTTTTCCAGTAATTCTCTCCTCCATAATATTCAAACTTAGGTGGTTTATACAGTAAATGCATTCTGAATATTTCCAAAACAAACCCTGTCCTGGTGATGTGGGACTCTGTGCACATTCTCTGCTTTATAATCAGCTGAGAAACACTGCAGGTCGACAGAGCGAAGACGGCGGTGCTCTCCATGGTGCTGAAAGCCTCAATTTTAGCAGAATCACTGAGGCTGGAAAACAGTGATGCATTATGCACGCTCCCAGAACTGTGAGACTTAACACTCTCTCTTTTTGCACTTTAGATGTGGGAGAGCAACTGAATGCTAATAAGCCCAGTGCAGCAACAGGACTCAAATCCATCACTGAGCAGAGGATTGTGAATGATTGCGTCAGATGTGATGGTCAGATGTGTAGAGATGCAAGAATGACAACACCATACAAACATCAAGAGGAAACCTGAAACATGCGTCTGGATTTTCAAGCTGTATTAATTCATGAGAATGGAAATACTGAGCAGGAAGTACACCTGAAAGTCTTCATGATTGTGTGTGTTGTAAATGATTATGCAAGCTATTTTTGTGAAGCTCATTATTCAGCTGTTCACACTAATGTCAGATCGAAGCTCAGATGAAGGTGGTTGAAGCTGTAATAGTATGAGGAGTGCAAGTAAGAGAGGAGATGTTTACAACAGCATACAATAAACTTGGAGAAAAGCTTCTTAGGCATTGTTTATTCTAATTTACTATACAAGTTCAACTACAGAGCATTGCATAACTAGAAAATAAGCGCTGGGACAGTGCGTGAATCTCTGCCACGTGGGCTATGTGTACCTGTTTTGGTGGTAAAATGTGTATAGGCCAGTGGCAGTGACTGAAGGTTTCCGAATTCTTGTGAATAATCCTTTTTTTTTTCATTAATAGGTTTATTAGACAAAAAATGGCACACAAAGGGTAAGAAACAAGCCAAATAACACACAGAATTTTATGATAAGAAAACCAACAAGCCATATTTACATTTTTTATATATATACAGAAAACAAAAATAACACTCTTGAATAAACATAAAACAACCCCATAAAAATATAAATAAAAACAGATAAATATGTAAATAATTAAAAGGAAAATAACAAGAAAGAAAGAAAGAAAGATAGGGGGTGGGTGGATGGGACATGCAAAGAGGTTACAGAGACTTGTAGTGCAGCAAAAAGGGTTGCCATTTTTCAAAGAATTTTGCTATGTTACCTCTTACTGAATGAGTGATTTTCAAGCTTCAAGTAAGACATAGTATCTCTGAGCCATTGAGCACTGGACACAAGGTGACTTCCAGAGGATATACCAATAAGGAAGTAAAAGATATATGAGGGGATGGTGTTAGACTGATTGAGAGTATATTTAATATGATCTTGCAGTACCTCTGCCAGAAACTGTTAACCAATAAGCAGGAGTAAAACATATGGGTAAGATTACAATGGGAGGCGTGGCATTTGTCACAGTGGTCAGGGCAATCAGAGTAAATTTGTGATAGTCAAGCTTTAAAAAAATTAATCCTATAAAAAACTTTAAACTGTATAAGTGCAAGACGAGCACAGATTGAGCTGGTGTGAATTTTTGTAATGGTCACTTCCCACCATTCGTCATTCAAAATAATCCCTAACTCACTGTCCCAAGCAGTTTTAATTTTAGACATTGGAGGGCAATCTAAAGACAGTAGTTTACTATAACCCTTTGAAATGAATGATTTCTGAAAAATTCTTCCCATAAAGGGTCTAAGGGCAGAGACAGAAAAGTAGAGGAAAGAGATTTAACACAGTGTCTAATCGGAAAATATCTAAAACGATGAGAAGAGGGGAGGAGGAATCGACGAGATAAATCTGTGAAACTGCAGAACATACCATCCTGATAGAAATCCCTAAAAGATTTCAAACCCCTTCCATGCCAAAAGTAGAAGGAGGAGTCTGATGATGAGAGGGGAAATAAATGGTTCCTCAACCCAGGAGGTAAAATAGATATTGAGGTAAATCTGTAGTGTTTCCTAAATCGGTACCAAATTTTGAGTGTTGACCTCACCACGTGATTATTCATAAAGCCAGAAGGATTGGTTGGAATAGGAGAGATAATTAAAGCCCCAAGAGGAAGCTGCACTACATGCTTGTGCCTCTAATCTGCACCAAAGCAAATCTAGAAAATTAGGCCATAAAGAAATCTTTTAGTATTAACCGACTAATAGTACAATTGGAAATTATGCAGAGATAGTCCACCACTGAATTTTCAACACTGAAGCTTGTGAATTATCTCCTGCATCCAGATTGTGATCTGTATCTGCTCTAAAATTTTTATGTGATTTTCCCAGGCCCATAGCCCACTACTCCACCAAGTTTAGTGAAGATCAGATCAGTAACAGGAAAAACCCTTAATGAATGCTTGTTAAAAAGCCTTTAATAAATTCCTGCTTCAAAATGTTACGGTTTCTTGCCAGGCTCATACCCCATCCCCCCCACCAGGAAAATTGGTTCAGTAGTTTTTGTCTTTTGTAATCCTGCTAACAGTCAAACAAACAAACAGATGCTGGTGAATACACAATCTCCCCTGCCAATTGGCAAAGGTAATGAGGCAAGGGAATCAAGAGCGCTTTCAAAAAATACCAGAAAAACGGTCATAAGCTGACACCTGACACAAACACATCACCTGAATCATGGAATTCTTCCTAATAAACTTCAAGTTTATAATAAAATACAAAAGTAAAAAGACCCACACCTTCTGTCTATCATATCACACATACATGTCTAGTTTACAGCAAGAACACCTATAAATTTTCAAGGACAACATTTCTACTAGGGGCAGTGGTGGTCTGGTGGTCTGGTGGTAGGGTGCTGACTTACTGATCCCAAGGTCGGGGGTTCAAGTTCCACTATCATCGAGTTGTCACTGCTGTCGCCCCAGTGAAGCTAACGGGGTTATCAAAGGCCAGCCATGTCTCTCACTGTCTATGGTGAGAGGCATGTAAAAGAACCATTGCTGACTTTTGGAAAGAGTAGGCTGCATTGCCGTCAGCACGCTTCACGATTGAGCAGTTAAGAAAATGAATGAATAAACATTTGTACTTGAATATTTGAGACACATTAATTAAAGCAGGTGGACGTGTTAATGCTCACACTGGACATATTTTCAATAGAAAACCTGTGGACATTATTTAAATGGCATTTTAACAGACCTCAGCAGGACAACAAGCTCTAATCAATGAATCCATGAAGCAATAAATTGGGCATGCTGCTGCAGTCCGAACAGATCTGAAATCTAAAAGCTAGTTAGGTGTAAAACAGTAGTGAGTGAAGTAGCTTTTAGGCTGTTTGAACAGAAGTGATAGATATTGACACTCCTCCCGCTTTAACTCTAAACATATAGTCCTTCCTCCATTCCCTCAGGGGTCATGGGGGAAATCCAATAGCATTGAAACTATTGATTGAGTAACACTCTAAATGCCAACATCCATCAGCAAACAATATGGCAGTGTATTTTCATCTATTTTTAATGAGGTATTCTCCGTGAAACTGAGCTCCACTGTACAATGTCTATACGTGATGTCTACACAGCATGTCAATTAAACAAAACAGGACAGCTTACTCTGTGAAAGTTTACTTCTCTCCTTTACAATACAGTCCTCTTTCAGAGAAGCTCACAAGCTGCGGTTTTAGGCAAAAGAACAAGACATGAATTTCTGACCAACGTGTAGAAAGAAAACAAGAGGTGGTTAAACCTAAAAGACTACAGGCTAAAACATCATTAAAACTCTGCCAACCAAACACTTAACCTCTAAAGACCTGTGGAAACCATTTCATCCCATCACCCCGATGTACTTTAGTGTGTGCAAGCAGCCAAACAGCTTATTAACATTTCCTGCCATCAGCGCTACAACCTGTTATTAGCGTCTCAGCACACAAGGGAGAAATGGAAGCACATGAGTGAGCAGCTCCAGTATAAGCAGCCCACATGCTTGAAGGTCACTGAAATGTCCTCTAGCTAGTGCTTCTTCTCTCTTCAGCTCCCTGCATCACGTGCGTCACTCTGAGCACCAATTGAAATGTTAAGCTCATGATGTGTGCAATTCCATAGTCAGCACGCTGAGCAGTCAGAGGCCGACACCAGCAAACAAACAAAGAAAAATTACTTGGAAAAACGAATTAATGAAGAAAATGGATAATGGGTACCATCAATAGAGTTCTGCTCCTGGAATGAATATGAGAATGAATACTGAGTGTAAAAGAGAGAGTGGGAGAGATAGAGCGAGAGAAAGTGAAAGAGAGATTCGCTTTGGATCCAAAAAAGTGCTTTCATGTAAAACATTCACAGAAACAATAAATGTCATCTCATTCTCTGAACAGCCTTATGCTTTATTAGGGTCGAGGGGAGGCTGGAGCCCATTCCAGCCAACTCCGGGCCCCACCCTGAACAGCAAGAAACCATTCACACTTGCATTCACAGCTAGAGGCATTTGAGAATATCTAATTAGCCTAATGCACATGTCTTTGGACCATGGGGGAAACCAGGGCACCAAGAGGAAATTCACGCAAACATGAGAAAACCTTGTAAACCACACACAGGAACACCCTTGCTGGGCACAAGGCTCAAACCAATGATGTTTTTGCTGTGAGGAGGATATCAGGATATAACCACTACAACAACATGCTGCCCAGAAAATATCATCATTTACTGAAATGCCTAAATAGTTCCTTGACTGAAGTGGAGAGCAAACAGATTTTAGTGTGTGTGTGTGTATATGCATGAATTTGTGCGTGTGTGTGTTTGTATGTGTGTGCGTGTTTGTGTGTATGTAAATGTGAGTGTGTCTGTGTGTGTGTGTGTGTGTGTGTGTGTGTGCGCATGTGCGTGTGCATGTGTATGTGTGTGTGTGTGTGTGTGTGTGTGTGCATATGGTTCACTTTTGTAAATGATTTTGTCATTTCAGATGTCCCGCCTCTATGAGAACCTTACGGCTCATGCCTGAAACATTCCTTAGATAAATTAAACTGACACTAACGAGCACTGCGTTGTGCTCAGAAATTTAAATCAAGTTCAACATGAAGCAACACTCTGCTCTTAAGTTACTGCCAAACAACAGCAAACAGTAGGAAATGCTGCCACTCCTGCCAGTCAGTCTGATCCCCACTTAAGAACAGCATCTTCCAAACAGTGAAATATTAGACATCACCTCCAGGAATTTCACGATGTCACAATCGCATCAATTCATGACAGTTCAACCAATCCCCATGCATTCCGGGCAACCTCTCAATTTAACCAATTATCGCAACATTTCCAGTAATTCGGCCAATCACTGCTTTATACCAGGGGTACCACCATAAAAATGTTGAGCCATATGTCCATGGCAAGATGAAGACATGTGCACAAGTATTTCTGCAATTTTCAGGTAATCCCACAATTTCATTGCAACAAACACTTCAAAACAAAGCAAGGTATACTGCAAGATTTTTTTTTAAATGTGAGATTTTAGACAACAATCACAAAAAAGGCAACAAAATCCTAGCAGCACTGAATAGAAGTTTTTCAGATGTAGTAAGATGAACACTCAGTTATGATAAAAAGCATACTAACTACAGACAAAAACCCAGAATGAAATAAAGTAGTAAGCATCCTGTCAGTGTTTATTACTGCATTATTTATTGCAGATAACACAAAGCAGTTGAACTGAAAGTATCATGAATATTAAAGAGATGGTAAACACAAAAAAATCTAATTATGTTTGCCTCTGTATTTAGGTTTCATTTAAAAAAGATCATCGAGTCACCTACTAAATAATTGATCGAGCCAGCTTTTCACTGAAGGAGCTTCCAGTACTATCGTCATTTAGAGCAACAGAGTTAATTGGGAAATTTTTAAAGACAACTGATATTCCATGAAACATGAGCTCTGGTTAATATTAGCCAGGGGTCAGAGGAGACACTAGTGATAGTGGCTAGTCCTTACAAAATGCATTAAAGACCACAGCAACTGAAGCAGCTGCTGCTCCAAGATCCAGGCTTCAGCCATAAAGATGGGTTTTGCAGAGCATTCTGGCTCACTGCAGTTGTAGCTCAGCTCTACTGTATTAGTCTGAGACAGGATGCTAATTGTTTTCGCCTGCCAGTGAGTCTGCTACTAGATCAGGGGGTTTAGCTAAGGATGGATTTTCCTACTGACAGAAATGCCCCCCTTGAGCTCTTTCTCGGTATCACCCATACCTTCGTTTTATAAGGGTTCTATAGTTCTATTAATAGTGTCATGACGAATGAAAGGCGTAACAGCAGGACAGGAGAGCTTTTTTCTTTTACTGTTGGCTGAGCTTTTATTTTTATGTCAGGTTTAAAATATGTTTCCAATGATGCGTGCATTTGCTCGTCTGAAAAAATGGTTATTGCTTGAATCATGGCCAAGAGGAACAGGGTTTAAAATGGGAAATTTTATTTTAGAGTATCTTATATCATACAATAATGGATCCAGAGTGTACAACCCAGTCACTGGCTCCGGTGCCAATAATTCAGCAGTGGAAACTGGTCAGGCTTTACCCTGCGTTCAGTGCATGCTCTACCAGCCAACAATGCATGACTGAAATGCAAGAGCTAAGTTGCTGGCTTAGCAACCCAGAGGTTTCTTACACAAATGTCCCCACCAAATGAGCTCTGGCCCCTGCATTACAACCTGTCCATGGACATTACCAGTCCCTGCTGTTCACTGTCAACTGCACTTAACTGAAAAGGCATCTACACAAGAATTATCTATAAAATATAGAATAAGCATCATCATGCACTATCACAGTAACAGAAGAGTGTAGCAGACATGCATAAATCATACTTGTGAATATTGCTGCATAGTCATGAACTACTCAGCGATATCCACCAATCCTTAGATGAATAATTTTGTTCTAGTATATCTACATGAGAACATGAGAAAATGTTGAGGCTTCTTGGCAGTACTTATAAATCAACTTGTTTGGGAACAAAATCCTGATATGTATGTATGTATCTATGTACGGCTTTTTTTTACCAAATTCATAGGAGACCATATATGGGCTTTTTAAATTCCCCTGACCTTGAGTGACCCTTAAAGGTCAATATTAAGGTCATAGGATCTTGAACGCAAATAACTTTGAAACAAGTGCTAATAAATGTGTGGTTACTATGGAACACTAAATTATATATGCACCTACAAATGAGACAGTTCTATTTGACCTTGAGTGACGTTTAAAGATCAAACCCCAGCCATCTCCTAAATTCTTCAAACAAGATTTTTTTGCTAATTTTGGTCATATACAAATATTATATAACATATTGAAAGAGAAGCACATGGGTAAAAAGACTAATAACCATATAAGGCCCATTATTATCCATGCTGCATGGTGGAAGTACCTTGCACTAGCTCTGTCACAACAACTGTTTTGATAGATGATGTATTGTCCCAGAAACTATCACGACTAACGATACTATTGTCATTTTGAGGCTGTAATGATAAATATAATGATGCAAGTACATGCTTTCAAATATCAATGGCATAAAACATATAAACTATATATAATAACAGATACCTCCCAGCCGAGAGAGAGCTGCAACAGAACCAGGAACACACTCTTTGCTTACTTATATAAGAAGAAACTATGCTATGAGAATCAATCATTATCAGGAAAATGATTGTGATCATTTCCATTAATTGTACCATGGGGTGATTAATTGACTACTGCGACAGGCCTGCCCTGCAGTCTGAGTACCTCTCTAGTTGTTTTTTTTTTTATTCTTTTTATATGGTGTTAAACGTAAAGTGTGCAGGAGCCCCTTAGTGATACTATATTTTCTAATTAGAGTTCCACAAGCCCTGATTTGTAAGAATTCACCAATGTCTGAATTCGTTTAAACACTAAACACAGGGGCCCTATATATTTTAACTAAAAGAGATGCAGAAGACATCTTGGGTTTTTATTTCAAAGTGTCTGAATATACCGGATCCCGTTTTGGATTCCAATCTACAAAGGTTTTGAAAGGATTGAATTTTTTTATTATAGTCTCAAAAAACTCTACTTTAGTAGAAACTTTGCTATTAAATGATCATTATTTATTTTATAGATATTTCTATCTCACAGTCTGTATTTAACTAGATACCTCACCATACATTTTGTATACTCACAGAATTTTTCCTCATCACTTCCAAGTAGCCAAAACATGGGAGTGAGGAAGACCATGGACACTTTTGCTTGCCCTGTTGTTAAGGAAAATGATCATAAAAAAACTAATGACTTGGCCTTGGATGTTACCCTGGCAATGTGACTTAGAGTTTTATATAAAAAAAATAAAAGTAAGTTGTAAACTCACTATAGGTAAGTCCAGCCCTGTGTCCTGCAAGGTTTTGTTATGTTTCTGAGCTGCTTTCATGTTTCCTAATACACTTGACCCAACATGTCAGCTATATATTAAGCCCTCCAGGAGTTGGGTCAGGTGTGCTGGGAACAAGACAAATTTGAAACTGTGGCAGGCAGTGAGTTTCCAGGACAAGAGCTGAGAAACGCTGTTATAAGAAATCAAGCCCATGGGCTCTGTGCAGGACACTGAGGTTTTAAAGAGGGACAGCTGATCTTTGGGTGTGTGCTGTTCGCCTGTCGGTTCAACAACAGCCGTTACATTTCCAAGTATGAGAGGGTACACACACACACACACAACCTTCATATCTGCAATCCTGTCTGCATTAAAGAAAAACAAACATCATCCCTCGGACACAGAAACATCTCTCGGTGCTTATTTTAGATGCAGTACGAAAACGGCACTTGGATCGGCTCGGAGAGGATTTGAAGCATTAGAAAGCATTTACCTTCAAACCCACAGGATATCAAAAATGCTTCTTTTAAACTTTGTTGAGTTTGTTTTGTTTTTTATGAAAATTGTCGAATCCACCAAAGCACAGCTAGGTAGAATTACCTTTGGCAAAAATAAATAAATAAATAAATAGACTCCTTTTACGAACATACAAATAATGACTGCTGGTGGAATAATCTGTCATTTTCAATTACAAAAATAGCTAACAAAGGGTCACCTGGTACATGTGAGGTTTATGCACAGCTGTTCATACTTTCTCCCTGCTCCATTGATAATGTGAAGCTACTCTGTTTCACATACGTATTCTTGCTGAGAGAAATAGCCTGAAGCAAAGCAGTGTTGTGTAAATTGCTTTGCCCTCTATGTTTTATAACCAAACTAACCAGCATGCAAACACCAGCTAGATAAGCCTCTGGAAATGCAGCTCATCGACTATAACCTGGTAAGTGATGTTAACGGAACCACTCTTTACTAATGTCAATACAGTTACACTTCGTGTAAGGTTGTCAAAGCTAGGGAATACATGAAGTAGCATTTAATCCAATCCAGTTGGAGTGACATGACAAACACCACTGTGTTATGACACGCCACAGAATCAGTCTCTCTTCTTGTGTCGTAGCCTGCCTCCTGTTATTAGCACCATACCAAGGAGGCCTGGTCTCTACAGTCAGCTGCCTAACAAGGAATGGGTGTAAAAGCCTAGACCAAAAAGTTTCCCAGCGAGTACCACCAGCATCTGTGATTATCCTCCTCAGTGCTGTTCTCACGAATTAAAGGAAACCCGATAGTGTGAGACAATATCTCAACGGTGCATCATGAATTACCATCTGATACACATTTAGCAAGCATTAGCACAGCTAGATTACAAAGTGAACAGGATGGTGTTCCTGGTTATAACATGGCTTTCCATGAGTCTGGCCAAATGAAGTGATGAGTTTTAATTCCAGTGCTCCCAGTTGCTAAAGACCCAAACACGTGCCTGATTGTGTTTCAACAACTTCCCTCTGAAGAGTCCCCCCGTGTCAGTGTCGGATGGGTTGCTTGCTCTGTTGGAACGCTTGTTCTTGTAGGTAATTAAAAGGTAATGAAGACTGGAGACTTCACAGACGTCATTAACCCTTTTCATTTAAATAAATAACAAGCCTGGCACACTCACACTCGTACCCAGAGAATGATTCAAATAAATGAAATGGAACACCATGACATTCTCACACCTTCCTCAAATTTTTCACAAAACAACGGCAGAAAGTTTGAAAATAATAAACAACATGTTAGAATTTGGATACCTTTTAATATATGATTAGATGCCGTTTTGCTGGTAAAAATCTATTAGAATTTATACAATACAGATTATTCTTCATTTCCAGTCGTATGTGCTTATGGTTAATTTTATTTATATTTATTTTATGTGTTTATGACATTGATGTGGTGTAGTAGTAAGCACTTCCACACCACAGCAAGAAGATCTTGGGTCCGAGACCTGTGCCTGCTCTCCCTGTGCTTGCGTGGGTTTCCCCCAGGTGCTCTGGTTTTCTCCCACATTCCAAAGACATGCACATTAGGCTAACTGGGTATTCTCATTTGCCCCAGGTGTGAATGTAGGTGTGACTTGTGTGTGTTGGCCCTGCAATGGTCTGGCACACAGGTGTCAAACTCAAAGCCCGTGAGCCAAATCTGGCCTGCAAACTCATTTTATGTGGCCCGCAAGAGCTTTCAAAGAATATGATTATCGTACAAGTATTTGCATCGACCAGTACCATGCAACCTAATTCATCATCCTTCGACTAGGTGGTGGCAGCCTATTTCAAGTAAACAGCAAAAAAGATTTCATGCTTTGCCTGTTGGTGTTACACATTGTCAGAAAATGCAAGTGAATAAAGGAAAAGAGGATGAATGCCTAAACTAATCATTTTGCAATGCAGATTTCATATCCACCTTCACCCGGAGTTGGCTGGGGTAGGCTCCAGCCTCCCCACGACCCTAATAAAGGATAAAGCTTTTTGGCAAATGGAATGAAACGTATAATATTATGAAATAAGGTTCACCCATCTGCTTTAACTTGCTCAGGGTCAAAGTGGATTGAGACTCAATCCTGGGAACACTGGGTGTGAGATAGGAATATACCCAGAATAGGATAGTAGTCCACGGCAGGGCAGCGGAAACATGCAAACACTTACACAAACAGGGCAAAACCACCTGCTGAAATGTTTTCGAGAGGGAACAGGAAGAGAAATCTGAGGAAACCCACAAATGGGGAAAATGTATAAATCTCTGCACACAACCAAAATAAATGAATTTTAAAAATTTAAATCAATGACATTTTAAAGTTGACTAAACACGGTGCAATGCATCCAGGACCATTTTCGCATGGTCAACCCTTTTCAGAACTGATGAAATGAACAGCTGTGTAAACCCCTGGAAGTCTGTAGGTTACTTTATGGTGTGCCTGTTTAGAGCCACCAGCTGCAGTGAGTTTACGTCATTATTCAGAATCACTGGTCATGTGAGAGAAGCATCCGTACTGGTCATACAGCCAAACATGGCTTTCCCCAGCGCTGACTGCTGAATGCTGACCCTCACCACATTTTCCTGAAATCATTTCAGCGTCACACTTCAGATATATAACGGAATTTCATTAACACCTCTTACCTAATGATGAAGAGAGAAAGCGGCACTTCAGTGATTTTTGACCATACAGTCGCTCTTTAAATGTTCCACATTTCTGTACCCGAGTCAAAAGAATGCTCACGAGCACCCTCTAGGTACACTGAACTGCCCTGTCATGAAACCCATATTGAAATGAACTCAACATTGATCTCTAAATCCTTACAATTATTAGCAAAGACCAATTACACTGAGTGCTGAGGCCACTGAAAGCATATTAAAAGCCATAATATGTTATAAATAATAACAATAATAATATTATGTATAACATATTATGGGTTTTAATATGCTTTCAGTGGCCTCAGCACTCAGTGTAATTTTTCTTTTGGTGAACAAAATGGCTCCAAATAAATTCACAGCCATTTTATCAAAAAAGAAAAAAAAGGAAATCTTTCATGCTGGTTGCAAACACAGCCACACACACAAGCAAGTAATGGCACTGCAAGATGATGAGTCTCTGTTGGTTCTGCTAAACCGCATCGGACTTAAAACAACAACAACAGGTACAGAGTAAGTGAAAGTCTGGAGGAGATTCCGAATCCTAAATGCTGGCTTTCACATCCACCTGCTCATTAATGACTCCCTCAATGCTGAAATCACCAACAGAAGAACTACAGCGTTTAAGGAACCATTTAGAACAAGACTCAATAAGTGACCTGGAGCTGGTGGTGTAGTGGTTAGGGTGCTGGGCTCATGATCGAGAGGTCATGGGTTCGGATCCCTGTTAGACCTCACCATGTTAACCACAAGGTCTTAATCACAAGAATGGCAGTAAAAATACTGGGAAGGAAAACGGCGATGGAATAGTGTTTCATGCAGTGCGATGGAATAGTGCGATGGAATAGTGTTTCATCCAGGAGGAGGTGAACTCCTAGTTGCTTCACATTACAGGGATAAGACCCCGCCATATGAGCCAGTAGGCTCGGGTGTAAAAGCTCAGCAGACTTTACCTACCTACTTATAGGTGAAGCTGCCTAAATTTCCTGAGTTGGTCAGCAATACGACGTACAGACCCCGCTTTGTGTTGATTTGTTGGAGGTTCTCATCAGTACTTATTTCTCTGATGTTTGCAAAACCTATTCTACTGATGAGTGCCTGAATAGAACAACTTCACCAAATATTATATTAAAACAATTCCCAGGCTGTTATTCATTACACCCCATTACTATATAAAGCATTCTCAGCATTATATACAAACTGTCTTATGTAAAACATGCTGGTACATAATAAGCAGCCTTTATGTGAATCTACCTTAAACTTATACACAGATCTGAGCATATGACACACTGATGTTCTGACATCCACGTAGGCGACTCGACGCCGTAGTGCCTAGCATGTTCACCTCACAGCAAGAAGGTCCTGGGTGTTTCTGCGTGTTCTCCCCATGCTTACATGCGTTTCTTCCGGGTACACTAGTTTCCTCCTACAGACTAAAGCCATGCATGTTAAGCTAACTGGTTGTTCTAGGTGTGAATGTTAATCCTAGTGTGAGTGTGTATTGGCCCTATGATGGTCAGGTGGGGTGTTCTGGGTGTACAATGCCTTTGCCCAGTGTTGGCTGAGATAGGCTTCAACCTTTCTAGTAGGAATAAGCGGTTCGGCAAATGAGTGAGAGTGAGAGGTTAAACCCCAGGCCCAAACAGGCTCGAACCATCAGTGTTATTATTATTGTTGTTGTTGTTGTTGTTGTTGAATATATACCCAGCCCTGCCATGTTCCCTTTCCCAATATGACCCTCTGAACATGCTATGATCACAGCTTTGGATAGGTTTGTGTGTATAAATATGAAGCAGGATGAGCAGCCCAGCCGGAGGTACCTTGTTTTTGATGCTACAGTGGCAGCAGACAGTCCACAGGTACTTGAGGGTCCTCCACAGGAGGATGATAAAGAGACCCCCGAAGAACGTCACCATGGACGAGGCGAGGAAAGCCCACCACATGCGCTGGCCATTGTGATCGCACGGCACGTCTGGGGAGAACGGGATGATCACATCCATCCTGGATATGGAGACAGAAGAGTCCGAGTTTTGATTGTGGTTGATATTATTGGTCATTCTAGAGCTGCCGTCGCCGGAAAGGTTGCGGTCTGCCACAGCTAGCATCGAGTGGCCTTGGAGAGCTCGTGCCAGCGCCCCCAGCCCCAGCCATCAGCCATATTGCTTGAGAAAGCCCTCAGTGCGCAACAGTGGCGGTCTCGAACCCCCCTGGCTTCCTCCTCAATACGAAGGAGGATCTTTAACCCCGAAATGCCGCGTGGCGTGATATGAGAGACAAACAGGAGGACGGCGTCCTTCAGCACGACACATTTAAATCCGCATTAACGACACGGGCTTCCCAAAATACCCGAAACAAACAACAAATATCAGCCACGAAGGCATTTTATCACGGGGCGCTTGTCCTGCTGACCCGCCTCCGCACACCTGAAGCTTTAAAAACACCGACAAATAACCGCAAACGACACAAACAAAGCAAAACGGAGCTCTTCAATCAGCTCGAGCGCCTCCAAGATGACGGTCCGGTGTCCAGGGACCGCGGCGACAAACCGACACCTCTCTCCCTCTCCCCCCCCCCACCAAGACACCAAATAAATCATAAACATCCGCAGAAACAAGATTTCACAGCGCAAATTCTCCGCGTGGGATGTTTACGACTCGAATAAGAACCTGCGCTGTTGTTGTTATTATTGTTGTTATATACAGGGTGGACGGTTCTGTCCCCGCCAGCCGCTCCGCTTCCCTCGCCGAGAGCGCGCGCGCACACATACACGCACGCACACATACACGCACGCACGCGCGCTTCTCGGCAGATTTACAGGTAGGAGGGCGGAGCCAAGGCACAGTAATAATAATAATGATGATAATAATAATAAAGGTGGCCATGGTGCTGGAGAGGAGTTAGGCGGGTAGGCTGTGCGCTTAGACCAGGCTGGATCATTTCTGTAGAGAATATAAGCGGCATGACGCACAGACTCGTGTTCATGGAGACTCTGGTTCTCTGCTGCTTTACTGAATAAAAAGCGACGCACGCAGGAAGCTCTTCTCTGGCAACAAGCTGTGAAGGATAGACTGGGTGGCCTGCTGTCGCATCCTGGTGGTGAAGGAGGAGCTCAGTGTCACGATCCGCTCACCACTAATTCTGCTCTTATATTCTAGACAGTCCGAACCTGTAGGGCTGAGGGTGTCCCACACACTGGCAGGGATTCTGAGTGAGAAAATGTTCACCATGCATTTAAAAATAAATGCAGAATAACACCCCCCTTGCTTGGAGACCCTCACTGTCAATTCCTAAACCGTTTAATCCTCGCAGGGAGGTTGGAGCCTATCTCATCCAACACTGGTTACACCCTGAACAGCTCGCCTGACCATCACAGAGTCAACACACACACAACCATTCACTCCTACATCCACACCTAGAGGCAACTTTGGAACATGTGCGCATGTCTTTGGACTGTGGGAAGAAAACCACACAAGCACCCGGGGACATGAAAACTCCACACGGAAATGCACACAAGAGGAGGGAGTCGAACCCAAGACCTTCTTGCTAAGCACTATGCCACCCTGCTTGGAGGCAGCGGTATTCATTTACATCTTTGGAATCTGGCAGACACGTTTAACGGAAGCTGTTGTGGTTAGGGGGCTGCGATCATGATTGAGAGGTTGTGGGTTCAAATCCCTGGGCAAGGTCTTAACCACGAGTGTGCCTCTGTCCACCCAGCAGTATAAATGGGTACCAGTACAAAATACCTGGAAGGTAACCTGTGATGGACTAGCGTCCCATCCAGGAGGTGTTGGACTCTTAGTCGCTTCACGCTACGGAAACTGGGGATAAGCTCCAGCCTGATGAGCCAGCGGGCACGGGTGGTACTGGGGCTGGAACCCCTGAGCCTTAACCTCTAAGTCACCTCTGCACCTATTCACAACAATGTTCAGTACGAGTATAATATGCTTAATAGTTTTACTAGCATCTGTGATCTTTATTATTTTTATTTACTGTCTGCCAGATGATAACTATGTTGCTTGATGTGAAATAACGTCTGACACAAAATCTTTTTGGGAGATAAAACTCATAAGATAAAACTCAAATCTGAAATAAAGTAATAGGGTTAAAGGTGCCCATCCTATCGGGAATATCCTACGTTTTTTTTTATCTCCCATTAACAGAATTTGGCCGAATACAAAGGTTTGCTCATGAAATTACTCCAGCTCACAGGCTTAGTATCTTTCATTCAGTGTTTTTAGGTCTTGTTTAGTTTTGTGTCTGTTTACAATAACAATACCAAGACCACACGATGAGGAGGAGGAACAATCTTGCGCATAGGATAACTTGGCAGTGCAACATCTATTCATAGAGTGGATTGGTGTAAGATCAAGTGTTAAGAAACAAAAGGTGGCCTTCAATTCCAAGAGAAATAAAAAAGATGGTGATGTGTATATCATCATCGCATCAAGTGCAGGGGTCGTTGATACTCACGTACAGGAGTAAGAAAGTTGTTCCAGAAAGTCATTGTCCATTTTATTTCCAAGAGGTAACACTGTACCTCAGTTAATTTAATAATTCTGGGAAATGAGCTCACTCAAATCAGTGGTTCCCAACCCAGGTCCCGGAGAACCCCCTGCCTTGCACATTTTAAATGTTCTCCTTGTTCCCAACTCACCTGATTTGACTAATCAGCAAATTAAGAGCTTTTCATGATTTGAAGTGTGTGATAGAGCAAGGAAAGCACTAAGATGTGCTGTACAGGGGGTCCTTCACGACCAGGGTTGGGAACTTCTGGTTTAAATGATAATCTGCATTAGGGCAGACAACACTAACCTTTACAACAGGTTTTGTCCAGGATATAATCATGCATTTGTATTTTAATTTTAGTTATATATTTGGATAAGTTTAGGTCATTTATATGGCACCGAACTGTGATGGATAGCATGTGCCGAGGTCATATTGTCAGAGCAGAAGAGTTACTATTTGGCTGCACAGTCTATGTAAAAATAATGATGAATGTGGTCTTAAAGCTCTGAAGTAAAGCAGAAGTCAAAATAGCCTTTGGTGAAACAAGAAAGCAGGTTCTATTTCAGACATTTTATTAACCTTCTATCAAGAAAGGGCAGATGAACACTACTGGAGCCAGAGATTAGAGGCCCTGGTTATTTCACCTCCTGGTGGGCAACTAAGAAATTGCAAGGTTAAACAGCTAAAGGTGTCTCGCCCAATACTGAAGGTGAATAACCACTTTGGGTCAGTTTGAAAATCCAGGAGTTAGGGTAAGGTGCTGACCCACATATCAGATTGAAAATATTTTTTTAAAACTCGGTGTGTGTAAAAGTGATGACTGGTCTAGAGTGTAGACTATAGCTGATGTTAGAAAAAAAGGGAGGTAATTATTAAATAGCTATATGAGGATGTCTGGGCTCGAAGCCCAAATGAAGTAACTTGGTGGAGGTATATGAGGCAAAATACTTAACGATTAAATGCTAAAATAAATAGCACACATTGAAAAAGCATGGAAAATCCTTAAAATTGATACCAAGTCTATAAATTATAGAGTAATAAGAAAGGACTGATCATTTAAATGTTGCATTAGTCAGCTTTATTTTGTAGCAGTAGGAAAAAAGCTGTGACCTGAAAAATAAAAATAAGAGCATTTTTTGCACATTTTTAGGATACTAACTTAAAAAGTTTTAGAATAAGTGTGTGTACAAATGTAAAATATGATTATGCTAAATAAATCAAATCAAATATGCCCCATCCTCTAAATTCTGATTTAAAATCTAAGATGGGCCATAATACAATACTTTGCCTAATTAAACACGAATAATGTTAATAAACCAGCGTATGTAAATGACTGTTTCACATTCATGGTCATGAAGCAAGCATTTTGTAGGCAATAAATCTCATGTGCTCATCAATCAGATTTACTGGCATTTTGTTCGCTTTAAGAATACAAATTAAACAAACTCACCGAGGTTACCTTTGAAACTGACCCTAAATAATTTGAATATGAGAGATGAGTATGTTGTTTTCCTAGTTCATGTCCTCCACAAAACAAGACAATAATTCAGTTAAAGTATAAAGTTAGTGTGAACAAATGGGTACGTTTCTATAGTCGCAGCTGATTTCTTTAAGTTCATAAAGTTTTTGGTTGTGTTCGGTCTCCACAGATTCATTCATCCGTTCACTCTGGGTTCAGAGCAGGGTCAACACACACAACCGATCACACTCACATTCACACCTAGGGGAAATTTGGAACTGGCAATTAGCCTAATGTGCATGTTTTGGACTGTGGGAGGAAAAACCAGAGTGCCAGGAGGAAACCCAAAGAAGCATGCACATGAAACCTCTCCATGCCTGAGACGGACATGCTGACCACTACGCTACCGTTAGGGTCTGGTATACTACCAACAAGTGAGGTCTAAAAAAGAATTCAACATTTTAACAGTGTTGGGACAAGTCTGTTCAAATGTTTAGACAAATGAAAATAACATGAGTAAAAATGTATAGATATGGACAAGAAGATTTTAATTATAAAATACATCACTTACATGCAGTATTATCTTAATTATATTAGAATTCTTGTGTAGGTTTAGACCTGTCTATTTGTCATATAATTTTAGAAACACTCTTATAAGCAGTGGGATGCAAATGTCTGGGTACTCCCAGTCCAAAAGATGATCGGATCTTGATGAATAATAATTACACATCCTGGCCAACAGTATATGCAATATTAGTGACTTTTGTTTTGTAAAAAACAAGTTTTTAATTAAAAAAAAAACAAAAAACACATACAAAAATGTAGGAACCCGAAAGATTTAGATCTCATAACTTTTACCAAGGTCGCAGACTCAATTAGCTTGTCTGAGCTATGGCTTGTTCAAGTTTATTATTAGCAAAAGCCCAGGGATGCCAATTTCAAAGCTTTATAAACTGCCTCTTCAAACATTCAGAAGCCATAGTCTCATCTAAGCAGCTGCCTAACACTATGAAAATTAAAATAATTGAGGCCCACAACCAGGAACAACCTAACAAGATAGCAAAGTGTTTTAGGTAGCAATTTTCTCAGTTAGTGGCAGTAAGAAATAGTGGTTAACAGGAATGTTAGAGGTCAGATTGAGATCTTGTAGACAAAGAAAACTTTCAGAGCTAACTTTTCTTCTGTACGGAGATAACTGCACACATATGATCGTCATGGTAGAGTTATCAAGAAGAAAAAACCTTTCCTTTTGAAGAAAATAAAAACGAGCAGAATCTCGTTTGCTAATGCATATTCACGATTCTCACCCAATATTACTTCCATCCACTCTTTGTTTAAGTGTGAGTATGCATTAGCAAATGAGATGCTGCTGCTTTGAAACACTCACATACACACACATACACACACACACAGTTCGTTAATTAGAGAAGATGGGTGGTATAGTGGCGTAGTGGTTAGCATGTTAGCAAGAAGGTCCTGGGTTCGATTACTGAGCTCGAGAGTTTCTGTGTGGAGTTTGCGTGTTCTCCTGGTGCTTGCATGAGTTTCCTCATGGTATGCCAGTTTCCTCCCACAGTCCAAAAGATATGCACATTAGGCTAACTGGTTGTTCCAAAATGACCTTAGGTGTGAGAGTGATTGTGAATGGTTGTGTGCGTGTGTGCACCCTCCAATGGTGAGTTAATTAGGGAGTACCCTGCCTTTGCCTGTTGTTAGCTGGGATATGCTCCAGCCTCCTCGTGACTCTAGTAGAGTCAAGCGGTTCGGCAAATGAGTGAGGAAAAGAGTGATGAGTAATTAGGTGAGATGTCATGAGTGGATTTGTTTATTTGAAGCAAAGCAATTCAAAATTGATCATCTTGCCACACACCATGTCGAACAGTCAGATTAAAGGCTAAGGAACAGATTTGAAGAATAGATTTTGCAAAATAAAAGAAAAAAATTTAATTCAGTCATACATGAAGGATGGGGGAAAATCAGAGGTTGTGCTTTATGTTTTAGCTGAAGATGAAAGGCCCTATTAACTAGAAAGATCAGTATCAGACAGTCTTGCATCTACTTAAGCTTCAATAAGCTGGTGGCAGCTGTTGCAACAGATAACCCGTCAGGAGGGTAAAGTGACTGGTAGAACACTAAAATAGCACATATATTCAGCAGTATTGAAAGGTCAAAATGAGCAAATAAGGCAAACGAGAAGAGAAGGTGCCTTTATCAGTTCCGCAGATTATTTTGTGGGTTTTTACTCATAGTGTTATTTATTAAGAGTACCTGTACATTCATGCAGTTATCAAATCAGCCAACCATGTAGAAGCAACACAATGCATATAACCATTGGGATAAAGGTCAAGCGCTTTACTTAATGTTACATCACCTCTCTAGAAAAATAGCATGCATGTCGATACCAGGCGAGCTGGTTAAGCATTTCATATCCGGCTGACCTCTTGGGGTTTTTGTGCATATCCCTAGAACTTGCACAGAATGGTGTGAAAAACAAAATATCCAGAGAAGAGAACATCAACTGAGGCTTGATCTGTATCTGTATGTGCACTGTTTTGCTGCCAGATGATGATAACTGGCTGAATAGATAACTGCTTAAGTTCCTAATAAGGTTGATGCTGAGTGTACATTAGAGGTAAAGATTGTATCAATTATACATCATTTAAATTAAAGAATTCAATTTCCTTTGCTTATTACATTGAAACAATCTTGTATCGTTTAAATGCTGCTCTTTCTTCTTTGCTTTGAGGCGGGGGTGTTTAACGAGTAGGTTACATTATAATTACTCATGCTCAATTCAGTTGTGCAGCTCTTGAGTAAAGTTTTTAAAGTTTGAAACTTTAGATGTATGACTCAACCTTATTTTACATGGTTCTAGATAGATAGATAGACATCTACCTATCCTGATATTGTTTCATACCATGACTCCTATCCCTAATTACAACACACACATTACATGATGAGCAAAAGACATGAGTCACCTGTTCAAACCAAAATCTGAACATGAGATTTGATCTTCTATGATGCTGCACTATGATGAATAAATTGTTTTAATGACAAAACCTAGAAAATATTTGGCCTTTAAAATGTCTGACAAATGATCTCCTGAGAATGAAGAAACACGTCACATTTTTATATCTTTGAAAGCCAGTTTGTCTCAACACATACTGAACCAAACTGCAGTCGTCTTTTACTCTTGCTTTCTCTTGATGACAGCTATTCGAGTGAATCAAATAAAACTCATATCATTTTTGTTTTTATAACAGCTAAATCAATTCACGGAATCTTTAGTAGGTTATGAACTGGATTACTTTAGTGTGTTGTATACTGAACAATCATAAATTTCTTTCTGTTGTGTTTTAGTGATAAAATCAAAATAAATGTCTTCTTTATGTGGCAAGGTATACCCGTTTAACCAGACCCATTTCTTTAAAAGGCCCCAGATGTGTTTTAAAGCTCAGTTTCACTAATTAATTCCTTATTTCCCCAGTTTGCCTCTTATTTTTAGGCTTATTGCTAGTTCCATCAGTACAATGGTGAAGCTAGCAATAAGCAACTCAGTGCTAAATTACATCAGCTGTCGATCTACTGGATGCCAGCACGAATTCACAGCAGACTGGATACACCTTCCTTAATTCCTTTGACAATAAAGTGTGATACAGAAAATGACTTTTATTCTCATGTTAATGTGTTTAACATTATTTCATATAAATCACATTCTTTTGTAATATTGAAAATCCCAATCAATAACAGTACCTGTCATCTAGTCATTCTTCTTAAACAAAATTGTATTGGCTGCATCCCTCTCATTTAAAACCATACGCTACTTAGAAAACAAAAACACCTAGATATGAATAGCCTTTAAAACAAAATGTCTACTTTCAACCCAATAGACAAGGCTGGGACTGATTCTCCTTTGAGAAAACTGTGCAATAAGAAATCCCTTTTTAAATGAGAGTGTAAATAATGCAAATGGTTCTCTTCTAATTTAAGAATAGAGGCAATTAATGAAATGTACGGAACATGAGCGATACACAAATGAATAACAAATCACAAAGTAATAAGTATAGTACCTATTTTCAACCTCTACTTGAAACCTAAGAACAGCTATTGTTTAGGGTCCATAATATTGCAAGTGCAAAAGAAAAAAATTAAAGAAATGGACACATTGAATTTTGGCACAATATTAACTGCTGAGATTACTGGTCTGAACAAAGGATGCAACTGTGGCTGCTGAATAAAAAAAAATTAAATATGCATGAAAATGACTACAATTTAAACAGATTTAGCATACAAGACCCAAATATATTTACCCTGCATCTCTTCCTTCCATGGTGTTTCTCAGCAGGTACATATAAAAATGACTGACAGAAAAGAAAAAAAAACCCAGAAGAAACATATAAAAGGAACATGCTTATATCTGCTAAAACCTGACTGGACACCTGCTGCACTCCCCTAGGCCAATAGCCTAGTCAAAATACATTTAATATATTTATATATTTTTATATATAGATCTATATATTTAGACAAGTTTGCATACATACAGGTTAAGTGAGTGCCTCAACTTCAGAACTGTATTAGTGAGATTTCACCTTCTCTTTTAAACATATTTTCCTCTATAAGAATGTTACCACAGTGGTCTGTCTAGCTCTGGAGTGCAATCTGAGGAGTTTCAAACACCAGGCTTTCAACACGCCATTGTCATACGCTCAGGAGATCTCCAAAGGCACTTCCTTTTGGCCTGTAAAATGCTTAGCTGCTGTTCACCTCAACCCCAAAACCATTTACATAAACAAGCTTACCAAAGCTTACTCTTTATCTACAATGAGTTTTCAGTCCTCTTACTGATGTAAAACATATAGACACACACACGTGCCGTTTTGGTACAAAAGGGCTTGGGAATGAGGGGAGGATTTGGGTTCGGAGGATGGAGAGGTGACTTGGGATATAACTTCATTAAGATCAGGAAGAGGACACATTCAAGCAGACATTAAATAACAATTCATGGTCTGATTCATCTGTAAACAAGGGTTTTAGATGCAGCATTACTAATCGGTGGATGTCTGTCAGGAAGACCAAAGGAAAACAATGAAAACTTCAGTGCTATAATCCTGCGTTTGCGAACATGCACGCACACACACACACACACACACACACAGTCGCGCACACACTCTCTCTCTCAAACACTCACACGACTCCATTACAATTATACATAAAATGTTACAATTCATCAAAAAAAGGTTACAGTTAAACATAAAGGAATAATAAAAGAAAGGTGGATGCAATGCAATGCTCACTGTAGTGTACCTTTGTGTGTAGTGCGAGTGTAAAAGCATAGTGTTTATAAGCTCAGGTGTGTGAGGCAATAGGTGGGAAGCACTGGCTCAGCCACCTAAGGCGAGCCCAGCGGAGTCCACAGGACTTTACTCTGCTCCTGATCCACAATAGTCACGATCTGAGTGCAAATGTAGGGCAACGTGCCTCCTTGGACAATACCTGCAAAAGAAACCATCATCAGCTCATAGAATCGGGACTACTTGTACTGCTGAGCTCAATTATCTCAAGTGCAAACTTGAAATGTCTAGTAGGAAAAAGGTTAATGGAATATCCAAACCTGTGAAGAATTTGCTGTACTCTTGCTCAATCTTCTGTCCAACCTCAAACTGCTCCTTGGAATGTTTTTGAGAAACTTTATCCCGCAGATACACGGGATCTTTCAGTTCTCTATACAAGGAACACAGAAAGAGCGCATCTTATAATAACTATATACAGATATGAACACAAACAGTTAGTACTGATACTTTAAAAAAACAAAAAAGCGGAATAAAACATACTCCGACTTTCTGCAACCTGTAAATGCTGAAGTCATTTGACGATCTAGTTAGTGATACTGAGCATGTCATGAATGACAACCAAAACAGGAGGCTTGGCTTTTACAGCTCCAGGGAACCCTTCAGATTAAAGTGCTCTAGTGAGATGATTTCATCGTTAATTATCTGTCACTCTTCACGGCAATATATTGAAATTTAAAACCCCATTTCAACACTACTGAGGTCTATGCAGTTCGACATGTACACTTAAGTGTGAAGCCATGAAACATATATTTAACAATTATTCACCAAAGGCTTGGTGAATGTCACTGAATACGACTATTCACTTTAGCAACATCCCCTGAGTCGGAGGTCTGTAATGGTTTCAGTATATACTACATGGGAACATAAGCTAAAGCACACTAAAACAAGATTATGTTCTATTTCAAATCATGACAGATGCACAAGCTCCAAGGCCATCTGCAAGATGCATAATTATAATGTAGCAGTGTCTCTTTTACTCTCTTTAAGAGTTACAGCATATACTACATGGAAACAAAAACAAACTAAAACAAAATTTTTCAAGTTTGTTTTTACACATTTTCACCATTACACAGGCAGGGCAGTTGGTCGGCTGATAAGAGAACTGCATAATAATAATAATGTTTGTGAGACTTCATTTTTTGGCTTACAGTTTGATGGGAAATGCCAAACCTAACCCTAATTTTTGGTGAAAGTTACCTGAGCCAAAAATGTACATTGTATGCCTGGAAATGTGTACATAAATAAGTAGAAAAGTGCATAGAAACATGAGCATGCCGTGTTTATATACAAAACTATTCCTGCACATTGTTGATAAATGAAAGTCTAGTCTCTGTAGAAGATTTCCAAGTTTGCCAGGAAACTTTGATCAGCATTCATGCAAATAATTGATTTATGAAGAAATAGCAAAAAATCCAAAAGCAGCAAAACTCCTACTACTAAAAATAGTTATGTGTACCCTATTGTGCAAACATAAAGCCAGAAGAGAAAAGGATTTGGACACTTACTTTATTTGCTTTGCGTTTTTGTAGCGAATGAAAATGACGATCGGATATATGTGAATGCTGTGAAGCCTTTCGATGGCATGGGGTGCAATGTCAAGCAAACAATGGCAGTCCTGAAAAAGAAAAAGACAAAGCAAAGAGCAACTTGAGTTCAAAGCGAACACTGAATAGTTACAACCTGATCTGTTTTCATGAACATGACAATGAGTTCAATGTTCTTCAATGGCTTGACCAATCACCGTATCTGAATCCAATAGAAGACCATTTGGACACAGAATAATGGGGAGACTCACAGCAGGAAAACGTACCAAACAAATAGCAGGAACAGTGCAATGCAATCATCTCGACATGAGTCTCATATCTTGTGGAATCCATGCTAATAACTGCAGCTGTTAAGAAAGCAAAGGGAGGCCCTAATCTATATTACTACAATATTCCTTATGAGGAGCTCAGTGACTATAACAACCTACAGAATGTAAAGACTGATATATAAATGTCCTTTATGATTTCCTAAATGAAGACAGCAGTCAATGACTGAGTTTTTAACATATAGTCAAAGTTATTCAGACTCATCCATCCGATATATTCCACTTATCTGTTAAGGTTGCAAGTGAAGCTGGAGCCAAGCTCAGCTCACATTAGGTGAGAGGTGGGGTACACCCTAGACAGGTTGCCAATCTATCACAGGGGTATCACAGAGACAAACCACCATTCACACTCACATTTACATCCATAAGCATTTTACAGGAGCTAAGGAACCTAACCCTGAGAGAAAAATAAGAGTACCATGGAGTTTGAATCCAGAATCTTCATGCCGTGAGGTGACTGACTAAACACTACATCACTGTGTCACCCATCATTCAAATCCCATAAATAAATAAGTAAAAGTTAAAAAGAAAAATTCATGGAAAAATTTAATACCTTAAAACTGCAACCAGTTTCAACCCACACACTCTTTAAACTGTGTGCTGTATATTATTATTATTATTATTAATTCATTCCATTTTTTAGGCCGCTTAATCCTAATTAGGGTTGTAGGGAGGCTGGCACCCATCTCAGCCGATTCTGGACAAAGGTGGGGTACACCCTGAACAGCTCGCCAGGCCATTGCAGGGCATATTATTTGGCTAAAAATATATCTGTGTTATAGCTGATAATCATAAGACTGTATACAATATAATAAGCCTATAACAATGCATTGTACATAATATTTATATCTATTTTTGACTATAAAATTTGTTAATTACACATGCATGAAGAAAGATCTGACAAGATACTATGCAAAACTTACAGTGGGGCTCTGCGGGGAACACCATACTTAAAAGAAATTGGTATAGCGTCAATCTAATTTTCTGTGTCGCAAACATCGTCCGTCCGTCCTTGTACACGTGGGAACCCTGTGGTGATATTTCTTATGCCAGTATACAACTGTCATAATGGGAATAAATGTCTGAGTGATGGCAACAACTCTACTCTTGTAATCTTTCCCTCCAAAGTGTTACTTCTTTCAAGCCAGAAATTAAAATTCCCCTTTTAAAAAATATATATTTTTAAATAAAATGCATTCAAAATAAAATATTTTTTATAAATAATAATTTATATAATTATTTGTATATAAATAATTTTAACAATGTAAGCAGAATTTTATGTGCCATATGCAGTAGGTACCTTGTTTTTAGCCGGCAAAATAAACTATGACTGCTGTGCAATGCGTTACTCATTTCAACAGAAAGGCTTTTAACCCAATCACATTGAGGAAGCGCATGACGTTTCTGGCTCGTATAATGTGCTTACGGAAGTGAACCAATCCAGCGGAGTGGCATCTCTCTACGCTGTGGTGATATTTAGTTTCCATTAAAGAAATCTTATCATAATAGAGTAACACTATTAGACAATACTGACACTGGCGAAGGAGACGGTCATAACATGACGTTACATGCCATTACATCATCGATGGCGTCATCAAAATTCACCAAAAGACACCTTTTATCAGGGGAAGTGCTCTTCTTTTAGCCAGTACCTAAGGCAGTGGACCTTTAGCAAACCTAACCAAACCAACTTTTCAAAGTTTGTTTTTTGGTGAAATTGAATTTCAGTGAAAAGCAGGACAGACCTTTTCAGTGATCTCCTTGATGGAAGCAACGGTTGTGACATCGAAGTGGCCGCTCCTTCGTTTGTAGTCTATGAAAAGACAGTCCTTCACCCCTCGCTCAATGGCTTGCTGAGATGCCTTCATCACCTCTGAATAACAACAGAAAAAAAACCGAAGGCTTTTAGTTGTGCCCGAAGCCTAACACTACAAGCTTGTTACCAATAATAACCTCACACATACAGGGCTGAGAAAATCTAAATCCTTTTACGCGATTGAGTGAGGCTACACGTCCATGTGCGATTACATTCTGCTGCATTTCAGTGGAGAACGCAGCCAGCTGCAAAACAATGTGATCAAATCTGCCTTGCTGGGTGGCAAACATTTTTCCAAACGGATGTGGTGTTCACATCAAAATTAATCGCTTCATTAGCAGGAAAGGATTAAACACACTTTAACCAGATCCATGTAAACATCACAAAATCAGCATGTGGCAACAAAGTGCAATGGGACATGTCTGGTAATATTGAGGGTCACTGTGTGCGCCAGTGCGAACTCACCGGGTACACATCTGCTGAATTTCCCTGGAGACTCTTGGACCAGCATGTCTTTAACCGGGTCCACCAGTGGGCCCAGCAAAAGTACTGGCCTGGGAGATGTGCAGTCCACCTTCTGCACTCTCTGATAAGCAAGGCTCACACAGTCTAATCAAACATCATAAACAGCACACATTCCTATCAAAAGATGGAAACTACACAATACATCAACTACAAAATAAATTACCGATATGTAATATTTACTGATTATTATTCATGTATCAGGTATACATCATCCTGGATGTACTGGACATCATCTTACCCTCTAAAAATGGGATGGAGTCTGTGCTAATGGCATCCAGAGCCAGCAAGTCTTTGCCATCTTTGGAGCTGCTGCGTTTATGCTTCTGTTTCCTGCGAAAGAAAGATCTGCGAGCGGCTGCGGAGAGTGTTTTACTTGAACCCGTCTCATCTTTCAATTCAGTCATGCTGTGTCTACGATAGAACTCCTGATCCATCCTGTAACACATTAAAACCAAACCAAACAGTAGCTCCATTATAAACAACCATCTCTATATTATAACCATACGTTCATTTAAAATACAGGACAATCAAATGTAAAAAAAATTAAACTTCACTTACATGTATTTACTGGGAATTTGCCCCCTCTGCATCTTTTGTGCATTTTCATCAAGTTGCCAACCCATCCAGGTGCCAAAGTTACCATTGGGTAGTGTGTCATCCACATAAAGAATATCATCCTTCTTAAAGGACAGATCCTGTTCTGTCTCAGCCACTCGGTCATAAAGTGTCCTGAGAGAAAGAAAAATACAAACACAATATGCCTTTATTGTATTGTAGATCACACAAGACTCCTTAGCCCTGCTCATTCAGGTCATATGGACAGGTGGGAGAGTGTTTACTGCAGATCACAAAACAGAAAATGTACGACTAACACCTGCAACAGCTGCGATAAGAAAACTTTCATTTATCTTCTATCATCTCTCTGTTCTATTTCTGTACAGCACGCTGCTCTTCTCTTCATTGCCACTACAGATATTTGATCCCTTTTCGAACTCTCATTAATAGAGCCATTATTAGACTCGACACATGGCAGACAGTTACATAGAGCTTTTTATAGGGGACACAATTTCTACCCTAGTCTCTCATATAATTAAAGAGATTAAAGGCTTTCCTTTTCAGAGCTTGAACAGTTTGGAACCATATTTAGATCAGCAGGGACAGTTGCCTGTGTGAAACTGATTGGTAAAGAATAAATATGTTTAGCAGACAATGGTCCACAGTACCTGACGTAAAATCCATCTCCAGAAGTATCTTTAAGCTGGTTAAACTCATCCACACGTTGCTGGACTTTCAATGTGACCATTTCTGCTGGCTTGAGCATTTCCAGGTAAGCCTCTTCTGCAGTCTTATTCTTCATAACCATCGAGTTATACTGAACAAACAGAACAGTGACACATACACACAGAGAAAGTACATAGGAGATGTAAAATGCAGTCACATCATTCACTCCCCTAAATCTAGACATGCCAAGACTATTTTAAGACACCTTTGGAACAAAAACATATATATAAACTATGTACCGTGTTTCCCCGATAATAAGACCTACCCTTACTTCAGCAGAACGGTCCAAAATAAGCCCTACCCCGAAAAT
>JAOUQZ010000039.1:13167232-13201662 GCA_028564935.1 Neosilurus hyrtlii
GGAATCACTTACCTGTTTATTGAAATTGCTGTTAATGTTAATTAAAATAAAACCTACCCCGAAAATAAGCCCTATGGCGTTTTTTGAGCCGAAAAAAAAAAAAGACAGTGTCTTATTATCGGGGAAACGCGGTATATTTTATGCACCGCAATCAACCTCCATCTGTAGCAGAAGTGAAAGTGCTGCTAGAATGCAGCTGGATGAGTATGAGCTGCAGAGCATGATCCCCTCATTTGTCAGAGGACTAAAGGTGACTGTGCTAGGGATGTTAGCAATTCCCTTTCCTTCCTCAGGATGATTATTCAAGTTTGATAGAACAGAACATCAATGTTAAACCACACACTGCAGGTCTACTGACACTAGAATAAAAGCAGAACAAAGCAGCCTGGAAAAAGAAAAGGTTAATCTTTCACTCACACATTATCGGCACAGCCGATGCACCAAGCAGCATAAGAGCAATTTGGTGCAATTCATAAAAGAATATAATCAATTGTACTCAGAGAAGTAGTTTTGGAATGGATCTTTCAGCCTCCAGACTGTGCTGTCATCTTTTTACCTTTCGTGTGAGCTACATGGAGGGTACTGTGATGTGCCGATTTCTGTGCGTGTTTTTCTGCTGCAGTCCACCAGTGCGCGCTCGGTCCTAGATCGGTCCTTGTTCATGTTATTATTACCAGACCTTCAAGAGCTTACAGAAACTGCACTAGGTAGGTTTTTAAATTCGATTTCTCCACTAATGATGTAGCAACTAAAGTCATGACAGTAGTAATGTTATTAGTAGTATTGGCATAAACGTCATTGAGGTAACAAAACATAACCTACCATTAGGCCCTATTATACAACAACAAGGATCTGACATTGTATATGCCAGTTGAAAGGCCACGAGAAAGGTCAGTGAACGCGTGTGTTCGCTCCACTGGTCATTTTTATTTTCCTGAGAAGATACACACTTTTGCACTACAAACGAAAGCCAGCTCACCTCCAAGATCATATCTCCAGGCATTAGGACATCTGCCAACTTAGCAGGACTGTCCTCCTCCAGATTCTCCACAAAGATCCCACATAGATTCCCCCCACAAATCTGAACACCCAGCTCCACCTGAGTCTTCCTCACAGACACCACTCGGGCCTCTGGAATCCTCTTACTGCCCTCCGATGACATTCTGGTAGAGAAGCATCAAACTTATTATTTGTGATGTTTATGTAAAATTATATCATACTCCTCAAATCATTTTATCCATGTTTTGGTTAGGTTATCATCTGTAATGTGTTTTTGTGTGCATTTGGAGAATAAAACTCTGTACCTGATGAAGCTGTGTGGGCTGGTGGTGGGTGTGGTCTGTTTGGATGATGGAGTAAGGGTTCCTTCATCCTGTTCACTGAGTGTGTCTATGGTTGAGTGGTTATCTGGCGTGGTCGCGCCACTGCCCTGAGGAGTGGATTGGCTGCTCACCGGCTCCATTCGAGAACTACAACCAAAAGAGGACGTGAACCCATGTCCATATGCAACCAAATTAAATCCAGCTTCATGACATCTACCTGGAGCGAGAGTGGTTGCCCAGCTGGTACATGTGTGGGTTATACTGTGCCATGATAGTGATGGTGTCACACTGCTGACCTATGACAAGACGTGCTTGTTGCTCAGTGGCATTCCGCAGGTTTATCCCATTATACTGAGGAAGATTACAGACAGGAAGAAAGTAAATGAAAATGGTGTTCAGAATCACTGCAAATAATAAACTATTTCTGCTGAATTGTACATAAAAAAATGACCCTATTCATAGCACTGACCTCAAGTAGCTGGTCTCCAAACTCCAGGCCTGCCTGGTGAGCAATGCTGCCTCCAGTTACCTTAGACACAAAGATACCGCCATTCTCACCACTGACGATGGAGATGCCCAGAGGTTCTGCACCTTTATGCACAATCACGTTCCTTGGCTCTTCCAGGTACGGCCTTACAGAACACAGATATTACATCAGTGCTACTATCAGATATCAGTTATTTTCCTTAGAACAGTGAATACCGACCCCAGTCGTGACAAGTATCTAATACTTCCTAGGGTGCACCAAAGTTGATTTAAATGTCACAGACTACACTGTACCCTAACTTTAAAGTGCATTATGGAATTCCAGGAGTACACAAGATATTCTACTGTATGATTGCAGACATTATGGTAAAAAAGTGCCCTTAATGGGTGTGGTTTTTTGACATATTTATGAAGTAATTATACAACGACTCTACTTCAGACCCTGCAACCCACGTAAAAATAATATGCCGATTTGAAATGTTTCAGATGTAAGACGAGGAAAAATATCAAATTAAGTGTGTAGAAATGTTTTAAGACTGGAGTTGGGAAACGCTGTCCCATAAAATGTGGTCCGCGCTGTCTGCCTTGACAGACACATAACTTTCATGCAGCTGCACAGAGGGATGGTGCATGGAGCAGACTAGATATACAGCACTACAGGTACAAAAATATACAGCAACAACTCAAAAACAAATCATGTGGGAAAGAAGCTAAGAAAGTTGGGGAGTGGTAGCTATCAAGCTGTATTGAGACCCATGCAAAAGTACCCTGAATAAAAGATGTATAGATATTCAGGGTAGAAAGGTCACCAATTACAGCAACCAGATGTGCCACTACCACCCAAGAATTCACAGGTTCGAGCCTTGGTTGGTGCATGCTTCAGTGCATGGTGCATGGTTCAAGGCTGGGATGCCATGAGAGCTAAATGGCCAAGCTCTCAAGGAGGGAAGGATGGGATGGGATACGATCATTTCCCTGTCACTCACATACGACACTAGCCAATCATGGGCATCTGTGAGCTCATGCATACAAGGGGGCAGATACAGTTTTCCAAGGAGTGTTTTATGCTGCCCCTGAATATGCATGAAGTGCAAAAAATATGGGTGGTTGGCATCACATTTCTCGGAGGAAGCATGTGCTTGCCTTCACCTTCCCATGTTGGTAGGTGTCATGTGATAGGAAGCACTCTAACAGGTAGGAATTGGGAAACATTCCAGAAAGAAAAAAAGAAAAGGAAGAAAGGCCTCCTATAAAAATGTATAAACTCAGACAGATCGATAGGTAAACAAATAAATAAATAAACACACAAAGGGAAAAATAGAACTTCAGATCCACCATTCATCTAAACAGAGTCATGTGAAAAAATAAGTACAACCATACAGAACATTTTTTTTTTTCAACACAGTTCAACACGCAAATATTTCACCCTCAGATATTGTGGCTACAGATAAAGTTAAAACTGTACATAAATGGCACCTTGTAGTTATTTTTCAAAATATGCAGATCAGACACATGAAAAAACTACATCCTTAAGCCCCTCTCACACACTAATGATTTAGCATGCACAAAATTTTCCACGTATGTTAGCATATGGCTCATACGTTATGCATACGCTGGCCATAGTTTGTAGCCAAGTTATGAGATTGTCCACACACATTATTTGTGAGTTACTCATAAGTTGAATGTCTAGCGTACTTTAAAACTTTGCATAACTTATTTTAATGAATGCCTATTGTGTAGGCAGTGTTCGCAACTTATGACCAACAATAGTATCTTGAGGAGTACTGACCGGTTCCTTGTTCGGCCCATTTTTATATTCAAATCCCCCTAAACGCTGCCAAAACACCCATAATACGCTAGCTGTAAATTAGAAAGACGTTCAGTAAAAGTTCTGTGAACACGTCAGATACATCTACATACATTAATATACATTAGAGATAACTTTGATATTTGGCAAAAATTGAAGTCAAACTGGAGGTGGCAATTTAAATAATAAATGGAGAATAATAAAATTATTCTATGCAACCTAGCAAAGGCATCAGGGAGTGTCTCAAAGAAAAAGAAATAGTAGGTTACAGAATGGCCTAATCATAGTTCACTAAAATCTTGTGGGGGGATTTGAAAACGTATACATGCAAGAAAACCCTCACGCATTCTGTAACTGAAGTAAGAGAAGATTTTCAGTAAACTGATGTTATAGACTGGTGAACAGTTGCCGGAACAATGTTACTACTGACATTAAGATTGTATTTACTTTCCGCACAGAAGAATATTACATCTGTTACTTGTGTTGAATTAATAATTGAAAAATAATTTTCCTTGAGATTTTATTCAAGTACATCACATTTACCTGTAGGTGGTGTAATTAAAGGGGGTGAAATATTGGTTGTTTAAATATGCAGAAAAACTAACATATTGCATGTACTTATTTTTTTATATAAAACATCACAAATAGCAAAAATATTCTGGCTTAATGTCTTGCTTTATCTTACCTACATACTAAACAATTAAAACAAATTTAAGTTCAGTCCAGTTTATCCTTTCCTTTTGTTTTTTGTATAAACACACAAGCAGGGATTTCCACAGCCAGTCATACAGGTCTCAATTGCAAAGAAGCAGGTCAATCAAGCATTATCTGTGCATGACTGACAAGAAACAAACCTCAGGCTCCTGAGAGAGGAAAACCTAGGCCTAGCAGCCAGAGGGATTCTCAGAAATGATCTGTTACGGTACATAGATCTGAAAGATTCATAGGAGGCAAAGAACAGAGGCAGAAGAGATACTATGTAAAAATCTACAAAGATGCAGACAGACTCCGAATGAAGGAAGACAAATTTAAATAGATGAATGTAGTATTGATGTTAAAATGTTCAAAACTTGAGAAAGGAATGAAACAGGTAATGGAAGATGAGCACCTTCAAAAGACTGTAGAAAAAGAGAGGGAACAAAAAGTGGTTTCTATACACACATTTTGATCAGGCTTCGGAGTGAGCTGTGGCTGGGCAAGAGCTGGAGTGAACTGAACAGAGAGCTTGACATACATTAGACATGTGAAATTGAACTGTTGCTGGGCAACAGTGCATTAGGATTGATGGGAAGGCTGTACCTGTCTTTCCTGTGGTCTCCCGTGGGTACGGGACTGACGGAGATTCGTGTGGAGATGGAGTTCTGTGACTGGCTGGAAGCAAATGAAGATGTCTCAAGATTGAGTGGGGACAGGGGCGGCGTGATGAGACTGGGACTGCTGCACTCTGAGTGGGACAGAGACCCTAACACACGCGCACACACACACACACCACAACTAGTCAGTTACCAATTAAAGGATTAACAAATTTAGATTATTATTATAATAAATGTTTAATAAAATAGTAAAATTTAGGTTATAAACATTAATTAGTATTACTCAGGAATGGTGTATATTAATTGGTTCACTATCTCAGGATAATTAATTATCTATCATTGAATAAACATTCAATGAACCAGAGGAGAGTAACTGTTACTTCATGGGAACCTAAAAAGCCAACTAATATTTTAACCATTACGAAGGCAGGTTGGGGGCAGACGTAGCCTAATGGTTAGAGAAGTGGCTTTGGGACTCGAATCCCGAAAAAATGTGTGGTAGAGGGAGTGAGCTGCACCTTCCCTTGCTTCTCCTTCAACGCTGAAGTGCCGTTTAGCAAGGCACCTAACCCCCAACTGCACTCCGGGTGCCCCCAAAGTATTACCTTTGTATTACATACTAAAATAAGCCGGAAAAATGCTAAATAGTCCCCTCAATGTCCAGTCTCCGGGACAATTCGACGATATCCACTTTGCTTGTGGCGGACAATTATTTATTGGCGAGTTCTGAAAACTGCAGCAATTTCCCAACATCAATAAAGCTTTCTTCAGAAGGCTCTTGATAAGAGATGTGTACCTCTGTCAGAGCCCAGCATTGAGCGTGGATACCGTGGTGTGGGAGGGATTTTGATCCTTTCTGTGCGATACTGTACATTACTGGATGAACCTGCAAAGCGGAGAGGACAACTCAGGCAAATGAAACTCTCTGAATGAGAATGCATGAACTGTAGCCAAAGACTATTATAGATGAGGAAGAAAAATGAAAACCGACCAAGTCTGGCACTGGACGGCAGCGAGTTGGTACCATGAGAGGTGCGACTGCTGCGGGAGGACTCTGAGTAGTCAGCAGAACGCTTTTCACTGAGGTCCAGACTCAGGCGCCCTTGATGTTGGGGGCTGCGACACAGACACATAGACAGATGGCGTGGGAGAGACAGAACACAGTGTGAGAGAATAGCACACGGAGCGAGGAGAAAAAGGGTCAATGTAAACAGTACCATGGAAACAAAATAGGAACAAGTCATTTCAGCACTGAGCGCTGCAGAACATTTACACCCCTCTTGAGGATGAGATGGTCATTGTGTAATCCACATCTTCTGTGACCTACACTATACAATTTTAATTTTGCACCAAGTTAAACATGTACAACTCTTTAAATCACATCAGGGCAGTACAGTGCAACATATACATTACACCTGCAATGAAAAATCTTATCTGTGCGATGAAGTAATTCAGCCAGAATCGGCCACCACATACACATGGAGAGCCACAACATGCATCACACACTGTTCAAAACATACATAATGTTCAGGACTGATCACAAACATCATACTTTTAATGTTGAATTAAAAACTGCAACACATATTATTATTCCATATAGCCTGGGCACGATGCTGAGTAAGAAACTGATCAGCTACTTCTTTAAGTTCAACATGCAGCAGGGCCTCAGGGCTGCTGCTGAGGTAGGAATTTCACTACCTAACAAAATAGATTACATTTAAGCATTGTTTGCATTAGGTAGATATTCATGTGCTTATTAAATCACATTCCCATTTCATGGTAGCTCTTTATACTTTAATGGATTATTTAATCAGCATTAGTTTTGTTCATTCCTGAACGCAATTCATAATGAAAGTGATTAAAAGAAAAAACTGACTGGCAACCCCGACATCAGAAACATTAGCATAAATACCTTAAGTAACAATAACAGACTAGCACACAATGTCATTCAAACAGCTTTACATGGGAACATTATGTATTATAATGATAATGGTAACATTGTTATTTTATTGAAGATTGCACTTCCTCTCATTTGGGAGTTAGGAGAGTCTGTCTGTTCTCCAGTTAGTTCTCCAGTGTGATGTTACCGTGTGGTTCAGGTCTTCTTATCTGTCCCATTGATGATGAAAAATTTATTCTAGCAAATATGCTTGCACTTGTAAAATTTGCGTGTGGAGGTTTTTGAAGACAGGATACCTCAACGCAATTATGCTTAGAGCACCCAAATGGCCGTCAGGAGCCCTGGATGTACTGTACTTCTCATGTTTATTTTTAGAGAGGGTAGATGTATTATACTTGTGCTACAACACTATTAAACTCTGAAGTAAAAGTGCTGTTTATGAAAAATGCTAATGTATACACCTGCATATAACATCTGAATAGTTAGCTCATCTATAAATGATTACAAATGATGTCTTAAATAATGTAAATTACTTTAAAACTGTTATTACGCTTAGTGCCAATGAAGCATTCTTCTGCTCCAAGAAATGTTGAGAGGTTATGTGTAAAGTGTGTGTGTACACTGCATATACACATCCCTTTAAAAAAATCTATTAGATTGAAGTTATAAAGAGCCGGGCTTCCATTGGCTTTGTAACTTGCTTACTTGAGAAAGCAGACAGCTGTCCACAAGGCGGCGCTATTAACACAAGTGACCATTCAACCTAACATCAGCTCAACCCAACAGTTCAGCCAAGTTCAAAAGCAGCACAGAGCCAAAAAGTACTTTAACAGAAATGTGTATTCTCGTGTTGCAGGACCTTAAAAGGGATGTACCAATAAACATGCAGCATGTGTAAGCCTTCAGTACCTGGGATGTGTGTGTTGATGGCAGATCTGGTTGATGACAGAGGGGCAGTTGCTAGTGTGCACTCTGTGGCTGCGGACAGTGTAAACAGGGTTTCTCATAACAGCTGTCACTGCTGTGCAAGGGGACAGACCTCGATGTACTGAGTCTGGAGTAAAGATCAAGCACATATCTTAATAAAGAAAACACAGCTGTTCTACATTGGCTGTTCAGTGCATTTCTGCATGTGTTTCTAGTAAATTTCTACAAATCCTGGTCATATAGACACAGTGAATACTATAGGCTTTGAGGGCAGTTTTGGCTGAATATAATCATATAATAACATAATATGAATGAATCAAACTGCTCCAGGCCACGCATGAACAAAATGAAAACAGAATTGTACACAGGACCAACACAGAGCATTTTATTCTGGGGTGACTTACTGGGTGGCAGAGTTCCATTATAGAGTGTGGGAACAAACCCTACACTGTGTCTGTATTGGCGGCTAGGAGATGAGCGCAACACATCCCTCTGGTCTAAACTGTCTCCGTCATTAGAGTAGCTCTGTTCAACAAACAAACAGGAAAGATGAATGAGGTATAAATAATAGAAACCCAGACAAACATTAATAAAAACACATTATTTTTATATTATAAATATCTGCTTAAAACCCAACAAAGCTGAATCTCCAGCTGAGAGGAGAACTGATGCAGGCATCAACACTTCCAAATTTACCTGAAAGCTTTGGAGGGGGATGGACTGAGGTGTCATCCTGCGCCTGAGAGCTGGGGCTGATTTGGGACGCGGTCGCTTGACCTCAGGTTCATCAAGCCGTGTTCGGCCAATGTCTTCTTCACATGACTTCCTAGAGCTGAGCACCCTGCACTCGTGCCCAACATCCGTGAAGCACAAATTACCGTTACACTCTTCCTGTTGGCTCTCAGTAATGGTGGAGTCCGAGGCTGAGCTGCCCTGCTGCTTCGGTTTGAACTTGAAGGAGTCGCTACGTGTAGGTGGGGTTGGGGGTGTGGTCACACTGTCTGTTTTGGAAGGTTGTGGAGAATGGCTGGTTAAGTATTCCATTTTGGAGGGAGTGTCTGGCCTCTTGAAAGTGTCTGCATCAAAAATGGACTTCCTTTGCTTGGGCGACTTATAGATGGACAACTGGGCAGGACTTTCTGCTGCCATGGGAACTACAACCATCATTTTGGGCCACGTGCCTCCACTGTGCTTGGTGTCAGGCACTGGCTCCAGTGTGCTGCACTCAGGGCCCGCAGACTCTGGGCGAGTGTAGCACATCTCCTGAAATGCACTGGGCCCATAACGGGCACACAGGGTGCTTGGGTGTAGAGTAGATGGAGAAAAGGGCTTTCTTTCCTCAGAGTCAGACCTCTGCTTCCTTCTTTCTCCTCCGGCCTCACCACTGTAAATGTCTGTCTGGGTGGAGCTATTGTGCTTCAGGTTCCGGCTGTTGCGACAGTGAACCTCTGACATGTGAATTCTGCCATTGCACTTCTCTGCCTCCCTCAGGCTCTCGAAGATGTTGTGACCTGATGTGCTCTGGGGAAAGAACTAATCAGGAGACAGAAGTTTAACAGCTAGGGGCTTCTCTAAATGGAACTCCAATACCTTCAAACCCAACCTAATAAAAGCTTGCATACATAGTAAATTTTTGTATACATAGTACAAAATTTTTACAACCTTCCTCATGGAAGGTGCTTTGGAAATTAATATAGATGAATTCAGGGTACACCCTGAATAGCTTGCCGATCGTAAGGCCGAACACCCACCTGGCAATCTGGAACAGCCAGTTACATTAAACACAGGTTTTGTGAAAAGTGGGGTACAAGTGACGTCGAACCAACAGTTGCCACCAAAGTGTTGTCTACTCTGAGTAATTAAATGCCATTGAATGCACAGGCAAATCGCTGTTACACACTGATATAAACCCTAAGCTCAACCCAGTTGTCAATAAAGCTTTGTACATCAACTTTTTAATGTGAAGGAGCACCAGATCAACTCAGAAATCAGTAAGTCAAATGTGCACTACATGCACTGGTATGTGTACCATGCGTTAATGTAAACAAACAGACGCCGGTCTGATGTATGTAAATGTAATGTGGTAGTATGTGCAGATGTGCCAAGCGTTATTTTATGTCATCCTGCGCCTGAGAGCTGGGGCTGATTTGGGACGCGGTCGCTTGACCTCAGGTTCATCAAGGCGTGTTCGCCCAATGTCTTCTTCACATGACTTCCTAGAGCTGAGCACCCTGCACTCGTGCTAGAAGTTCACAAGTTTATACATCTGATTTGTCAGTTTATTATCTGTATACTGTTCTTGTTGCTGGCAACTATGCCATATTCTCTTGAGAATGGAATGAACTACAAATTGCAGATTTTCAAACAGGCTAACGGAAACTATCAAACACATTATAGCGAAATGGAGTTGCGTACATGTAAGTAAAAACCATCTGATGATGAAAATGTACATTTTTGCAGTGTAACAGAAGAGTTTGGAAGGCTTTCATTTCATTACGCTTTAAAAAGTGAATATTCTGACACACCAAGCCACAGCCATGGGTACATATTTCATCACAGCTTATATTTTAAATTCCCTTTTAGCACCTGTCACAAACTCTAAAACATGTGGAAGTAGGATCTCTCATTTTGAAATGAGATCACAAGCACACACTCACACAGAGTACTGAAATACACTCACCTTTATGAGGGAGAGGCTGAGCGAGTCCCTGCAGCCCCTCAGCAGAGCCTCACACTCTGTCACAGATTTGTTATCCAGAGCAATTCCATTTATCTAGGAAAAGGAAATACAGGTCATGAAGGAAAAGCACCACCAGATTTCTTAACTCAGGCTGCACACATGTATTTCTGAAGGCTTTAGGCCGTCACAGGCTGTGCCCTTTCAGCATCCTGAATTCAGGAATTAAAGACACTTTCAGACATGCAACCCTGAACTTATTGAGACATAGCAAGTCTGTGAGGACGCAAATGTTTGAATCTGTTGGACCAGACAGTAAACTGACTTGTCCCTGACAGCTTCCTTGTACCTGTCCACATGTGAATAGAGCAGGGCATCATATTTTGAATTCACATCAAGAGAGTGGATGTGTTCTTGGTGTTTAATGGTAAAACTGGAAGAATACAACCATCCAAGCTGTACTCTTTTTGTTTGCTTGTATACATGTATTGAAATCAAAGCAAAAACTGTCATTATTACAGATGTGAATGTACAGTAGATTTATCATCAATATGATTCCCAATGTACTTTTTGCACAGTGTCCTGCCTCCTGAATGCCCTTCACAGGTGCCAACTCTCTTCCAAACCCAACAGAGTATTTCCACTAGGCAAGAACAGGTATGTGCCAGACAAGCTCCTGTCTTGAGCTACATGAATGAAACAGTAAATCTAAACACTAACCAGATCTGAGTCTCTGGACACTGTTTAATGTTCATATGAGAAATGGCTTAAAGCTGGGGTTGGTACATTTATAGCTGTATATATTGTTTGAAAATGTTTTTTTTAACCTCTGACATCAAATCAATAAATTATGAGATCTGAAAATGTTAAAAAAAATTTTTTATTAATAAATAAATCTGTCACATGTGGTTACTTTTTCCTGTAAAATGCTGACCAATCACTGGGAAAATATCCAATAAAATTTTCCTGTATCTCCATGCTCGTCGGTGAACCTACTGTGCGTGAAAGTGCAGTCACGTGTGTGCGGGTGAATGTGGCTTTGGAAGGGTACCTCCGAGGGCAGTGAAAGGTTTTAGCTGGAGCACTGAGGAGATGCTACTTTAAAATGTTGTTCGTTTTCCAGAAAACCCTCGCTTTAAAGTTTACTTTCGATTAAAGATAAAGCATGTTTAGCAAAACATAAATGGTTTTAATTATGTAAATAGGTTTCCGAGATATAAAGAAGTGTGAATGCTCTGTAATCAAACTGCGAAAGCTCTGAACCTTCTTTGAAATTTTTCAGACATCTATACTTAAAAATGCTGTAAGGTGTTAAAGTATTACTGAAGTCTGTGCTGTGTGATGTGGCCTTATCAAATGGCTAAATAAAAGGTATTAATTGGGATCCCCATTATCAGGAGGTTCAAGTCAATTTAATATAGCCCAATTTGTGCTGAAAGATAAACACGGGGCCACATAAAGTCCAGATACTTGAAAAGGGTTGATAAATGTGGACCTGTAATTAATCTCAGATGAATCATAACATTCCCATTGTTCAACAAACATGTAACAATTTTGTTGAAATAGCCATTTCAGACTTACTGCAATGAGGCGATCTCCAATGTTAAGGGACCCTTCTCTGGCAGCTGGGCTGCCTGCTGCTAATGCAGTCACATACACACCGCCCTCCAGGCCAATGCCACTATCTGGAGAGAACATGCACATGGGAAGTTGGTAAACAGGACAGAAACAATCTCTTTCATTATATTTCACACATACTTTTCAGGGGAGGAAACTGAGTAAAACAATACCTTTGTGCCCAATGAGATTAATGTGAACAGGAGTAACTAGTCTTCCCCCTAAAGACTTTCTTCTACGCACTACCATATTGATCACACCTCTTCCATTAAGCACAGCTTTGATAACCTGCATCCTGTCTTTGTTAGTCAGGTCTATGTCATTTATCTTCAGCAGCCAGTCATTCACTCTGGAAGGAAAGACACACAGCTGATCCATAAGTAATTATCTTAATAAAGTAAGAGGTGATTATCAAGGACGCACTTAAAATATCCGACAAATACCTTAACCTTCCATCTGCAATACTTCCTTTATCCACTCTGGTAACAAAAATCCCACAATCTCCCGGTAAATACGGATCATTCACCCCTTCTGCAATATCAAACCCCAGTGCCTTCAAGTCCATGTCATCCTGTTCAGAGAACAACAGATCAGAGATGAACATTGTCTTATCTATCGCACACAATCAGTAGACAAATTTACCCATAAAGGGGAATTATAGGCTTATAGGATTATCATCAAAATGGAATTATCGAGATGTTACATGGAGTCAGGTTAACCACTCACCCTGTCCTTCTCAAACTCCACCACTTCAGTCTCCCATTCCAACGAGTCTGTATCTATGGCTGAATCATGCGAGCTGTGTGCCAGCAGTGGGTAGAACGGTGTCTCCTTCTCCTGCTGACACTCCATCTTTTCCCTACAGCATACACAATACAGCACAATACAACCGTCATTACCTTAAACCACAATCCCTACACTAGCAAACAGCCCAGAATGACAAAATGATGAAAATAACACTCATAATTTACTAGGAATACCTGAACACCTAGATATTCATGCAATTGTTAAGAGCTATAAGGATTCCTGTGCCAAAAGTGAAGCTGTCTGCTCTGTCATCTACCTTTTTTCTGGTATTGCGATAGCACAAAAACTACTTAGCAGATTTCTTTATAATCTTGCATGCATGTAGCCTGCACCATGGAGATCTGCTGAAAAACCTTTGGTGACAATAATAATTAAAAAAAATTAACCTTAGACAAATATATGTGCCAAGATATATATCTGATCAGGAAATCAAGTGGCAGCAGTGTTATGAATAAACTCATACAAATATGAGCAGCTTTGATACAGCTCATATCAAGCACAAAAATGTGTGATCTCAGTGATTTTTACCATGGCATGATTGGCGGTGTCTGGCAGACTGGTTTAAATATTTCTTTAATTGCTGATCTCCACAAATCTTCCCACACAACAGTCTCTAGAGTTTACTCAGAATGGTGCAATAAAGAAGTGAGTGGCAGTTCTGCAGAAAGCAACGGCTAGTTAACGCAAGAGATCAGTGGAGGATGCCCCAACTGGTTCAAGCTGACATAAAGGTTACAGTAACATGCCTGAATCATATGGGTTACAACAGCAGAAAAATAAAAAATGGTTGGTTTACACTTCTGTCAGCCACAAACAGAAAGCTGAGTATGTAGCTAAAAACTGTTTCACACAGAGAATTTGCCCCAACCTCTGTATCAACACTCCAAGCTGATAGAGGTGATTTAATGCTGTGGGGGATTTGTGTGTTCTTGACACACTTAGGACGGGTAATTATCAATCAATCATCACTTGTATATGACAGACTACTTGAATATTCTGGTCACGTGCATTCATCCATGGCAAGAATTTACCCATATAATGGCAACTACCAGCATCTTAATGCTCCAAGTTACAAAGCAAACCTCTCTGAATCTGCTCTCATGAACATGACAATGAGTTTAATGTTCTTCAGTGACCTTTTCAGCCACAGGCTCTGAGGGGTGTAAGAAAAATATATCCCCACCCTAAAAGTCTACAGGAACTGCATGGACCAAAACCTCAAAGAATCTCAAACTACTTGTGGAATCCCCAGCATGAAATATAGACTGTTTAGAGAGCAAAAAGAGGCCCTACCCAGCCAGTATTAGTACAGAATTCCTGATATCGTCACTTTAGAGAGATATATGACTTTGACAGGTTGGTTGAAATACTTTTTTGTTAACGTTGGACCAAAAAAAATCCACCCCAAATTCTAGAAGTACATATCAGATGGTTCTATTAGCTTCTCCATCATGATTTGGCACAGAAATGTGGTCATGCACAAATAAAGTCCATATTCTTGTTTAACACATTAATAAAAAATATTCTAGAACATTTGTTTCATTTAGTGCCTGAGTATAATATCAAAGAGGAGTTGGTTAACTTTCCAAATGGGTCTCACGGTGGGATCTAATTCGATAATTACAAGCTCAACTCCATATTCAAGATAGACAGAGCATACGTGTGTCCGAAGACTCGGTAGAGGTAAGTTTTAAAATTCGAATTCCACCACTAATGACATAGTAACTAATGTCATGACAGTAGTAATGTTATTAGTAGTTTTAGCGTAAACACATTCAGGAAACATAACAGAACGTTAGCCCCTATTACACAACAACAAGGATCTGACATTGTATATGCCAGTTGGTGTCACACAAAAGGTCAGTGAACGTATGTGTTTGTTCCAGCAGTCTTTTTTATATAATGTTCGCAGAATTAAACAACTGCTTATTTACAGTTTACAGCAATACTGGCCTGTAAGCTACCTATACTGCATATTACAGATTAATGCAAGTTTTTTTTAAGGGTAACACGGTGCAAAGTGCGCAAATCTCAAAAATATAAAATATAATATGAAATATAACAATAAAAAAATTATTTAGCTCTGTTATCAAACCAAATTACATGAAAGTGTGTGTGCGTTCGGCGCATGTGTGTGTGTGTGTGTGGGTAATAACGCACGTTTTTGCCGGGAGGGCAGGGAACCTCAGCTCTCATTATGGACTGGTGGGTGTGGGTATTAAAAACCCTGACCCCATGTAACAGTACTGGAAGATGTCACTAAAGACTCTGTGGGACCTTGAACACCTGGCACACATTAACCAGCCACAAGAGGGAGCACAAGGCAGCAACAGTGGCCAGCAGGCCACAAAGCAAACTCAGAACTGCACACTTCACAGAGGGTGAAGGGTAAACCAAAGTGCTCACTTCAGCTCCTTCAGTTCTCTGACAGCATCGTTCTTCTGCTTCCTCATGTCATCCAGGTTGCGCAATGCATCAGCCAGGTCGCTAACTGCACGGTCTCTTTCTCTGCGCAGGTTATCACACAGAGTTCTGCAAAATAGAGTGTAAAATAATGCTGCAATAAAACTAGGACCATGGATTCCAATTATAACATTTGTGATTCCATTTGCATGGAAGGAAAAAGCATTAATCATGCAACTTGTGTTTATGGAGTTGAGAGTATACCGGATGCTTTCTCTCTCTGCCACTATCTTGTCTCTTTCCTGGAAAGCCCAGTCCCTCCGGCACTTTGCCACCTCAGCTTCCTGCACGGCCTCCTTCAGTTCCTGAGACATGGCCTCACATTGCTTTCTCAACACCTCGATCTCTTTATTGGCACGCTCCATGTCCAGAGTGGCAGTATCTTGTTTCTGTTCACACAATACTAAATTTAGCTGCTGGGTTCAAACGTTAAGACATAACATTCATTGCTCAGAGTCTATTATTTGTTCTAATGCAATAAACTGAGAAACATCAGGAAATCTCATGATTTAACATCCTCAAACCTAAGCCAAGTTAAACAATCATCAATCTAATCAGAAGAGTCAGGGAGCTGTTAAGGAGCTGAGAAACAAATGGCAAGTTAACCATTTTATGTATAGCACAAAAATATTTGTTATGAAGTGATTTCTGCTGTAATAGGATTGTGTTGATATGTGCATATATATTATTCCTGTAAATGCTAGGCACAGCAAAAAAGAAATAATAGAAATAAGGATGTGTCTGTATGTTACTTAGAAGATACACGTTGCTGAAATAAATCAAACAATATTACATAAAAAAATCTGTCTTAATTTAGAAGCTCAAAAACTTTGTAAAACAGGATTTCAGGATGTAATTGTAGAATTGAATTTACTATTTTATTAACTTATATGAATAAATTTCCAATAACAATAAAAGCTTCAGGTGTCAAGTACCTGTCTGGCCTGGTAATACTCCCGCAGTAGCTGATCCCTCTGTATAATGGCTTCAGTTCTTTCTTTCCTGGCCACGTCTCGCTCTTCGCGCACTGTTTCGATGTCTTTGCAGGCCTGACTGAGCTCTTTCTGAGCCTCTGCTTTGTCCTTCACTTCATGGCAGTATTTCTCCAACAGCTCGTTTCGCTCACAGATGGCTCGGTCTCGATCCACCAGTGATGAATTAAGCTCCTAAAATATACAATATTATCAGCAAATGCAACATGTCATGCTCCATTATTTCTCTGACCAATAAAACTTGCTTAACTCTCAGATCAGTGAGGTGCAGACTTAATATTGCAGGGCGCAACATTACCAAGGCCTATAAGCAAAGTCATGACAATGGGAAGTATATCGCACAAGGAAAGAACACACACACACACACACACAGCTTTTTTCGCCCCCTTGTTTCAGAAATGCTTCTTCTCTTTGGCCTAAAAACCGTTCCCACCGAAATAGCCCGGTAAGTGCATTATTAATGTTCTAAGAGTCATCACTGTTACCTGTCTGAGTGCCTCCAACTCTTCGCTAGCCACCATCTTCTCTGACGAGTTGTTTTTGAGGCGAGCTTCAGCTGCTTCCAGTTCCGTTTGCAGCTTGTCCACTTCTTTGATGACCTGGTCTCTTTCACTCATGATCAGCCTGTACTCATTAAACACAGAGTCTCGCTCCTCCTTGTACTTTTCAGCATCCTTTACTGCCTTTAACTGGAAGTTCTTGTAGCGTGTGACTTCTGACTGCAGTCTCTCCATCTCTCTTTGCAGCTCTTTGTTCTGAGCTGAAGCTTTATTCAACTCCTGCTGCACAGAATCAAACCTGACACGGTACAAGCAAACAGTCAGCAGTGTTTTTTTTACAACCATGATGATGTTTGATGCTGTATGACAAGGTTAAATAAAACACATTCATTCTAGCAATTGCAAGTTCTCCACTCTGATCCTTGAGTACCTTCTGTCCAGTATATTCCAGAATTTTCTCAGTTCTATTACACAGAGGTCAACTTAAAAAAGACTGCAGCTGAATGGAAAGTTGAATAGTTTGAAACAATATCAGGAACCTGTGCTACAAGCTGTCGTTGTATTTCTACAGTATGAAAACTCTCAGGATGCTCAAAAACTGCTAGCTATTGAAAAACACCAATTCATAAATGTTTATATTTGTATTTAGTTACAAAAAACGTAAAAAACTACAGGTGACAGATGAATTTATGCATGTACCAAACAACATGAAGCCATTAATACTCCAACTACCTATATCAGTACAGGCTTTTGACATGACACAATATTTATTTAGTGCGCCCTTCCGCAGTTCTGTCCCAGCTACCAGGGTCCTGACTGTGAATCTGTTAAAACAGTCAGCGCTGAATGACGAGGAGTGTGGGAGGCCATCTGGCTGAAACCGATAAACTGGAACTAGTTAAAATAAATAAGCAGAGATTGGAAGACACTTTGCTTTTCCCTTCTTCTGCACTGACTCACTGAGGGTACGGTGAAAAAGAGAACTGTTCCTCCTGCCAGCCCCAGCAAGGCAACTTATCTCTTCAGAATCAGAATGACGTGAATAAATGCTATAATGGTGCAGATTTAAGAACTTCAGTCTACTTTCTCACAGCCATTTCTCACCTTTAAACAATAGAGCTGCTGTAAGTATAACAGATTTACCACATTCATGAGTCTTTATTTTAATAAAACCCCCCTCTTCTCTGTGTATCTCTAACAAAGGCAAATGAAAAGTGAAAGTCTTTAGTCCGGTTTCCTCCTTACCTCCGGATAGAGGCTGAGTACTGTTGCTGATAGTGCATGGCTGTATCTCTCTGCTTCATCAAAGCGTCAGTCTGTTTCTGCAGCCGTCTGTTCTCTTCCTCCGCCTGTTCCAGACGACTCAGGTCTGTGTTATGATTGGCAACCTTTTCACTGTACCGCTTGCTCAAGCTATCATACTCTTTCTTCAACCCCTGCAGCTTATCCATTGCAGTGTCATAGAGTTTCAAAACCTCAGAGGATCCGTTCTCCCTAATAACCTAGACAGGAAAACACAAGACAAACTATCCTTATTTACATACAAAAGCAAAAAAATCTGTTTGTTCAAAGGCCAAAATATGATACAGAATGCAAACAGCAGATGGCAACCATGCACTAACAAACCGGACAGCATCTTTCCAGCAGTGGAACACAAGCCTTGAAAGGTCACTCGAACTCTGATGTGCTGAAAGAGAGTCATATGGACCCAGACTGTGCTTCTTGCAATATTGAGTAACTATGTAGGTCTCCACACCTTTCTATCAAACAGTCTTTGCCCTTCCAGGCTGCTCTTTTCACTGTGAGTGACGTGTGTGAGGAAGTGTTTATTAACCCTCTTGGGCAAGGCTGGATGCGCTGCACATTTGACACATCAAATTGCCTGTCAGTGAAGCTCCTGTCACAAAAATCACACAGGCCATGCACCCAGCAGCCCTGTACTCCACTGCTTATACCGTCATGATAGGAACCAACAGCCCGTGAATATTTCCACAATATTAATATGCAAAGTAGCACAATAAATCAGTCAGCAGGTGTGGGGGAGGGGGAGGGCGTTTGTGTGCTTTAAAAACGCTCAAAAGCCAATTGGCCTAACATGTACTACTTACAAGAGAAAATGGACGTAATGCCAAATTAATCACATTCCCTGACTCCCTGAAAACCTTATTTCACATATTTTTTTAAAATAAAAAAAAATTAATAAAATAAAAATACTTTTTTTTTTTTTAAATGAGTTAAATACAGACAGAAAACTCTACACTGAGAACATCTGAATGTAAAAATATACAAATAAGGTACAATAACAAAAGGCTTTAACATAATAAATTGAAAACAGATGCATTTTCAACATAAGGATTAGCTTTTACTGCCACTGATCCAAAACTCAAAATGTTGGTATAATAGTATAATATTAATATAAATATAATGAGAGAGAGAGATAATTAACCCATTTACCTGTGTAAATCTATATATTTAACACCATACATGATACATTACACATAATCAGCAGTTGAACATAAGAAATCACCGCCTGTGTTTTTGTTAACCTACTTTCGATTCAAAGACTGTGTGGAAAGCCATAAAGGACACAAATGCTTATTATTTTATTTCATTTACTCATTCTTTTGACGAACTGCTTATTTCTATTAGGGTCATGGAAAGGCTGAAGCCTATCTCAGCCAAATCGAGTTGAAAGCGGGGGGCATCCTGAACACCTCGCCAACAGGGTCAACACACGATCAATATTTTGTACATCATATAACGCCTATAAGATGAGCTATAATTTTTTTTTTACAATTATAAATAATTTGACACGATCTTTTTAAAAAGCTATTAATTATTAATATAAATTGTTATTATAAATTATTTTTGTTTTAATTTATTAAACATAAATTTGAACGCTGCAGATTTTACTTTTCATAATTTTTTTAACCCATTTCAATAAATTTCACTTGAATTCTACCAAGTAACAAAAAAAAAAGAAACTATAAAAACATATGCTTCTTAAATAAACAAACAAACAAATAAATAAATATTGTGACTGTTGTTGCGAGGTCCTTATTGTCCTGGGACCTTAGGACAATTCCAGGGCACATTAGCCATTTTCTGTTCTCAAGCAGCTCATATTGATTTCTGTGGTCAAACAGCTCATACTGAGGTGCCTGACAACAGAAAATGCCCTAGAATTGTTATTAACATAACCCATTATGAGCAGTGCATAACACATACTATTACTATTTTGTGCAAAGCTAATGATAATTTAAATGGGTTGAATGGTTGATCAAGTATGTTTTAGCTGTTCAAACAGCTGACATTCACCATATACGAATAATAGTAATAACTTCGCCATAATGGATTTATTATTCTACACATATATTTGACATAATAAAAACAAGGAGTTCTGACATACTGCCTACATACATGAATGATAAATTTCTGATTGACAATTGAGTAAAAGGGGTTAATAAAAGACCTGCCGTTGTAAACACCTTATAATTATCTATGTCATCCATAACAGCAATCTTATTAACAAACATGCCACCGTAATTAATGAATAATTTATTAATAACTATCTTATGGTGACAATCGTTATCTGCCCTTCATTAGTAACAAAACATCAGATGGCTAATCTAGCTCTACTGTGGCTAATAGGTTTTCAGAACATCAGAGTCTAATCACCATCAAGCCCCACTGCGCCACGATAGAAGAGATAAGGCGTATCTACACCATAGTTATGAAATATCGTATTTGACATTTGGAGCACTTTTTAATTATTAAAAAGCATTTTGCTGGTTTGTGGGCACTGAGCCTACAGGGGTACATGTACAGACACACATTAAAAATCAGGTCGACAAAATTCCTTAACGTATGGTGCTTCGTTTCGTGCTGGGAGCTCCACTATAAACTAAATAATAAACAATATTACTCTGCAGCTCTTACAAATTAACAATTTATTTTCTCATCCTACACAATAACCGTAATCACGACTGAGACCCTTTCCAGCATAGACTGTGTTAACTGGATATGAGCTGGAGAATTACCTGTTGTTGCTGGAGTCTCATATCAGCCACCTCTTTCTGATCCTCGGAGTGAAGTCTCTTGAGCTCTTCACAGCTCTGTTTCAGATGGTTGTGCTCTCTCACAAGCTGAGCGTTATCTCTTCTCATTACCTCCATCTCCTCCTTTAGCTGAGACTGATCGCTGAGGAGACGACTGTGCAGCATGCTGAAACACAAGTCAGTTCATGCATGTTATAAATCCTAATGCAAACTGTCCAGGAGCACAACAGGCATTTAATTAGATTGACCTAATGTCTTCTCACTTAAAATTCCAATCAGCATTTTAAATGAGAGAAGGGTTCCCAATGCTCCCAATTCTCACGTATATGATAGGCGTTTATTGCACAGTATTGCATGGGACACAATAGAATCCGGCATTGTCCCAAGTCAATATCACAACAGTGGTCAATGGACCATTAAAAAAATATGTTGGCTCAAACCAGCATCTCCTTTTGGTTAAAAAAGAGGAATATAACTACGAGCAATTTTATAGGCTGAAGGTGATTTAACATAACCTAAATACACAGGATACTACCTAACCTGGCAACAGCCAATGGGAAACAATATGTACAAATTGGTGACCATAACTATTTATAATTTTTATTACAATCTAAATAATTTATTGCATTAAACAGAAAATGTTTTGGTGTACTCTTCAAACCAAATAAGCAAAAGAGCATCATTATAAAACACTGCCACTGTCTTCATAAAAAGCAGTACATAATGTTATAATCCTCCATATTTGCTCATGTCCATCAGTATACACACATTCCAATCAAAAAGAGATGTCGGCAAGCAGCCACATGCCCCTACATGACTACATAATACCCAGAATTACAGTAGCGGGCACATCTGTGCATGTCTGGATGCCTGCAGACGTGCAGATTATTACCAAAGGATTAGTCACAAACAAACCCTTTAACTAAAGTTCAAACCCAAAAATAATTCAGCACATGAATAGGATACATCTTGTGTCTTCAGGCATGCAACAGAGCCATAATAACACTTAGTGATTAAACTCCCTGTTCCAAACATGTGGATAGTTGTTAGCAGTGGCAGCATCCCTCCCCTGCCTCCCACTCTGCAGGAAAACACCACACCCTCATATAAAGCAGAAGAAAGAACTCACTGGTAGAAGTCGGCTTCCTTCACTGCCTCCTCACATCTCTTAAGGGTCTTGGTATGCTGGTTCTGCAGAGACTGTAGATCTGCCATGGCCTTCATGCACTGGGTCTTGAGCCGCTCATAGTCATGGCTGGCTTTGGAATTTGGCCTTTTGGAGATGAGAGAAATAAAACAGTCCTGTCACTCTTTTTGTAAGGGTGCTTCACTGTTAACACTGATTTTAAAATGGCTTTGCATTATCTTATGCCATCAAGGAGAGAAAAAGTACCAGTATTACACAAGAAATAAATTAGGTGAAATTATGAATGCTATTCCTATAACTGTTATTTATGAAGTATTTGGTAAAACAATAGAATTCTGAGTCACATCCTTGGAAATTGGCTGCAAAATAGTTTTTTTTCGTTAAAATATTTACACAAGCAATTGACAAAGTGACAGACGACCATTCATTTTCGATGCATATGCACGAAACATAGCCACAAAAAAACAGGCACGGCATTTAGACTTAAGATTCTTCCCAGTATCATTAAAATGAGCTATTATACACAATCCCAAATGATTTGCTCGAATGATTCCTCGGACTAATCCTATAGCGCAAGTGCTTCACTATTTCTTTAGTTCCTTTCACAACTTCAGCTCCAATTTATCTCCGACATGCAAAAGACAGGAAAAAGTAACTGTGGATTCATTTCTCCCATCATTACACACGTACAAACAGTACAAAGAAACAAAGCTTGTAAGGCAGTAGCAGCAGTTATTGCTTCTAGCGAGAACAGTTAAGCTTGCTTTGTTAATTTGCGTACAAACGCTTGCACATAACACGCAAATGAAAAGTAAATACAATATAAATAAACCTGATGTGGCTACTGTTTTTCATCGGAAACCCTGGACCACGCACACCCACAAGATGGGTCAACTACATGCCCACAAGATACAACCTAGATGTGTTGGAAGTGACTTTCACATGCTAGCGAGCTTAGATTTTGAGCAGGAGAGAGAGGCACCTGCAGTCATCAAAGGTAGTGCCGGGTGAGGCGAGAGCGAGCCGCTTGCGAAGGTCATCTCGTTCCCTGGTCACCTGTCTCAGCTGAAACAGGATGGCATCGCCGTTCTCACTGGCTGGACGGTTGTCGTTGAGCGCAGGTGGAGGTGAGGAAGCTTTGGAACCTGCAACAATGAGCACGTCACCGAAGCAAAGGCACCTTCAACCAAGCAATAACACTAGGATACATGCAGGAGGTGCAAAAACACAAATCGGCTTCAGAACAGGTCCTGGGGAGCGCCAGTACAGCACAATCAGTGACTGTTTCAGTTTATCAAGGGCTTCATAATTAGTGAGGTGAACTCTGTGCCGAGGCATGCCATGACACGAGTCATGAAACACTGTTAACATTCTTAGACAAATAGCCCGAAAGGGGCAGTTTTAATAACAGCCTATTAAAGCAGTAGAGAATATAATAATACATGGAGACTAAGAGATAAAAAAGTCACATAGCCCATGATTCACTGAAAAATACAACTCCACAGCATAGTATCAACATATCAAAGTTGTGTAGTACAGTATATCTTAATTATGAACCATCAACTTCATTTTAATTCATCTCTAAGCACTGATCAGATGTACAACTATGAGATAAATAGGAGCAGACATTCTGCTCACTTTATGTAAATGCCAACCTTAAAAAGAGCACATTCCTCTTCGAGCATGTGGCCTTTGCCATGATAATCAGCTGCGAATATTTCAATTCGTAGTTCAGATTAGTGATTTGAATCGATATGATATAGACAGAGGAAAAGCATATCATCTGATAAGGAGAATTTATCCTCCTTCCTGGAAACTTATAAATTGTTGTCTGGTCTATGTATTGAATTTGTTTTTGAACTTGTTGGCAGTCCTACAGAAGCTTTATCTGACAGGAATGACCGCATTTGCTTCCTGCTTAAACTTAGGTGTGTCTTCTTTTCAGTAGGGCTGAAAAGACTTTAGGTTTCTGAAAGAAGTAAAGAACAGCTGTCGTCAAAGCCTGAAAGAATCACACAGGAGGGTTTTGTTTTCTTCTTTTGCTTCCTCACGCCGATTCTCAGACAGCCCATACAGGCACAGACCACTGTAGATTTCCCTGGCAAAATGTCCAGACTTTCTGAAAAGGTTTGTGCTGACTCATTTAGACAGATGACGACCACAGAGTAGCAATGAGTTTGCATAATTTCTTCCTCTGGCACTGAACCAGGTAAACTGTGCTCTGTTTCCCAACACACCACAGCCTGGGCATCACAACAATCATCAGCACTTCTCACTCTGGCAAGAATAAAATGGTGATTCGGAACTGCTAAAGATGCCTGAGACAAAAATATTTTTAGATACAAGCAGACAGACACAAACATGGTGCAAAGCTGTGCGAATTTGCAAATAGTGACAAGGTCAGTGATCATGTGGCTTCCAACATACCAACACTACTGAGGGACGAACTGCTCTCTGAATCTGATGGCATTGTAGACAGGACACTGTAAGTAGATCCTGCACAGGAAAGAAAAGATGACAGTAGAATTAAGAACACGTCAATATCACTTAACCCAGATCAAAATGCTTTTTAAAAAGGAAAACGTTGTTCATAATTGAGACCTAAGAGGAAATAAATCACTGATGGTAAAGCGTGGTTCAGGAAAACATGCAACTTACGGCACAGAAACAGCACAATCATCAGAACAGAGCGGTTCACAATCTCAGGGTTAATTAATGATTATTTACCAAAGGCAAGGTGGATGTCTCTGAATTGACTAGTTAACAAGCCTGAGGCAAATAATTGTTATAAGTATTAAGCACTTGCAGTATACAAGTGAGCAGAAAAAGCAGACGAATCAAGAGTCTTATAGTTTATTTTTACATATTTTAACCATGACAGAGGCAGGTCAGGTAAGCTCTATGTTCTAAGCAGAACTAAGCGCTGTGCATCCCAATTATTATAAACCATTCACGGATTCATCATTGTCACACGCAAAAAATCAATAAACAAATGAGATAATAGTCCATAAAAACCTTGCTTTAGTTTGCACTGTGTACTTTTTCACTAAACCTTACAATGAGATTAAAAAGATGCTGGAGCAGGGTGTTCTTATGTTTTCACAAAGTTTATATGAAAACTAAATGTCTTTATGAATATTGGCTATTTAAATAGATTCAAATGTCTTCATAGGGACTTTAAGTTACTTGAAAACAGCAGAACAGCTGCTTCTACTGCTGGATGTCAGACATATACACATGTACATGAAGCTCAACTGTCAGTGTCATGTTTTTGTTTATATATATATATGATATATGATGATATATGATGATATATACACACACACACACACACACACACACACTTATTCACCTGAGACTCAGTTAATGTCACTGAATTAAACAGTCCCTCAACATTCCGTCTCAGGCATCTGCTCAGTGACATTCACTTCGCCTTCGGCAAATAATTGTTAATTATACTCAACTAAACAGATAATACAGATGTCTGGCACCAGCAGATAGATTAATTAGATACAGTGAGTAAGACAACAGCAAAAGAGCAAAATATTTAGGGTGGTGTTTTTTCAAATATCCAAACTAAACTTCCTTTTCATTTTAGAGCAGATTAGATGCAATGAAAGATCTAATGAAATGTGCAGTCAGTCAGTTTACTATTTTATCCAGTATGCAACAAAATCTCAAAAGACAGCAGCAGTCAATATTTTGTTTCAGTTCAAGCAAATGGGACTTAGAAAGTGGAGCTACTTATATACAGCCATACTTTAGAAAGCATCCAGCCTCACTTTCAGCTCCTGCTGTTCTTACCATCCTATTAGATTTTATTAAGGCACTCAGTTGGTCCCTTTGACCTCAATAGAAACAAACAACTTATACTAAGCCTGTTAAGATGTCGTTTGAAATTTCTCAGGTAGTTGATAGTTTATGGTATATTCAATTTACCCATTATAAATGCCAGATCATTTAATTGTAAAAGGAACATATAAAAGGTTCTGGTAGTATATAAGACAAGTACACTTATGTGTTATTTGCCAACCTGAATATAAGCAGATTAATTAAAAGAAATAATCTTTCTGGTGAACAAAAGTAAATGTAAATTTTTTACATCCTAACACGTTGCACTGAGCTCATGATTGGGTGAAAGATTATGCATAAAACAGCAAATTAACCTAGACCTCTACCTGACCAACTTCATATTAAAACTGCTTTAAAAAAAAAAATACGGGAACAGTTTATTATTGTATAACACCTGTCAGTTGAAATTCAGGGATATCTGTCCATTTTGGAAGCACAAGTGATTGTGAATCAAATTCCCTGTACTGGTACAAATGAAATTGACAGCAGGTACAATAGAGAGGGAAAAGCTAGAAAACCTCCATAACAGGGAATGGTTGTGCATGTGGTAGCCAGACAGCAGCTCTCTACTCTCCTTCCTAGTCTTTTTCTTTTCTAGTTTGTGGCCTTATCACTACTGGCAGCATGAAGCAGTACCTACAGCCCAGTCAGGTTGCAGAGGTAGTCCAGCTCCTATAGTATAGCAACATCTGGCCACATGTTGGTTCACTTCTTGTAACTGGACTGGTCCAGAATTAAATTCTTCACTCTAATTAAATTCTGCTAAAAGTTAAAAATTTGTTCATCTTTTGCATTATATATATATATATATATATATATATATATATATATAATTTGTGACTAGAAGCAGCAGATTTGATTTAAAATGTTGCCTATAATCTGCACCATTTTACAATATTACACTGTTTATTTCAGAAATAAGTACAATAAAACCATTATTTTATGCTCACTGAACAAAAATTATGTATTCCAGAAAACACATTCGAGTGACACGCAAATCACCTAACACAAGCAAATCTTACTCATGGATAGCTCTGGCTGCCTAGGTAACCCTTTCAGATGTTTCCCACCTAGATAATAGCTAGTTCACTAATAATAAACAGTTTATATTGTCATTAGCATATATTATCATTAACTTTTATTATTATAATAAATAGCTTATTATTATGAAGCGATAAATAGAGAACAAAGACTCTTCGCCTCTCATCACTCATTTCTCTCGTTGAATTTGCATGGTTGCTTGCTGCCAAATGCTTTCTGTGTGAATCTGTGTTGTTCATAGATAAAATGCTATGAACAAGTACAGTTAACATAGAATTTATAAGGAGCAGTCATGAGGATTTAGGAATATTCGGGAAAATCTAAGGTCACTGTGGGTTGTAGTCTATTGTTAGTTTTGTGTTTCTTTAACTTCTTGTTTGGATATTATTGTATATTTTCATTTAAAAAGGGAATATTAAAAAATCTGCTATAAAACATTGATAATTTTTCATCAACTCATCTGCCAAAATAAATAAGGCATCTGTACAGTGGCTATTTCTATGCAGACCAACTGGGACTAACAATTTTTTAAGAAACATTCATGCAGTACATCTATGCAAATGACTCTCTGGTTGTCAAGTGTTAAAGAATTCATTCAAAAGCAGGGAGTATAATGAATATGTACTCCTGATTCCAGCAAGCTTTGACCTTGAGCTTAAAGGTTGCTCATATTATTATTATTATTTTTTTTTTTGCGCACTCATCATTCAAAAAGAACATTAAAACAAGAAAAAAAAGACATTAGATCTTAGCAATGGTATGACCATAAGAGATAATGATCTTATTAGCACTTCACCTATACGTTATACAGAGGCACTGCAGCAGAGCCAAACTCATCTCGTTTACTTACACCCTCACAGCCTCAGGAGACGTCAGCACTATGCTTTCACACTGACACTGGATGATGAGAGGAAAACGCATGTGCAAAGCAGGCCTTGATTTAGCCTTCTGAGAATTTGCACCAAGGTTTAAAAGAGAGTGCTTTAGAGGATTTCTGAATATATAACCTGCCAGTGTGTTAGTTTCTCAATCTGTGCATATAACCTATTAAATAAGGATACAGGCCCACTTCAAAGAAAAAAATGTAGGGAATTAAGTGAAATATTATTTGTATAAATATCGGCGTATAAAATGAGTGTGTGCACGTGCACACACAAGTGGAAATATGCTTAAGTGTACAATCCTTCGTTTTTAGTGGTAAAAATACAGAAAAAAATATTATTTGGTACACCAGTACTCGCACAAGGATATGCCATAAGGCCACTTTTACAACAGTCTGCAATTTTTTTTAATGAATCCCAAGAGAGCTAGACTAAGAGTAACTCAGACGTACATTGAAGGAAAAAAAATGAAAATAAAAATCATAAAATGTTTTGAAAACATTTAAATAACAAAATATATAGTAAATTTAACCCTTGTGTACATTATATTTTCTGTCAAAACCAAGGTTGCTTTACTCAACCATTTCAATATTGCCAAAAAACAGACTACTGTGAAAAACATTATCCTAACTCTGCTTCAAAATAAACTTGGTTCAATTCACAGGCATGATTTGAAAGTAAGCTTAATATGTATGAAATTATTACCATTTGTAATGAAGCCTTCACATATCTGTCAAAGATAAAAACCTACACAAGACAGTGTTTTCTGGCCAATTCTGCAAAATCCTGTGGTTTGACAGTGGAAGTGATTTTTGGAAGTGGAAGGGATTACGGCAGCTTATTGAAGGAAAGTTTGCTTTTTGTCATGAAACCCAATGTATGCAAGGAATAACATACGCAAGCATAATTATCTTAAATGGACAGTAAAAATGTGACATCAGTAACTGCATAACATATAGAAGCAATTCTAGAGCTAAATATCAAGATTTAAGCCATAATTCTTTGTAATTTTTCGGCAGTGGTAGGAAGATAAAGTGCAGACTGAGTAATCTGTACGTTAGCTTTTGAAAGACAGAATTGTTTTGACAGACAGAAAACTTTTTGAACTGGAAGGACTGACATTAACAGCTGTTAGGCAATTAGGCACATCTTTAGTTGCTTCAGAGACCCAACTAAAGATGTCAATTCAACATTCACAAAATTATGTTTCCATTTAGATCACAGAACCAAAACAGAGAGTGACATAAAAGTGGAGAAAAGTAAAGACAGAAGGGGAACAGCACTTCCAAATCAAAAGAATATTTTCATGCGGCGCAGTGGCGTCACCTAATCTACTGGGTGATGAAAAGATATTGAAATTTCTATGTTGAAATACCTAATTCAAACAAGTATTGGAGAAACAGAGATCCCCATTTACACAAAAGAGGTGATTTTGACCCAGTGATACCCCTTACTCTAGATACACGGTATTCCCCAGTAAAACAACTGAAAATAGGGAAGGAGATTGGACTATTAAAAAAGATTGTTTTTAATGATCAAGTACCAAAAAATTTTGAAATTGGATTTAAACATTGGGCAGAAAAAGGAATTACACCATATGCACAACTATTAAAAAGGGAGAAATTAAAAGCTTTCAAGTAATTAAAAAAAAAAAGTACACAATCTAACTAATCGGGACTTACTTAGATATCTACAAATAAGGGACTACTTATTAAACAGTGATGATTGAACAAGATGAACCGAGAGGCGAGTATGAACTTCAATGAACTAGCAGCTCTGTGTTTAAACTGTTCTTTAAAAAAATATGCTGTAGTTTAGGGAGAGTGTAAATAAACTACGGTTTCATTTTGGCTGACAGCAAAAATATCCAGTATACTGTATATACACACTATACCACATTTCCCTTATGAGATAATAAATCTTACTCAAATATCAAACATAATTGTTCAAGTGGATCAAATCTGGTCCATCCTTTCCACTCCAGATTCGTTCCAGATTACTGTTTCTTATTCAATCAGTCTCTACACAATTTAAAGGAAGGTTTAGGGTTTTTTCTTCCTCGTGCATATGAATCCACAGCCAAACACAATTTACATTTCTCTCAATTGGGACAGGTGGTGTTACAAAATAGTTTATATAAAATTTTTGTGGAAAATTAAGTAATTACCGTTTCATTTGACAAACAAAAATAACGTAGTGATAAATTAGTTCCATGTTTAATATGTTTCACTGCTTTCTCTTTCTGGAGCTGCTGTCAGACTGAAAAGTTCAGTGATGTTTTATTCAAATTCAAATATTCCAAACCCCCAAGCAACAAAACAATTCAATCAAACACACCGGTTTGTTAAACGTCACATTTGCTATGACAGCACTTTTATTTTAGCGAAGACTCCGACATGATCAAACACTCTTTCAGGTGATGGGTTTGTTAGATTGTCAAGTTGTTTCACTTGCACTGCTTTTTAAATAATCGGCACTTTTGAATGGTACTCTTTGAAATCGGAACCTTTAGCCGATGTAGTTCTTGATAGTGAACATGCTGGTTAGGCCATGCTTTTGTAGTTCCCGCTCCTCGTGATCTATAGGAAATGGTTCCAACCATTCATTCATCTGTCTGTCACACTTTAGTTCCCGGACATTTCTATATTGGTATTGGTAATGTAATGGTTGTCATTTCGGCGGGCACGTCTGGACCCCTGTGGTCTAGTTTCATTCCTTGTTTCGTGGATCCACTGATGTTAATATTTGCGATTTCATAAAAAAATAAAATTTAAAAAATTGTATTAATAAAAATAAAATTAATTGGGGGGGGGTATTCCCACTGTCATAACTTGCCAAACGTGCAATGAATTATAATACATTTATTAAAATATAAAACTTTTTTTTCGCCAAGTCTGCCCTTTTGTTTCTCTCTCACGGCAGCTATTGCAATTACATCATGTACATCTGCGCATGCGTACTTGCCCATTGTAAGTGTTGCCTTTTCAAATCCAGTGGTCTACACAGTGAATGCACGTACAAATATCTGGCGCGGGAGACTATCGGAAGTGATTCTATCAACATGTAGCTCTCCTGCACTGATGGCAGCAGCATCAAAAGATACCTGGGGGTCCAGTCACTTTTAATACCACCCTCAGAGGTGTGTGAATTTGTATTTTTAGGGCAACCTCTTTTTGAATTTCATGGAAAACTTTAAAACAGTATGTGTCACTGGTCCATTTAAAGAAGTAGTTTTAACAAAATACACAGTATGAAAAGTACTATATGCACACCATCAGCTCAGGACAGACTACTGTATTAAAATTATTAAAGGTTTGAATTAAAGCACTGGTTCAGACTTATTTAAGAATACAAGAAAGGACAAAATAAACATATTTTATTTCACCACCTCTTGTATTGTTGTTCTGTTTTGCTGTTAAAGGAAAAAAACCTTCTTAAAATGATTTATTTCCCCATCTCGGGTTCAGAAATATGCCAAACAAGGAATACAATAAGAATGGCCTTACTAAAAATGTACTCAGGTATCACTGTACTTGCCATCACAAGTATTACAGATATAAACAAACATACAGTATTGAAATGAATAAAGGTGAATCCAGAAACAGATAACATGTAAACACAACTTGCCATACATGTGGGAATCAAAAGCAGGGATCGTTTGTTTTGCAGAGACCTGGGAAGTCATTTGGCCACCATACTTTTCTCCTAGTAGCCAACTACATTTTTTTAAGGGCTGAGAAGCAAGTTACCAGATTTTGGTAGTCAAATTTAATCTAACGACACTCTCTAAGACATACATAGACGATCAACAAAAGTATCTCGCTTTTAAAATTCGAACTTAAAACCAGATTTTTTTTTGGCACTAGTAACTTATTTGCTTTGCACGATTGCATGGTTACATAGTAAACACAATTGAAAAGCATTTTGTGCTAACCAAAATCAAATTCATTTTGTTACTGCATTAACCGGTTTGAATTTTGTTTATGACATGCGGTGCATAAACCCCGTGCCACCTGCACAAAAGAACCAAACAGCTTGTGTATGATCTGTGCAGCTTAGAGAACCCTGATGTAACACACAAAAGACCTGGACTCTGGTGCACCAATAACAAACTTATTTATCTTATTTATTAGCATTCTGAATCGATTCAAGTTTTCAAGAAACGATTTTTAAAAACACATTTTTTTTAACCATTTTTAACCTTACAACATGTACCGTTTGTCCACACACGGCCTCCGTAGTGAATTGTTCCAGCGAATGCTAACGAGCAAAGCGGATCAGTACATCAACAAAACCAGCTGTCTGGTAATATAATTTCTTTCTTTCTTATAGAAGAGTTGTTCCTAGCTTATAGATGAATGTAGTTACTCGTGAAATTGGCACCCTTGGTTGTAACGGTTATGAATTAAAAATCGGTTTGAGTCAATAATCGAATCTACGAATCGAATCGTCATCCCAAAAATCGGAATCGAATTGAATCATGAGTTGTTCGATTCACATCCCTACTATATAATGCACTAAATATTAGTGAATAAGAGTAGTGAGCAATTTAGGACACAGGAATTGGGGAGCTTAAGAAGCAATAAGCTTTGGAAATTGCGGAATTTAATAGTATTCAGGAACATCCACCTCTCCATTGGTGAATGATTGTTATTTATGATTAAATAACCCGTTTTCGGCCAAATTTTTTTACCCACCAATTTTCAATCACGTAACCAGCTCGTCAATCATACAACAGCTACAAACCAGATTAGAACAGACACATACTTTCCCTGTGACACGTAACTACCACATCACATATAACTACCACACCTTTTCATGCTGCTGTGTGACAGGACAGCACAACACACACAAAGGAACATGTCCCTCTTCTGCATACATGATCTCACACACAAGCTGTAAAACTTTCAACCTCCCAATGATGAGGTAAAATACATTTCTGTTGTGCCACTTAAAACTCAAAACGCAAGTCATTGCAGTTTTACTTGCCAGACTTGCCATCATGTTGCAACACCTTGAAGACTAGCTGTAGATCTCCACATGCGCGCCTCTATTTTCGACAACCGTCAGCCACCTTCGGACGCAGGCCTCTCCGACCTTTTGCAGCATCAATTCTTCGATCTTGCTGCAGGCCTTGTGGATTCTTTCCTCAAGCTGTGACAGGTCATGGGGCTTAGTGGTGCACACCTTGCTTATGATATAGCCCCACAAAATAAAAATGTCACAAGGTGTGAAGTCAGAGGAGCACAGAGCCCATTCCAGGGGACCCCTTCGACCGATTCATCAGGCAGAAGACTTGATGATCGGGAATTGCTCACTAACCTGGCGAAGTGGGGAGGGGTTCCATCTAGTTGAAAAAAGACATTAGCAAGGTCACTCCTCGCCTGAGGTTGTCACACAGCAAACTCCTGCAGTACCTTGAGGTAATTTTTCCCTGCGTCCAAAAGTGGCTGAAGGTTGTCGAAAATAGAGGCTCATGTAGAGGCATACAGCTACTCTTCAAGGATCATGGTGGCAAGTTTAGCAAGTAAAACTGCAATGACTCCTTTGTGGATACAAAAAATATGAATGCACTCATTTTCTTGTAATTTTTAGGAATTTATTAAAAGTGTTTGGTGTATCTTTAAAACTCAAAAAATGCTGCTTTGTCTAAGCTTTATAGTTACGGTATCAGGGTATTTCCCATCAAATAAGAAAATCTGATTTAAAACAACAGCTTTAAACTGATCATAGATAACTTGGGCATCTTGACCATTTGTATTTCCAAAAAATAAGATTTAAGCTTGCACTTATTGTCAGCCAGAAGTCTTGCTTGTCATCATGCCAAGCCTGCAGAAATGGCTTTAGAGGGGGTCTGACAAACGATTCTGTTTATCCACATCTCAGGCGTTTACATCAAACTCATTCTGGCAGTGTTCCTTCTTTCCTGAAGAAGCCAGTGCTGTTTGATTAAATCTGGATTGAGCCCAGCTCAAAGTCACCCCCTTTTCTCTCCCAGACAGCAGAAAGACATAGTGCACTGTGCCGCAGGAGCAGAGGCACCACACGGCCCAGGAAGCTTTTGTTCTGTAAGCATGCAGGTTCCCATGAGGCTGCATGGCAAGGCTGTGACACCAAGGGCAAGGTTCAGGACAGGCAACAAACCAGAATTCAGCACTGGTCACATGACGTGCAACTATTTACAGTTGTTTTTATGATGGAGAAGGTGAGGGGTTTGGGGGTGAATTGCCTGTAGCATGAAGCTCTCACATATCAGATGATGTCACCCATGTAGAGGCCAACTCTAATCCAATTGTTACCAACTACAAAAACGGATGAAATTACATCATGTAACCTCTGACCACATAAAAAACAGATGACTCTGAATTAAAGGGGGAGAGACATGAAGAGACAATACAGGGAAAGCAAGTAAAAAAGAAAAAAGCCTCATCCTAAACAACTTCCATCCATTTACATTATTCTAAACAATGAACACCTCAGGTTAACTAACTCTAACAAAATAGGTCTGGCTAACAAAGAATATGACCATTTCCTAATAGTGTGTGACCTGGAACAGCTGAGCTGCTTCTTTTATTTATATATATATATCTATATATATATATATATATATATATATATATATATATATATATATATATAT
>JAOUQZ010000039.1:13211104-13227075 GCA_028564935.1 Neosilurus hyrtlii
CTGGGTTTGATTCCCAGCTCGGGCGTTTCTGTGTGGAGTTTGCATGTTCTCCCTGTGCTTGCGTGGGTTTCCTCCGGATACTCTAGTTTCCTCCCACAGCCCAAAAACATGCACAGTGGGCTAATTGGCTGTTCCAAATCACCCCTAGGTGTGAGTGTGAGTGTGAATGGTTGCGTGACTGATGGCCCTGTGATAGCCTGGCGAGCTGTCCACGGTGTACCCCGCCCTCGCCCAGAGTCGGCTGAGATGGGTGCCAGCCTCCCCGCAACCCTAATTAGGAATGAGCGGTTCAGAAAATGAATGAATGAATAAAATTGCATCAATCATTAAATATGTATATTTATGCATTTATTGTTCTGCATTGGAAGCTCAGTTGCCCTGCACTTCTACTTAAGGAAGTATAAATAACCCTCCTAATGCCGTTATTCACCACTTAACTTTGATCACTGCCATATCCTTTTCTATTCTGGAGGGAGGTGTGTATTATTTCAGTTATCAACTACTTTGGTGTGAGTATGAATGTGTGTGTGTGTGTTGGCTCTGCAGCGCTCTGGCAAGGCTTTCAGGGGGGTGTACCCCGCCTTCGCCCAGAGTTGGCTGAGATAGGCTCTAGCATCTCCTTGACCCAAAAGTAGGATAATGAGTGAATGAATGTTGTCCAATCACTCCGGTGATCCTAAATAAAATCACTGCACTGGAGGAAACCCAACCCAAAGGTCATGCAGATCTAATGAAAACATTTCCGAGCACAGGGAGGCTCATTATAAGGGCTGTGAGTTTTATAACCTTCACCGATCCACTGACGTGATTACTGTGGAAAGAAGGAGAGGAAAGGAAGCATTAAATAAATCAATCTCATCAGTGCTCTCCACTAGCGCGGTGTGATCCGACACAGCGACCTCCATCCTGAGGTGAGTGATGAGGGATCCAGGGATCCAGTGATCCAGGGATCCAGGGACTCTTACCGGAGTGATCCGCCGGTCCTCCCCCGTTGCTGAACAGGGAAGAGTACAGGTGAGGGTAGGTTTTCTCCAGTGCCACACACAGGGCCAGGAAATGGTCGCTCTCCTTGTTCATGAGCATCTTCAGCAGCTGGTCCACTTTGTCGGAGCTGGAGGAGCAGTTCTGGTCCAGCTCGTGTGTGTCCCGCTCGCTCAGGCTGCCGGATTTGGCGAGCAGCTCGATGAGGCGCTGGGCGTCCGGGATGGACTGCACCAAGTTCTGGTGGCACTGCTCTAACAACTCTTTGTGCTTCGGCTCCATCGCACACTTCGCGCAGTTCCTTATGCTAACTGGCTAAGCTAGCTTTCTTGTTATGTCTGCGGAGACGGTGACCTCGACTCAAACCCAACAGAACCCCCCCTCTCTCCCGGTAACCAAGCAGGAACTCCCTTCCTTCTGGTCACTTGTCCGACTGGAGCGACTGTGGCATGACGTGCGCTGGCTTAATGCAGCAGTTCGTGATTACAGCGAGCAGAAAGCCACACGAAGCCATATTTGTTGCCTAAGGCTGTTGACGGCACTAAACCCAGAGCGCTACATACACTTCTTCAGCTCGCTTACTTCCGAACCACTTCTTTCCTCTTCCACCGCAGTTCCCTGAGCAGCAGCATGTCCGTCCACTTTTATCATTTCCTCCTCGCCATTTATTCGGTACCGTGCCGACTTTATTCCTCGCGAAACTACCGTAACTGTTGGCGTTCTCGACTCAAACTGTAAGCTCCGCCATGTCTCTCTCGGCAGCTCAGTAGCTACTGCCTGCTGTCAATCAACTCGCTCCAAAATAGCCATGTAAGGTAAAAGTGGGCGGGACTTTCCACAGACACACCTGATTTCTCAGAGTGGGCGGGTACTTTTACTCCACAAATGTTATTTAACTTTCCAGCAAACTATATTTTGGTCATGGGGTGAAGGAAGGAGTTAAAAACAGTGAAATACGTGGCCATTTTCCACTGAGAGGGACATAGTGCTGCTAATGCTACTGGCATGACCAGTCTTTTTTAGATATGGGATTTCAGAAGGGCAGGAAATAAAGCATGCTAATGGATGACCACCACCAAAATATACATTCAACATCCACTTTACTAGCATGAACAAGTCTACTGGTCTGCACTTTCATGCACTTATCTAATTAGCCAATGATGTGGCAGCAGAGCAATGCAAATATATATATAAATATAAATATAAATATATATATCCCCTGATGGGTGGGCAACCACGAAACAGACTTGTCGGGATGAAATTGTAGTCTTTTTATTTTTCTATACCATATATATATATATAGAGGAGTCAGCTGAGGTGGCTTGGGCATCTCTATCGGATGCCCCCTGGACGCCTCCCTAGGGAGGTGTTCCAGGCGTGTCTCACCGGGAGGAGACCCCAGGGAAGACCTAGGACACGCTAGAGAGACTATGTCTCTCGGCTGGACTGGGAACGCCTCGGGTTCCCCCCCGGAAGAGCTGGAGAAAGTGTCTGGGGTGAGGGAAGTCTGGGCATCCCTGCTTAGACTATTGCCTCCGCGACCCGGCCCCGGATAAGCAGAAGAAAAAGAAGATGATGATGATGATTTATATATATACCGCAGATACATTTCAAGAGCTTCAGCTCATCAGACATCAGACGTGCAATCTCTTTGACTTTGATTGTGACAGGGGTACATGTACTGGATAGACTGGTTTCAGTATTTCAGAAGCTGTAATATCCTGGGAAATTCTCCACAGAATTCTCTAGAGTTTACACAGAATCGTTCAAAAATCATTCTTTGAGTGAAGAGTCTGCAATCTGAAACACTTTGTTCATGATAGAGACCAGAGGAGAATGACCAGGCAGGAAGTTCATAGTAAGTCAAATAAGCACTCTGTACAACCGTGGTGAGGGGAAAAGCATTTCAGATTGAACCTTGAGGTGGATGGGCTACATTAGCAAAAGAACGCATTCGGTTCCACTCATCTCAGAGGAGAGAAGAACAGGACTCTGAGGTTACCATAAGCACAGATTCATAAAAACTGGACAGTTGAAGACTAGAAGAGACCATTTTTACTCCCTTAAATGTCAGTTGTCTGATTTTGATGAGCCTGAGACCACTACATACTTGTACTACTTGTACTTGGTGAGATCATGGCCACTAGTGTGGGTCTGCCAGCTCGATGTTTATGAAATTGTTAAGAAGATTTCTCCATGATTTTCTGTCCTCAGCATAATGTTGTTTAAAACATCAGCCTGAAACCACAAAGTTCTGTTCTAGGTTAAAGGGGTTTGAACCCAGTGTAGTCTGTTGCTTTTTTAGCTCATCTGTCTCAAGGTTCAATGTTTAGTGAATGCTCAGGTGCTTTTCCTGGTTGTAAAGAGTAATTATTTGAGTTTGGCTTTTTTTTTTTCTCTGGCCATTTTCCTCAGATCACTCGTATCAACAAGAGTTTGTATTGCGCTCCTACTACATAATTAGCTGATAAATAACCGCACAGATGTGCAGGTGTACAGGTGTTACTAGAAAATGGCGATCTGGGACATGCACATGGACCCTGCTAGCAAAACTAAAAGAGGACACTAACCTGAGGGTCCTGTAGCTGTGAAGGAACATCTTCCTGTGCCACTGTTCTCCTGTGCCAACCAGCATTATGACTCTCTTACTCTTAATGTAAGTTCAGTATTGAGATGTGCCCTGCCCCTATTTGGCCTGACTGCTAGTCAATACTTTTTCTTTTGCCCCTTAATTACTTGGCCCAAGTTGTGATTAGAAGTAAAATAAATTCAAATTCAAATTTTTTCTGTCACATACAAAATCGTACACAGTACAACATGTAGTGAGATGCTTATTACGACTGTCCTAAATTTAAAGAAGAATAAAAGCTGAAATGAGTTTCCTTCGCAGGGTGGCAGGTCTCTCCCTTAGAGATAGTGTGAGAAGTTCCGTCATCCTGGAGGATCTCGGAGTAGAACCGCTGCTCCTTCGCGTTGAGAGGAGCCAGCTGAGGTGGCTCGGGCATACGATTAGAATGCCTCCTGAACGCCACCCTGGTGTGGTGTTTTCGAGCGTGTCCGACCGGGAAGAGACCAGGGGATCGACCCAGAACACGCTGGAGGGACTACATCTCTCAGCTGGTCTGGGAACGCCTTGGCGTCCCCCCCCCCGGAAGAGCTAGAGGAAGTGGCTGGGGAGAGGGATGTCTGGACCTCACTGCTCAGGCTGCTGCCCCCATGACCCGACCCCGGAAGAAGCGGAAAAAGATAAATGAATGGATGAATGAATAAAAACGGAGAGCAATAGAGAGAAGAGTCCATTGTTGGGATGGCTGAGTTCCTTTATTATCTTCCTGGCTTTGGTGCAGCATCGCTTGCTGTACATAGTGTCCAGGTCAGGAAGCTCGATACGTATGGTACGCTCTGCTGATCGCACCACTCTCTGGAGAGCTTGCCTGCCCTGTATGGTGCTGTTTCCACACCAGGCTGTGATACTTCCCGTCAGGATGTTCTCAATGGTGCAGGTGAAGAAAGTCTTTAGCATTCTTGAGGGCAGTTTAAAGTCCTTCAGGCGTCTAAGACGATAAGCCACGATGTAAGCACCTACCAGAAACTGTCCACTCTCTCCACTGGGGTCCCGTTGATAGTCAGGGGCTGGTAATTCCTCTCATTCTTTGTGCTGAAGTTCTCTATTAGCTTCTTAGTCTTGCTGACATTCAGGAGGAGATTGTTGTCCTGGCACCATAATTCCTGGTTTTTAACCTCTTCTAGGTAGGCCGTCTCATTGTTATTAGAGATCAGGCCCACCACCACAGTGTCGTCCACAAACTTATTGATGCTGGTGGAGCTGGAAGTGGCCACACAGTCGTAGGTATACAGAGAGTACAGCAGGGGGCTCAGAACACAGCCCTGGGGGGCTCGAGTGCCGAGGGTAAGTGAGGGTGAGACATGGTTGCCCAACTGTACCACCTGAGGTCTGTCTGTCAGGAAGTTGGAGATCCAGCGATGCAGGGATGGGCTGGGGCCCAGTATCTCCAACTTAGTGGCGAGTAAGGAAGCAACTATGGTGTTAAACGCTGACCTGTAGTCAACAGACAGCATTTTGACATAATTCCCCTTTCTGCTGTCCAGATGGCTCAGGGCTACATGATGGCATCCTCAGTGGCATCCTCAGTTGGGACGGTACACAAACTGTAGCAGGTCCAGGGTGGCCGGTAGGGAGGAAGTGATTAAGTCTCTAATTAGTCCTTCAAAGCACTTCATCACTATTGAGGTAAGGGCCAATGTACATATAGTGATATATAGCAAATACTGGTCAATTCTGTTATAAATAAAATCAGTATTACACTACATTTTCGTTTTACAATTAATGCCACCTATAAGAAACATGACCTACAACCCTAAAACCAAAAAAGAAAAGTTGCTGATATGTAAAATACAGCAGTAAGTCTAAATGTATTTGATTGTAGACAGTATGAACCCATGAGATTTCATGTTTTGTCTGGCCAACTTCATTTCATTTATTAATATACATCCATTCCTGCATAATAGGCCTCTAAATAGGAGCAATTTAGAGCTAATAACGAGGTAAAATCTTTAAATAATGATGTGTTTGAATTAGGTGATGACAACAGGTAATCATCATTTGGTACAAAAGTAGTAATTATCTTGTGATTTGGAATAAGCACCTTTTCCACTTTTCATCTTTTTAACAATACAATGCAAAACCACATTCTGCACATATTACAAAGCCATAGGAAGAAGAGGGTGTGGGTACTGGACTGGCCTGCGTGGAGTCCTGAATTTCCCAGTAGACAATACGAAATATCTTTCACGTTTTTGTCAGAAGGAATGTCAATATTATAAAGCATAAAATGATTTTGTTTTTCATACCGAGTAATAGCAGCCAGTTACTTTATATCATATTGTAGTGCCGTAGGTGAATAAGGGAAAGTCAATAACAGTCATCTCTTCTTTTCTGTGCTTTATTCAGAGCGAACACAGTTCACAACTTTACATGGGCTTTTCTCGCATAACTCCATAAAAACATGACTCCGCATCTTACCAACTAAGTCTTGATGATGTCATTACGCATTGCATACTCATCTAACATAAGTCCCTAAACCAGGGTAACACACAACCAAACAGTATAACCATAATGCTTAATAAATTTCATCCATTTATCGTGTGTAACATGTATCTGTCAGAGTCATAGGGGAAGCTGGTGCCAATCCCAGCTGATTTCAGGTGAGAAACGGTCCCTGAACCGGTCGCCAGTCTAACACAGACACAAACAACCCTTCACATTCATTAACACCTGTGAGTGATTTATAGTATCTAATTGTCCTAATGTGCACATTTCTGGACTGTGGGAGGAAACTGGAGCACCAGGAGGAAACCCACACAAGCACAAGCAGAGCACACAAACTTCATACAGAAAGGGCCTTGACCGAAATTTCAACCGCGAACGTTCATGCTGTGCGGCAGCAGTGCTAAACACTGATTCCTCCCAATTCCAAATTAAAAGTAGAATCTGGAAGTCATCAAGACAAGTGCCACAACTGCAAAAAAAAAAAATAATTAAAAAAAAAAAAAGGACTGCTAAAAAAAATGATGAGACTACTAATAATAAAAAGTTTGTAGGATGATGTTCTGACTTCAGAATCACAAACAGAAAGTTGTCAATGACTAGTCACTCTTGGTTTAATGCCAGGCTATAATTAAGAGCCACTAATTACAGCTCACATTACAGTACACAGAACATCAGGGTGCAGTTATTGTGTGGGTGCAGAATATGAGCTGGAGAATGTCTCACTCTCTACAAATGCTCTTTGGAGGATTCTCTAAGCTTTTACTGTCTGCAGAAGAGACACGCTTAAGCTCCACTTTGATTTGCACTTTCATTTCCTGTAACACTCAAGAGACACATATACATCTATACATATACGAATTCAATTCAACCAAAGAATGATCATAAATGCATAGTATTGCAATCAAACACATAAAGTGTAATGTCATTAGTGTATTTTAGGCATGTGAAACAGTACATACATTCTGAAAAAAAAATTTTGTTTATTAAATTATGTAAATATCTATCAAATGTTCATTTTATGATTTATTTGAGTATATAACCATTATTGTTAGGTTCTATAATTAAAATTGAGTAAACTGTTTGCTTGTTCAAATATGTTGAAAAAAAAAAATACCTATTTTCATGGGACGTACTCACTTTGTAGCCCACCAGTCAAAACCGAGAGAATTGCAAATTGTTTTTGAACATGGATTTAAATACTAGGAGGACAGTGATCCCAAACATTACTCTAAATTGTGTAGAGATTATTTGGAAAAAAAAAAAAAAGAAAAACAGCTGAAATATTGGAAATGATAGACTGGTCAAGCCAGAGTCCAGACTGAGATCCATTTAAACAAATATGGGATTTAATTCATTGACAGATTTGAACCCGCAAAGGATTTCTCCAACATCAGTCTTGGGTAACAGTTACGAACAACTTGGAACTCAGTGCCTACAGAAACTGTGAAAAAATAAGTTAAAACAAAGCCAGCAAAAATGCTTAATATGTTATCAAGGCCAATGGAGATCAGGCGATCAAGCTTTCTTTAGCATTTTACATTTAACATATTTGTTAAATTTTCCTTAATAACATAAACTCTGAATTTTAATAAACTTAAAAAATATTTTTTTTGTATTATTTATAACAGGTGGTCTTAAGCAATGGAATTATTGCTTTACATGATTATATCTTCCAGTCAAACAAAATTTTGCTGAAATATCTTGTTAAAAGTAAATAGAAATGAAGTGTTAGAGATTATAAGTAAATTAAAGGTTATATGTGCAAATTTAAATGGTTACTGCAGGGCGGAAGGGGGTCTCAGTGGTTAGCACTGTCACGTCACAGCAAAAGGGTACAGCTGTGGCCTAATGGTTGGTGAAGCGGGTTTGGGACCTAAAGGTTTCTGGTTTGATTCCTGAACCAGATCCTAATTGATGCCGCAGTGTGTGGCAGCCTGCGGTGTGTGTGCGCTCACTTTGGATGGGTTAATGCAGAAGCTAAATTTTCCTTGTGAGATCAATACAGTATATCAAAATTAAAATGAAAAATGTTCAGGGTTTTTTGAATTTTAACCAAAGGCCTTTCTGTGTGTTCTCCCCATGCTTATGGTTTCCTTTAGGGCACTCCAATTTCCTCCCACAGTCCAACAACATGCACATTAGGTCAACTAGCTACTCTATGTTACCCATAGGTGTGAATGTGACTGTGAATAGTTGTTTCTGTTATCCCTGGAAAAGGCTGGTGACCTGTTGAAAGTGTACCTCATTTCTCACCCCTGCGACCCTGCCCAATAATCTGCATGGATGAAGGATGAATAATTATTGATGGCAATTGTTTTATTTATATTCCGAAAAACTCGATGCATGAAACATTTATGCAGCCTTAATCCTAAGTTCGGGAGGAACAGTGGCATAGTGGTTAGCACATCTGCCCCACAGCAAGAAGGTCCTGGGTTTGAGTCTTGGGTGGAGTGTGTGGAGTTTGCATGTTCCTCCCATGCTTGTGTTTGTTTCCTCCGGTTACTCCAGTTTCCTCACAAAGTACAAAGACGTGCAAATAGGCCGAAATAGCTCAGTTGGGAGAATGTTAGACTGAAGCTCTAAAGGTCCCTGGTTCAATTCTGGGTTTTGGCATAGAGCTGTGTCATCTATGCTTGCTTTCTGTCCTACTAAATTAAAAAAATTTCCCTGAGGGAGTCATTCCAAAGGGATCAATAAAGTTAAGTCCAAGTAGGCTAATTTTTTTTTGGCTGTGAGTTCAACTCCTCCTGGACGGGATGCTAATCCTTCACAGGTTACCTTCCCAGTATTTTCACTAGCACCCATTTACACTGGATGGACAGAGGCACATTCGTGGTTAAGACCAGGGATCTTAGCACTGTGGGGATTCAAACCCACAACCACTCGACCATGAGCCCAGCACCATAACCACCTTTACCATTGCACCACCAGCCCACACATAAGGCTAATTGGATGTTTCAAATTGCCCCAGGTGTGACTGTGAGGGAGTTGTGTTGCCCTGTAATAGTCTGGTGTGCTGTTCAGGGTGTACCCTGCCCAGTGTTGGCTGTGACAGGCTCAAGCCTACCCGCAACCCTAATCGCAGGATTAAACAGTGATTAATCCTAGATTCTTGGAGCTTATACTGAAATTGATAACATATTAATGAAATACTCATTTTGGTGTTTCAGTAACTAAACGAAAGTCACAGCTTAGCAAGTGATCACCTTCAATGCTGGATCTCTCTGTGCAATTTTCTCTGAAGCACATCACAAGATCATTGACATTTTCTCTTCCTCTAGGGATATATTTGTTGCTGGAGTGCATAATTGAGGTGTCCCCATTTATCTGGCACTGGCTATTTTTACCTTTAGAGGAAGTGACACTGCACTCTGGTGGTAGCTGCACAAAACTGGCATGCTCCAATAGCTTGACAGCAAATCAGCTTACCTTAAATATAGTCCTGTGTCGTTTTTAAAGGTTGGACTAAGAGGACAGTGTGAGTCAGGGATGAGTCAGAGAGGGTCTTTATTTGAGGTGACATTTTGCTGCACCCACAAGGTAAATATAGTGGATAGTGAAGGGAGCACCAGTTGAAATAACCATGAAGCAATGAAGCATTTCTTATAAAGCCTACAGTCATTAAGTCCTTGTAACTGAGGATTTTTGTAGAATATCAGATTTCCATCATATAAACAGACAAACAGATCAGTAGGTCAAGTCATTTAAGCTTGATTTCACTTTTTATTCCCCCCCCCCACCCAGTGTATGGTTTGAGTGTAAAAGAAAAAACAATACATAAACCAATCAATTGGAACAAACAAAATGAAAAATATGCACTTACTTGCATTTTGCTATGGACAGTTGGATCCCAGAGTATAGCATCAAGCAACTAGGTATTGGTGTAACTGAAGGCAACAGCTGAGGTTGTTTCTACCGACCCTTTCGAGTCGTGTTTCTGTGATTTCTGATTCTTGAACATGATTAACAATAAATCTTCTATTCTAAAAAACACTTATTTAGCTGATAGCATAAATCTCTATAAATCATTTAACAGGGATGCACCTATCCAATATGTACTCTAGGTATCAAGGCCGATATTGTCATGCAGGACCTATATTGATTCAGATCTTGACACGACTCATTTGATTAGATGTTTTCTTATCCAGTGTTTTTATGTCATAAAAGTATGTGATGTTAACGGACATTACAGATCCTGAACATAAACCGAGGACTTATCAATATGGACATCAATATGTCATATAATGGGCAAAAGACTTTATTAGCAAGTGCATTTTATCATCACTGGATACAAGCACCTTGATATGTGTACTGCATTAAAAATGATTAATTGGAATCAGTGCACCCCTGTTAGCTCATTCAAAAAGGAAAATAAAGTTTTCTTGGGGGGGGGGGGGAAATATAGAGTCAATAACTTCTTTTTTTTTTTTGGAGATATATCTTTGTATAATATACTCAGCATAATGGCCCAATTAAAAGTAAAATATGGGCTGCTCTTTATAAAATAAAGATTTATATAAAAATACAGCACAATAAGATTGTACATGACAATGTTATATGTGAAATTATATAATTTTAACAACAACATGCAATTGTTTTTTGAGTATGGCAATATATTTTGTGTAAACACAATATGGCACAAATTCTCCATTAATGTGGCATGAGCTGCATCTTCTTAATCACTTCCACCACAAAGCTTCAAGAGCAATTTCTTGTAATCTCCAGAAGTGTCTCCCTGCAAACACAGATCATTCACTATTAAATCACATCGCACACTACTGAAATGCATATCCAACCGTATTTCAGCAGGAGCAAAATCATTCATCTTAAAATTGTTATGAACCAAATATTAGGTTTAGAAATCATAGCCAAAAACAAAAAGCCACACATTTAATAATGGTCTCACGATTAAACAACATGGATACACTTAACTATTCATTTTTATTTCTGTGATGACAAAACAGTGATTTCTCTCATGTCTTCTACAACATGGTCACAGAAAATCATTTATGTGGTGTGTACAGTTAAGTAAAGTTCTGGGGAATTCCTGGATTCATTCTTGGAAGCCCCTCGCTCCTGCTCCTACACCCAGAAACTGTGAAGATGACTTTCCAATGCTGGTGATAGCAACTCTCACTAAAATGATATAGACTACAATTACCCGTACAGCTCTAAAATAATCAACTAGACGTCATGGTAAACTCTGTTGAGGTTTCTGCAGCATTTTATCTGGCTAATTAATAAGCCTATTTTTGTGAGTTCTGTGTGTGTTCCAGAGAGCGAGAAGCTGGAGACTGAATTTGAAAACCCCAGACCAAAGAGTGGCGATAATGCGCTAGTACAGTCCGCTAATTGCGTTAAAAAATAAACGATGTATGCATTTGCTAAAAAAGCAGAAAAGCACATTAAAGATTTTAACAGGAGTGAGATTACTTACAGAAATGTCTGTGTAGAGAGACTTGCCATACAACCTCAAGTATGCTTGGCGGATGTCCAGCATGTCTATCTCTGAGCGAGACACCATAATGCGGATCAGGGTGCGGTCTTTGGTTCCAAGTCCCTGTACACACCAACCATCATTTTGACTTTAGTTACACAGCTAGGACTCAAATGCTGAAGTTATTTATTATCTGAAACCCAAGTTGCACGGCTTTAAGAGGCAAACACAGGTAGCAATGATCGACAAGCAAATCATCATCACCACCGTGTGACAAGCGACATCGCTTCCCAGCTTCAAGTGTCACTGGCCCTGATGGCATGTTTTCCATTCAGTGTTTGGATGAATTTATACAGTATATTTTTGCTTTGATTGGGAGCCACTTACATGACGTTAGCTGAAAGTTCAGCTCAGTTTAAATCTGTACCCACCCACTTCGCAATGCTTGAGAAAAGTTAATTTGTCACCGCCCTTTTGCTTTACTTTAAAGGGTCGCTTCTCAGTCATCACTTCCTGTGTGTATGCCCCTTTAAAATGAAGTGGCTTACCTTCATGGCTTTGTGGAGCCTTTCAGCAAAGTAGGCTGATGTGTCCTTAATGCATTTCACTGCAAACGAGACAGTTTAGATTGGACACATGCAAATATTTCCCAGTACACTGTCAAACAGAAACACTGAAACTGCACGCTGATGAATATCTGAGTGGAAAAAGAGACATTCAAGTGGCTTATAAAACTGAATAAGACAGATCAAGACTAGTTAAAACAGCCAGGAAAGATGTACAGAAAACATAAACCATACATTTGAAATGTGAGAAGGTCTCAGGAGAAACACAGAAACACACAATCCATGCACTGCATAATGAGGGGAAAAGGGTGATGATCTAAGTATTTAAGCATTTTACCCTTAGCCTGAGAGTGGACAGCAAGGTTGTGGACAATTTGAGAAACACAAAACAGGTAAAGCAAACACATTACCACAAAAAAAGTGAAATTATACTCCTGAAGGAGTCATTTTTCCACTCCATGAAGACAAAAGTCAAATAATACAATCATATTAAAATGTATTTTTTTATGCAATAACATTAACTATACAAAACTTCACAACCACAGATATACTGTAAAATCTATTCGATAACATAGTCTGTGCAGTTTATTACTCAAACCTTATTGATGGGCCATTTAAACAGTAAACCTACCATAGACTTAAATATTTTGATATTACTACTGAATTAGGAACAGCCTGTTAACCAAAATAGCCAGGCAAGCATGGTGCTGTGGCAGAACTTGACACGGATAAAGAATGTGACCATGAACAAAGCAAATTTTGCCTGGCAAAATGAGTTGAATTTTTTCAAAACTATACTACGCTGTATAAGGTGGACCAGCAATGTTGTTAGTGTGCGAACAGTGTTTTGTTTTAAAACAGCAAGATTTGTGCAATTTCTATTGGGGAAACACCCATGATCATATCACTACTGTGCTGAGGTCCATCGTTAATAACATTTGATTAGTCCTTTTACATTGATGAACAGCATAAAGGAGGTACTTTTCAAATCGTTTATAACTGTTTACCTAAGATTGGTGTATACAAAATACAGGATAAAAAAAGACCAGAAGAAACGTTACACAGACATTTAAATTTACATTCACTGCACTGTGTAGTTTCATTATCCAGCCGCAGTGAGAGAAACAGGCTGAGCACTGTTAAAACATCTTACCAACAGCCACCATGCCACTCTCCAGGTCTCCAGACATCTCTCTTACAATGCTCTTCTCAATGTCTCGGCCACACATGTGCTGATATTCATGAAACACTACACACACAAACACACAGTTCTTCAAACTTTTGTTATGTCAAAGAAAACTCACTCCAGAGACACCTGATGCATATCTGCCCCCCTAATCTAAAACAAAAAGAGACAGCCTCCCTGCAACCCTAATTAGGATTAAGCAGTTCAAAAAATGTACGATTAACAATATTTTATTACTATCGCATTCTTGTAACTAATGAACTAATTACATTAGCAACACAATAGTTCACCCAACAAGCCTTAATATATACATGTGTATATATACACACACACACACACGTTATATATATATATACACAGTGTGCACAATTATTAGGCAAGTGTGTGTGTGTGTGAGTGTGTGTGTGTATATATATATACACACATATACACTGTGTGTGTTTGGAAAGTCTGATATAAACCTCACCCTTGCATGGAACATAATTAAACTGCTCCAGCAACAGTGTTATGACTGGCATTTAATTCCAGATATGGAAACGAGGAGCACCATGCAAAAATTACAATGCAATACTCTTTTATATAATTAATATATATATATATATATATATATATATATATATACACACACACACACACACACACACACACACACACACACACACATACATACATACATATACACACACACACACACACATACACATACACACACACACACATACACATACACACAGGGATTTTATTAAGACTAAGGGTAGGTGGTGGAATATGTGAAGTGTGCTTTTTATGGTAATTTATGTTAAAATAAACACTGTGTTGGGCTCCCGAGTGGCACATCGACAAGGTGCGCGACTATCAACCCGGAGATCGCAAGTTCGAATCCAGATTGATTCCACAGCCCTCCATGGCCGGGAGTCCATGGGAGCTAACTGGCCGAGCTCTCACGGGAGGGAGGGATGGCATACGCTCACTTCCCTGTCACTCAATGATCACCAGCCAATCATGGCCGTCTATGAGCTCATTCGTACGAGGGGGCGGATAGCGCTTTCCCTCCGAGTGTGTTAGACCCCCCCTAAATACGCATGCACAGCAGTTTGAAAAGAGGCGGGTGGTAGCATCGCATGTCACGGAGGGGGTGTGTGCTTGCTGGCACCCCTCCCTGGTCGGTGGTAGTCATGTGATAGGGAAGGCAAAAGTTGATGGGTGGGAATTGGATACGAATAAATTAGGGAGAAAAAAAATGGGGGGAAAAAACAAACAAAAAGCCAAACAAACAAAACAAAAAAAAAAGTAGGGGGTGGAAAGGCAAAGCGCTGGTTCTCTATTTAGGGCAAGGGTAACGCTTCAGTAGGGGTGCAAGGGGCGAAGCCCCCTTGAAGCTGAAGCAGATATCATGCCATAAAATCCATTTCTGGGCATCTAAGCAAACCTTAAGTTTAACCTAACATTATGCATTGCACTTCTCTTACTGCAGCACACGTCAATTTTATTTCAACGAATAACTCCTTTTTGTAAAGACTATACAAAAGAAATGATACAAATACTGTATAATAAAACTATAAAGATTATTTATGTCACCCTTGTCAGGTCTGTGTTTTACAGTGAAGTGTACATTATTCATTATGCCTGAATATTGATTAATTATTTATTCATTATGCTTTTCTTTACCAATTAGTTGCCGTTGAGTAGTGAAATATGCATTAAGTGTTGGCCGGTTTGGAGAGCTTTAGCGCTTTGCCATTATCACGCTGAACGGTTATGTTATATGAACATAACAGATGGAATTTGTCAGCTTGGTATTTCCGCCTAGCATTGTGAGGCATAATAAAAAAATGCTGTGTTTTGTGGTCATATGTGAATTCCTCGTGGCTGACTCTGTCGGTCAATGTCATGTACACAAGATAACCAGTTGGCAGGCACCCTTGATGCATAAAAAAATCTGATCGATCACAAAACCGAGGGGTTGGGTGGTGACAAAAAAAAAAAAAAACCTTTGGGTTGGTTGGGTTAGTTTTTTTATTTTGCCTACTAAATTGACCACATTCGGGTTTACAAACTCCCATAAGTCATTGCGCAGAACACATTGAAAACTTTAATAATATCAGGCATGAGAGTGGGGTTTTGAAAAAGGGACTGAAAGTGACCAGGGGTATGGGAGATGCTAAGGCCCCATTTTGTTTGAGCATGATAAATGTGGACTAATTGCAGGTAGGAATCTTTTGATTCACACATGGGTGGCCCACAATGGGCATACTAACAGAGGTTTAAAAGGAAGCCAAAATGCTTCTGATGCACTGTAGTTTTTGCATAATTTCCCCCCACTTTCTCCCTGATTTGCACTCGAGCATTTTCTGGCACAATTCTAAATATAACTAAAATGTATAAACAGAACAAAAATGTTTATATTCATGTATACATGATTTTTTTTTTATTGTAATCCATATACTTTAGTATATGTATTATGGAACATATTACCTGTTATCAAGTGTTTGTTGTTTTGCCAAAAAGGCATGTTTCTGAAAATGTGGTCTATGTGGTCCTGGCACCATATGCATATGTCTTTTCCTGGTATATCAGCATCATAGTGTGCATTTAAATCGTGATGCACTATTCTTTATAAAACACTGTATTGAAATTACACATACACACACACATACACACACATATATATATATATATATATATATATATATATATATATATATATATATATATATATATATATATATA
>JAOUQZ010000039.1:13239385-13244385 GCA_028564935.1 Neosilurus hyrtlii
CACACATGTGTGTGTGTGTGTGTGTGTGTGTGTGTGTGTGTGTGTGTGTGTGTTAAATGTATGTATGTATGTCCCAGTTCTCTTCAGGAAGAAACTATGAAGATGATATATCAGTACTAGAGTTTCAATACATATATCCCTTACCAAACATCAATAACTAAATTTTAATTCAATGAGTTGTTGACAAACTGTTATAAACATAACACTGTTGATTATTTTCGAGTTTGAGGGAGTTTTCCCTTGCCACTGTTGCCGCGGGCTTGCTCACTAGGGATGTGTAGGGGGTTGTAGAGAAAATTTTTAGATTCCTCCCTAATTTAATTTTACTATATGACAATGTCAATTATAAAAAACGCTATACAAATAAAACTGAATTGAATTGATTTGAAAACTAAACTTCTTCTGGGTGATCGCAGGGGTATGTGGGATGTACCAGGCAGGAGGGAATATTTGAACTGTTGACTGACTGGTTGCACCTGTCTGATTTATGGCATGTTGCGTTATTCGTAGAAAAGCTCTTAGACATTGTTCTCTATATCAAGTGACTGAGCGTACCGGTTCAGGGAGTGAACACATAGTCCTACTCACACCCCATGTCATTTTAAGTACCTTGGAAAAGCTATTTTATTGTAAGATTTAAAATTTTTTTTTTTTTAATAAACTCATCAGACCTATCAGCAGATTTTATGCTCCCTAGGAAAAGCATTTTATTTATTTATTTATAAATGTTCCACATTTAAACCCCTCATCCAACCGGTTCATTGAGCTCCTGCTCCCTTGAAAAAGTATTTGTATTTATTTCTATACTGAAGATCACTAACAGTCGGGTATCTTGTGTGAAAACACATGTATATCTGACGACCCTGGGAACTCGACTGGGAGAAGATAGCAGAAGTTGACTGTGATGTGTGGAAAGAATTAAAACAACCTCGAGGTGATGAAACTAAAATTGTGAAGTGAATAACAGACTCAGCCACACCCACCTCTTGTGACGTAATCACGGGCCTGGATTACAACGAAACCCTGGAAGAATAAACATGTCGACATAAAACCTACCACCACCTCGACTTTAACCAAACTTCTGTAGCTTCCCAGTCCTCTTTAACCCTCAAACACCACGCAGGGATGGACCCTGATACTTTAATATTTAAGAACATTACAGGAAATAAACCCAGGATTCAGTTGGAGACTGTTTACTGCTAACGTTTAGCAACAAGCACTTCAACAAAACTCACCAAACAAACCGGAAGAGAAACAAACCAGCCCCGAAACCGATAACAGTTTTTACTTACATGACCAGTGAAGCCGACACAGCTTTAAACCGAGTACTGCTGTGGAGTTTCTTTTCTTTTCTTTGGATAAGGAAGGACCAGGGAAGCTCAGAGGGTGGGAAAGCTAAAGTCTCCTCCTGTCACTGTGGAGGAAAATACGTCAGATGGGTGCGTTCACTCTGCGCAGATGATCTGTACCGCCTGCGCACATTCGACTCGGGGTATATTACTCGCTTGTGGACGCGCATGCGCACAGCGTGTACAAGTTCTATTATATCCTGTTGTATTATTTCATACAGAGAGTATGTATGTACCATTTATGCATTTGTGGGACCGGTGTAGTGGTAAGGGTGATGGGCTCATGATCAAGAGGTTGTGGGTTCAAATCCCTGCTAGACCCCTACTGTGCTAAAACCCTTGGGCGGAGTCTTAACCACAAGTGTGCCTCTGTTCCCTCAGCAATATAAATGGGTACCTGTAAAAAAAATACTGGTAAGGTAACCTTTGATGAATGTGTGTGTGTGTGTATATATATATATATATATACCCTCACCTATCAGCACTGGAGCCCCCCAGGGCTGTGTTCTGAGCCCCCTGCTGTACTCACTATACGACTGTGTGGCCACTTCCAGCTCCACCAACATCAAGTTTGCGGACTACACTGTGGTGGTGGGCCTGATCTCAAACAACGACGAGACGGCCTACCTAGAGGAGGTTAGAAACCTGGAATTATGGTGCCAGGACAACAACTTCCTCCTTAATGTTAGCAAGACTAAGGAGCTGATAGTGAACTTCAGTACTAAGCAGGAGAGGAATTACCAGCCCTTGATCATCAACAGGACCCCAGTGGACAGAGTGGATAGTTTCGGAACCTAGGTGTTTACATCACACAGGACCTGACATGGTCCTGTCATGTTAAAATTTGAACTTGAATTTAAATTCGAAATTTGACCCATGGTCATGGGCTTTGGGCTGAAATGAGTTTCCTTCGCAGGGTGTCAGGTCTCTCCCTTAGAGAGAGAGAGAGAGAGAGAGAGAGAGAGAGAGATACACACACATATATATATATATATATATATATATATATATATATATATATATATATATATATATATATATATGCCCTGCGATGCTCTGCGAGCTGTCCAGGGTGTACTCTGCCCTTGACCAGAATCGGCTGAGATGGGCATCAGCCTCCCTGCGACCCTAATTAGGATTAAGCGGTTCAGAAAATGAATGAATGAATATTCTAATCAATACGAAATACTGGGATCCTATTTAGACACATATATGAAGAGTACTATTCCAAAATTTCAGGTGAAATTTCCAAGTGGTTCCAAAGTTATGGTCTTTTCAAATTTGGACTTTCCGCCTCCTGTTGGACTTCTTGGATGATCTTGATTTAGGACAGATTTTAATAGACCATAAGTTTGAAGTCTGAAACTTGGTACCCAAGCTAATTTTGGTGAAAATATTATATTGCCATCTAAATACTCAATCATCACATTTTATAGAGGGTTCCAGTGAACTTATCTGAAGCAAGAGTTATTTCTTAAATCTAAAAATTATTTCATAAATTATTTTCCACACAGAATGTAGGTTTCCCTGTGGTGCTGATTGCTATAATCCACAGAGTATAACCTTTATAATAAGAATCAAGTGAAACATTACATGACATCCTCAAAACCATTTCATCATCCAAATATGGAAAATAATTTTCTGGAATTTAAAACCTTCAGTTTTTGAAGGACCATAACCTTACAATGAAGCATCTAGGGCCAAAATTAGATGGGGAAGTTGCTTCTATGTTGGCAAGATTTAAAGATAAGGTCCATCAAAGATGTTCCAAATCAATATTGTCATCTAAGAAGTCCTACTGGGGGCAGAATGTCCAAATATGAAAAGCCCCCTAACTCTAAAACCACTTGGAATTTTCACCTTAGATGTATTTTACACACACTGACAGTGTGTGACACACGCAGACAGAAGTGGTGGAGAGCACAATGTTTAATAGTCAAATTTATGACATGTGGTACTGATTTTTTTATAGTTATTGTCTTTTTTGACACGCAAAGACATGCAGATCAGAGTAACTAGCTTCTATCGAATCCCTGGATTAGACTTCGATCATGTCAATGGTGTACCCTGTCTTTTGCCCAATTCCAGCTGCGATAAGCTCCTACACACTTTTATGATTAAAAAGACAAATAAGTAACCATCATGTTATTTTTGGAACACATTAAAATGAGCCATATATTTAAATTGTCGTATTATATTCATAAAATACACCTTTACAGGAATCACTGTAGAGTTAAATCCTTGGCTGCAAAGAGTGTAAAAATCATTGGCACAAAGGACTAAATGTGCGCTCAACACAAAGCAGTTTTTTGTGAACTATTACACATGAATAGCAGTTGATTGAGCCAAAGTGAAGAATGGAATATGAGAGAGTCTATGAAAGAGTGTTCACTGTAATGGAAATTATGGAACAAAGTTTTTGTTTCACAGAATTCTGTGCAATTGATTTGCAAGTATATTTGTAGAAAATGATTTTCGTTGTACTGATTACTCTCACTGTGAAAAGATGAAACTAACTTTCAGCTTGAACTTTTCTGTTAAGAACAGTAACAGCGACACCACATTATTTTTCAAAATGTAGGGATCAAAAAAATACTGTTTATCTTGATTATATCTCATTAGACAAATTTGCTCTCCCAAGGTTTAGGTCACATGTTTTGAGACACCATCATGAGCTGAGCTTATAGCCTGATTAAGTGATAAGGTGTGGCACTAGCTAGCAAAACATTCAGGCTTTAATCAGAAGAATTTAGACACACAATAACCAATGATAAGCCAGGTCACCTAAAAAAAGAATAATCCCATCCCATAAATGTAGTTGATCACACAGAACATGTTTTCTTGAGCTGGAAGTCAGGAAAGCTTATAGCTTCCATTGTAGCCTCTGTAACATCAGTAAAATCAGTAGCAATGCTTCAAAATAAAGCTAGTGGCTCTATTTGACAGATATTAATATCATGCACCACTCCGTCAGCATGATACACTGCTGGCGTATCCCAAGGCCCTTCTTTTTAGGAGGTGGACCTACTAACCACTAGGTCACCGTGCTCCCACACAACAAATGAGACCAAGATACATTATTTCAGAAGTTTTTGCACATTTAATGTGACCTATAACCTCTACAATTCAAACTGAAATCTTATAGGAGGGACAAACAGTCACATTCAAACTTAGTACACAGCTGCCATCAATTAAAGGAATCTGATAAACCCCAAACAGCTGTTCTAGACTTTCCTGACATTAACTTAGTTACATCTTACAGCAAAAGCCATGCTTTGCAAAGAGCTTACAAATCATCAAAGGGATCTTATTGTTATAAAGTATTAGACAGAATAATCCATTGGCCACTGGCAGTAGATATACCATGGAACACAACATCATTGGGACAATCGAGCCAAAGCTCAAATAATTTATAAATAAGAGCCATTTCCAAATTTACTGAGAACAAAAACTGTGGTTGGGATGCTATTTTTCAAAACATTTATAATCTTTCCATATACTCATCAGAAAACAACAAAAACTTACTTCTACATGTCTACATTACAGCTCTCAATGTTCACTTGCTGCCATTCCATGTTTGCTATGCTTTGCATATACATGACGTTCAATCTATGCAGACATCACAAGCCTCTTTTCATCTGCTCATAATGT
>JAOUQZ010000039.1:13260712-13281740 GCA_028564935.1 Neosilurus hyrtlii
TATATATATATATATATATATATATATATATATATATATATATATATATATATATACACACACACACACACACACAGAAGCCCTGTCAGGACATGCATTCATACAATTGATTTTCTGTTTTCCTGTGATAAATAAAATAATTTCACTTGTTGCCCCATGATCTCAAATTATTTATATCATTATCTCAGGAGGACAAATGTTATTTTCCCGAGAGAAAGATTTTGTCATGATCTTAAGATAACAAAACTTCAAGAGAAATTTCTTAAAATATAATGTGGTAGGCCTGACTTTTCTGTCTACCGTCATGCCATGCTGACTGATGGACTGATGACTGAAACACTTATGTAGGTAAGATAAATTTTGTGACTTTATGCTTTCTGTTTGATTTTCAAAGCAAGATTTTTGTGCAACAAGTGTATCAGTGTTCCTTACACACAAATAGCCATAAATAGCCACAATTATAGCTTTGATATAAATAACTCAAGATTAGGGGAAAACAAATAAAAGGTGTAAAGAAAAGGTATGACTGCATATCCGCTGGGGGCTTCCGTAAAAATAACGTGATGATAAATTAGATAATTATTATGTATTTATTCGCAGTAAGCAGTATTCATTGGGATTGTTTACTCTGTAGGATACAGAGCAAAAGTGTATTGACAGTTTGATCCATGGAGATTTTATTTTATATTGAGCAAGAGGGAGCAAACAAGAAAGTCTAAAACCCGGCACATAATAATCAAGGGATACACACCTTAGTTCTAACACTGATATGTGTAAATGTCTGGAGTGAGAAAAGTGGATTTTAATAAAAAAACTTTATGAGCTGAATATATTTAACATGCAGTTATGTGCATTGATTTTGAGGTTTAAAGAAGGATTAATCAGGGAAATGTCTATGTATCATCAGTTTTCCATCTCAAACAGGGCCAATAATTAAATGTCACTTCTGCTTCACTGATTCCCTCACTTCATCATTTGGCCATCAAACCGAATGCATTTTTTTTTTTGTTGTTGAAAGACTGCATTGTTTTCTTGGAGCTGGGCTCATTAGCAGAAGATGGCTGGGTTGGGGGGAGGGATGACAGACTCTTCTCTGTGTCTCCATCCATAACGATGTGACACAATCCGATTAGAGATATTTTTGTTGAGAAGAAAAATCAAACTTTTATCATTGTTTAGCCAAATATCTTGCTAACTTGTCCAGAGCAGACTCTGGGTCTAAGTGTACTAGTCATGTGTTTCCTTCTGTTTTGCTTGCAGGTTGGATTGTTGATAGGTTTCAGGAGCATTCACATATTGTCAGCTCTATAAAACCAAGTGTTGTTTCTAACTTCACTGCTTTCACTACTCCCATTACATGACCAACTGTAATAAGTGAGGAACTCCAAGCTGGCCTACCCTGCTGTATGGGCTTATCTGAGACTAATACAGTGGGGGGAAAACAGTAAAGCTAGTCTCAGTCAGGCAGAGCTGCGGGCACATAGCCATCTGTCTATTCTCTGAATACAGCTGACAACAAAGGAGGGCAATTCTTCATTACTGGACACTCACACACTCACATTGGTAGGGAAACAAGGCAAACGACGGGAAAAATCAACTCACAACGTACTCCCTCAACCTCACTCAGCCCAGCAGGTCAGTTTGCTAAATTGCTGCTTGTCACATTTACAGAATGCCAAACAGAAAGTAATTGCTTTGAAGATGAATTGTTTCGTGATTAGTTTTAAAGTCTTTCTCTTAGACTGCTGAAGGTGATTTCTGTATGAACCGAGAAAGTTTGACTATGCACGCTACACAGTGTTTTTATATGTATGTACATTCCATATTCAGTATCCGGTGGTTACATGTATTTATTCTCTTATTTATAAGAAACTCACTAATTTCTATATTTTACTATATTTCTAAGTAATGTAACGTCAATACATGTAGAGAGTGACTACTGTTCAGATGAATTCACAGGTAAAATGAAAAAGAAATGAAAATGAGAAAACTTATTTACTTTATTTAAATATCTTCAAATACCACATAAAAACACTACAGTGTATATTGTGGAACAGATTTTTCTTGCCTGGTATTTAAGCAAAAAAGTTTAACAGAAAGAAATTGCTACATCAAGTTTACTTTAAAGTTGTTAATTAAAAGTAGGCTAATACCAAAGTTCTTTAGTGCTTTCTGAGAGTCACATGATCTGTGAAGAAATAAAAACAGTGCATATATGAACAATGCATCAGGCCTTGTTATTGCTCTGCATCATAGAGTAATTTCTATGGACCGTGGACTACTGACAAGCTTGAGGAGACAGAAATGGGTCAAAAGGGATTTAGCATTAGCCAAATAAATCCAGGCGTATAGGATTAGGCAAGGCTGTTGCTGCTTGTTTGATGTGTTTACCTGATGGACCAGCAGAGAACTAAAGCCTAGTAAAAATTCTACCCTTGTTTGTTTTGCTCCAGACTTTTCATTATCAAATTACTTTATTCTTCCTTAAGGTAAAATGCACTTGTCTTTCTGTCTGTCTTGTTATTTTAATAAAATGTGTACATTCTATTTCCAGTTCATCAAAAGTAAAATGGCCACACATGGAGAGGACTGCCTAATTCATTTCTCATGTACGTATCCGTAAAAGAAAGGACAAGTGGTGGAGTATTATTATTCTGTACCAACTACACTTCGAATGAAACACAGTCAGTGACCTGCATGAGTCAAATAGCATGTGTGATATCAATTTCAGTGCAAAACTATACAATAAATACTGCTACATAAGATATGCACAAAAGACCTTCAAAGGCCTTTCAGACGTGTATGGAAATATAAATCATTTTTCAGTACAATGTATGCAAAGAATGATCTCATGGCCTCTCAGAAATATATATATGAAAAAGAAAAGAAAAAACTTTCCTAATATAAATAATAATGGGCAGCATGTTGGTATAGTAGTTAGCACGTCCACCTCACAATAAGAAGGTCCTGGGTTCGAGTCCCAGGCTCAGCAAGGGCATTTCTGTGTGGAGGCTGCATGCGTGGGTTTCATCCAGGTATTCTGTTTGCCTCCCACAGTCCAAAGACATGCACATTAGGTGTTTGTGTGCAATCTGTGATATAGAGGTAAGCTGTCCAGGGTGTACCCTGCCTTTCGCCCAGAGCCGGCTGGGGTAGGCTCCAGTGTACCTGTGACCCTAGTCATATAACTGGTTAAGTGAATGAATCAATTAACAACAACAACAACAACAACAATAATAACTACATAACAAATAATAACTCAGAGAGCGCAGACTCCCCCCCCAAGGCCTAAAAAATCTTTTAAAATTCCCTGCATCCAGACAATAATTTGGATCCCTGCCAAAATTTTATCAATTGTTCCTTGTATCATTTCTGACTCATCCTGAAAATTTCATCAAAATCCATGCATAAGATTTTGAGTAATGTTGCTAAAAGACAAACAAACAAACAAACAAACAAACCAATGCCAGTGAAAACAACCTCCTTGGTGGGGTATTCTAATAATAACATTTAGAGATCACTAACATCACTGGTTCCAGAGGCCCAACAGGAAAAAAACAACTTCTGTTGAAGTTTTAAAAAAATCCCACTACAATTTTTAATAAAATGGAGCCACCTCCTGTGTAAATATAAATACTATTGAAACTGCAGCATTTAAGTCTCACACTTCAGAAAAGGACAGACAAGTCTGGAATTGAATATTGTTTTGAGTGGTACAGAGGATTCAGATTTTGTTGCTGAAATTTTTATTGAAATAATCAAATATATAGAGATTGGAATTGGGTGTCGCTGAGAGTGCTTATTGAACTGCAGTTGCTTCACTGTCTGCTAGACTGACTGAATTGCTAACATCCTTATCCATTTGTCTGCACAGAGCCTGTCTGTCTGAACGTGTGAAGTGTCCAGATCATCAGGAAGTATGAATATGAATGAGAAAGAGGTTGCTTTGTGGTCTGAGGGAGGTCTAAATGTCACTCTCACCATCCGCCTACTAATGCATGGGAAGGTTAGACTTCAAAACCTTTGCATTCGAAATGTTTATGAGCTATTTGAGCTCATTATAAATTCTCTGCTGAAGGTAGAGCTCACATCATATTATAATAATTCATTACTAGCCAGGGTGACCTGCAGAAATGTATGGTATCATTACCATATTCTGCATGTTCTATTGTTAATCTAAGCAATCTATACTTCAGTATTTCTATACATATACCCCAATAACACCTAGTAAGTAAACTACCATGTTTCACTTGTTTCATTTATGTTGGTCTCATTGTACATGGCTCTGATCAGCTATAACATTAACACCACTTGACTGGTCCACAGTTAGGCAGCCCCATACTCAGCAAGACGCAATACACTATGTGTTCTGACACCTTTCTATCATAGCCAGCATTAAAGTGGAATAAAATGAAAGCCTTCCAACTCTTCTGTTACACTGAAAATATGTATAATTTCATCATCAAGTGGTTTTTACTTACATATACAAAGTTTAAATCTGCTAAAATACATTCGATAGTATTATGCTGTATTATTATGTAATTTTATAAACTGCAAGAATTGGAGTAGACCCGTCAGTTCCAATAAGGCAATATAACAACAAAAATAACAGTATACAGATAATAAACCTTCAACTGTATTCTGAATAAAATATGGCTAGGCACATAACACACGTAATACTACATTACATTTACCTACATAATACATGCTCTTTTCCATGAAAAAAATGGTATATTTCCCAGTACATTTAATGCACTTCTGTACTATCCATTTCTTCAGTGTCACCCCTGCCCGACTTTTCGCGGTTCAATAGCGTCCCACTGTGTGCATATTTATTACTCTTTTTTCTTTATGAAGAACATTGTAAAAACAATAGCATGGTTTGATGTGGAAAGACACATACAAGCTTTTTATTAAGGTTGGATTTAACTCCTCTGTGCTACAGTAGCTCTTCTGTTGGATCAGACCAGACATACTAGCCTTTATTCCCCACATGCATTAGTAAGCCTTATGAACCCGTGACACTCTTACTAGTTTTCTGGTTTTCCTTCTTTGGACATCCTTTGGTAGATACTTACCAGTGCATACCAGAGACACCCCATAAGACCTGCTTTATACTATGAATAGACTCAGTCATTTAATCAGCACCATGTGGTCCTCAGCAAAGTCTTATGCTTGCTCATTTTTTCTGCTTCCAACACATCAACTTCGACAACTGACTGTTGACTTTCTTCTGATTATATCCCACTTCTTGGCAAGTGCCACTATCAGAAGATAATCAATGTTATTCATTTCACCAGACAGTGCTTATAAAGTTTTTAATGTTATGGCTGATCAGTGTATATGAAAATATTTGAACATATACTCAAATACATAAATACAGTAAATCAGTAATGATAAAACACTCAACTCATCTGAAGTTACAGTTTGTGTGGACTGTCAATAATTCTCATTATTTTGGTGAGATATTTACATGTCACCTGTGGAATTATTTTGCAGGAAGTGGGGAGCATCATTGGAAAGGTATAGATATTGAAATTCAATAACCTAATCAACTGTACATTTGATTACAATTGTGTTCCCTTTTTTATTATTTGTTATTATTGATATAACATTTTTCTCAGAAAGGGGAAACTGTCAAGAAAATGAGGGAGGAGGTAAGTACTACAATTTACTGTATATTTATAAATAATCAAATGTTACAGTGCTACAATGAATGGTTGAAAAAATTATATTATACAGAATTTCAAACCAAGACTCTGGCAACATGGTGGCACAGTGATTAATACTGTCACCACCCAGGCTGCTCTGGGTTCAAACCTGCTGCTCACCTGAGAATTTCAAAGACATGTGGTTTAGGCCAACTGGCTACTCTACATTGCCCATAGTTGTGAATGGGAGTATGAGTGGCTGTCTGTCTCTCAGCCTTAGCCCTGCAATACACAATGCCCAGTGTTAGCCTGGATTGGCTCCATCCACCTGTGACCACTGGTAGATAAGCGATAGAGAGAATGAATGAGTAAATGAACAACAAACATGCTAACATAAATATGATGGTGTTTGCCTTGTACAGTGTGCACTGACTGTGTAGAGAAAATAAGAGCCCAGAATAAAGTGACCATAAACTCTAGAATGAGGTCAATAACTCTTGTATGCCTTTTTATTTTTTAGAGTGGAGCACGTATTAATATATCCGATGGCTCCAGCACAGAACGAATCGTCACCATCACTGGTGCCTCGGAGGTCATCTTCAAAGCTTTTGCAATGATTGCAGAGAAGTTTGAGGAGGTGTGGCATGTCATATCACACACACACACACACACACACACACACACACACACACACACACACACACACACACACACACACAGATATACATATACATATACATATATATATATATATATACATACATATACACACATTATTATATGTAATTAATGTGATTGTACTATAATGTACTAATAATCATTACTCAAAGGATTCAAACTTTATTTGAAATCAGCATGTATTAAGGCATTAATAAAGAAATTGTGTGGTGTATTGATATAGCATGAAATTTCTGCCATGCTGGCCTAAATGGGTTTAGGCTGTAATTAAAATTTCTTTATCTTTTATTTCATGTAGCTCCCCAGACATTGTAGAATTCTGCAGCTTTAATTAGCTGCTGTCATTTCTGCCTAGATGCCATCATATTCTGCAGGGCTGAAGGAATGACTTTTAATGAAGTGAATATTGCATTATTGGCTCTCTGTTGCAGGATATACTTGCCTGCATGGTGAACAGCACGGTGTCAAGCAGACCTCCTGTCACGCTGCGCCTTGTGTTTCCTGCCAGTCAGTGTGGTTCACTTATCGGCAAAGGAGGCTCTAAAATCAAAGAGATCAGAGAGGTAGACACAGTCTTTAATCCGATACCAAACAAAAGAAAGGCAATTAAAGTTACGAGGCACTTTTTTGAACACTATGTTCTATATTTTTTGTTTGAATGCCCAGCAGAAACACTTTGACTTAATATGATTAATTGTTCTCATCAAAGCAGAGCTTTTCTGAGCAAAGGGCTGCTCCACTAAGTCTACAGATACACACAGTGCCCTTTTTGGCTTCAGTTTCAAACACAAAATATATGTTTGTAAAAAATAATTTATTTATTGATTTATTTTCAATTATAAGTTCACTATTTGACTAAGAAAAAAAAATAAAAACAAAATGTCAGATGTTGTGGTAACCCCTGAAGCAGCATTACTTTCCCAAGTGTATTGACTTTTGACAGAAGAACAGTGCCGTTTGTTACAAGAATTGTGCTTCTGTATGTGAATTTCACAGGATAAATTTAGCTGTCCTCTCTATTCAGGGCTGAGGCGGGTGAACTGGTTGGTTGAATTCCCAGTAGATTTGAATGTCTAGGACATGATGAGGCTCCAAAGCAAAAATAGATTCATATTTATTTGAAGTATCTAAATAGGCTGGCCTAAATAACACACTGTGACAATGCCCAATCAAGACATGTAAAGAGCTGCTATTCAGAATGTCCCTATGAGATAAAGCAAAGCAGTGAGAGATACAATACAATACCATGATATAATACAATGAGATGTCATTTGTGTATTTAAATTAAATACACAAATGTGAAATTGTTGTTTTTATTAGCCATCTTACATACTGAGCTCATGTGTTACATATTTGAATTATCAGCTATGTGTGTTACAGACTACAGGGGCACAGGTGCAGGTAGCAGGAGATTTACTACCGGAGTCTACTGAGAGAGCAGTGACTATCTCTGGCACCCCCAATGCCATCACACAGTGTGTGAAACACATTTGCACCATCATGATGGAGGTGTGTGTGAGTTTTATGTTCATGAATGGTCCTCACAAGGACAGTAAGACAAATATTGTGTGTGTGTGTGTGTGTGTGTGTGTGTGTGTGTGTGTGTGTGTGTGCACGTGCATGTATTTTTACTTGCTACCTAGTAAGGTTGAGAATATGTTTGTAAACAACAAAGTGAGAACATTTTGGCTGGTCCTCACTTCTTTAAAGGAATGTTTAAGATTTGGTTTTTGGGTACAAGGTGGAATAGGGTTTGGTTTAGGTTAGGATAAGGGATATGGGGTTAAGCATTCAATTGTGATAGTTAAGGTTAGTGTAAGGGGCTAGGGTATGCATTATGTGTTTGTGTATATGCGTGCACGCGTACATGTGTGTTTGTGTGTTATGTTGTGGGGACCTAAATCAGTTTACAGTCACATTATGGGGAATTGTCTACCTTATGGAGAAAAAATTCAAGTCCCCATAAATGAAAAAAATAGTAAACTTTAAGGTGAAGACATCTTATAAGGTTAGGATTAGGGTAAGGTGAGGTTTGGGTGTAGGTTAGGGTAAGGTAAGAGTTAGGCAAGCAGAGGTTATGGTTTTTGTTAGGGTAAGTCTCCAGGAAATGTATGTTATTCTATGTATTGTCCCCTTAAGTTATGTAAATCAGAATGTGTGTGTTTGTGTATGTGTGTGTGAAATTTAATGACCACCATTTAGAGATAGATGATTTGCCTCATGCTTCAGTATTATCAAACTAAGAAAAATCATTTTCACCTACACCCTTCATTTGGATGATTATTTCATTACATTCAGTGCATGTCTTCCATGTTTCTCTCCTACCTAACATGTGTACTAGCACTCTGGGCCTTCCGAGCCAAGTAATGTAGACTGTGCAGTGAAATATTGTTTTCTCTTTGAATTTGTTCAGTGTACTTCCCATTTCTATGTGTAGTCACCACCTAAAGGACCAACAATTCCTTATCGGCCCAAGCCATCCTGCCAAGCCTCTGGTGGCAATTCCGCAGTTTTATCCCAAGCACATACAGCTCCTGTGAGTACTTCCATCCATTACACAGATCCTCTGAGCTGCATTAGTTTATGAATTCAGCATCGTTATGGATTCAGTGACTCCAGTTAAACATTAATGGTTGCTTCCCTGCATTCTTAATGAGAAGCTATGAGTGTGGATGTTTAGGCTAATGATTTCTTTAAGATCAGTGCAGCTAAATAAATCTTTCCTTCAGTTTTCATCAGTAATGCAGTCAACACAGTGGTTATAAGTTCTGTGTTCTAAGACATGTAGGTAAGGAATGCTCTGGGTGGCTTCACTGAATTGCAGATCCAGGACTGACTGTTTTGATCAATACAATAGGAGAATCTCAACAGACCTTTTTCAATTATTGTTTTTCAGCCTGTATGCAGCATACTATTCCATTCTAATCTATTCAGTAAATGAGAATAGTTGTGTGTGTGTGTGTGTGTGTGTGTGTGTGTGTGTGTGTGTGTGTGTGTGTGTGTGTGTGTGTGTGTGATTGTACAGTGTATGATGGTTTAAATTTTAATGTATAAAGTGTTGTGTATTGTTTAAAGGTGACTAATCACTAGGGTAGAGGTGGCTCAGTGGTTAAGGCTCAAGACTGCTGAGCGGATGATCGGTGGTTAAAGCCCCTCTCTAAACTGCCACTGCTGGGCCTTTGAGAAATACCCTTAACCATCAACCATCTCCGGATCAGGGTGTCTGCCAAATGCCATAAATGTGAATGTAGTGAATAGCCTATTTGTTTTAGCTTCTATTATCAGTTCATGTTGGCTGAATACAAAGGTTTCCCAGTGAAATCAACCAACTAATAGACATAGTATCTCTTATTCACCTGTTTTACATCATATTTCACAAAGAAACAATAACAAGACCACATGACTTTCACATGAGCAATAACTTGGCAGTGCAACACTGATTTGTAAAAAGTGGAAAAGTCTGAGATCCAGTGTTAACAAGTAGAAGAAAGCATACAATTTCAAGAGAAAGAAAACTAGTATAGCACATTTTAAACCCCTCCTCCACACATATTGCATCCAGCAAGTTTGAAGATACTTAAAACATTCAGATTTTTCACTGCTGTCCGCATTTGTGCTGACAGTCAATCTGTCTTTCCCCACCTCATAATGACGATGTTTACTAATAACATTGTGTCTGGTGAAAGGGTCAATGACACTCACATGCAGGAGTAAGCAAATGGTTTCAGAAAGCCATAGTGGCTAATCATGTTTTCTTTACCAAGAGACACTCTGTGTTTCATGTTTATTTAATATACCTGGGAAGTGAATGGGCACTTGTCAGAGAAAGTAATTCAGAAAGCGAGGTGTAAAAGGTTGACATGGCAAGCTGTTTGAGCATGTTAGGGCCCTGTATACTTTTAGTCATTTTAAGATCTGCACATCCCAGATCCCAGCTAAAGCATTAAAATGCAGCAGGTATCAGAATTTCATAAACATTAAATGAGCCAGCCCAGGTGCTTGTTGGACATATTGATCCAGTGACCCCTTGTGGGTAATACGCAAGAGAAGATTGCTACTCACAAATCTCTAAGTTAATTCTCTTGCATTCAGTTGTGTCAAAGACAAAGATCTGTATTTTACCTATAAAGGGGTGATTCATTTATTCCACACTGCCTGATGTTGTTTTCTTTTGTGTAGACTTTTGCTGTTCCAGTGCAGTACACAATTCCTCCCCAAGACGTGAGTGCCAATACTGCTGTCTTATCCGAAATGTTGATCAGAGATCTACTCCTTACAGTCATGTCTACATTTTCCCAACCACCTTTTGCCCTTTCAACCACTGTACCATGTGCATTCCATTTTACATCTCAGTTCCTTTCTCCTTAAATTATTGACCAAGGAGTCAGTTTTAATATAGCAGCTTCTCTGAATGCACAACCCTGCTTCCTTATGCAGCACCATGTGTTGATAAAACTAATTCTTGGTGTTACTAACACCTTTTCCTCTATTTTTTTCATACCCTCAAGTGTTTTCATTTTAATGTGTTAATAGAATCAGATGTGATTGCTGTCATGAGGCCGAGTTATTCTGGGCTAAGTTCTAACAAGCTTTATCAAGAGTTTTAATTATGAGCATGGATGTTGGATGTCTATTGTCTGTAGATGTGTCTTCCTCTGAAATAATTCCATTTTGATTGGCTAGTTCTAACGTCCCTTCCTGCCCTGCAGTTGACCAAGCTTCACCAGTTGGCTATGCAGCATATCCCCTTTACCTCCCTTGGGCAGAGCAACCCTACCTTCCCTGGTACGTACCCAAAGATCCCTGGGGAAGTTTTTCTCTCCCTTTGTCATTCTGTCCATTTTTTCTACACCTTTATCTCAGTTTTTTGTTTGTTTCCCCACTCTACTTTCCTGTCCACTTTCTCTCTCTCTCTCTCTTCATCTCTCTCTCGGTCTCTCTCTCTCTCTCTCTCTCTCTCTCTCTCTCTTCATCTCTCTCTCTTTCTCTCTCTTTCTCTTCATCTCTCTGTCTCTCTCTCTCTCTCTCTCTCTCTCTCTTCATCTCTCTCTCGGTCTCTCTCTCTCTCTTTCTCTTCATCTCTCTCTCTTTCTCTTCATCTCTCTGTCTCTCTCTCTCTCTCTTCATCTCTCTCTCGGTCTCTCTCTCTCTCGGTCTCTCTCTCTCTCTCTCTGTTATTAATCACTATTGATCATGGTGAGTTTTATTTTTTTCTACTCTGAGGAAAGAGAAGCCAAATTTATGTCATCTTTTGGCCAAAGTCTTGAGGTTTTCATGCATGTGTTGCATGAAACCATTTCTCATGACTCAGTCGACTTTTATTTTGCTCATTGTCGTGTTGTGAGTCCTTACAGCACTATCGAGGCTTTATCATGGGTCCGTGTTATCTGCTCTTATCATGTGTGTCAGCTTCACATCACCCCTAACCTTATCAGTTCCCTTCAACTCCATCCCTTTCACTCCACTACATGTTCTGCACAGCGACACACACCGCAACAGGCCAACCATGATTACTGCTATAATAAAAAGGCACTACAGTACAAGATACTGCCTCTGGGTAGATGTTTAATTGAAAAGTTATTTCAATGCAGTCCAAATATAATTAGGATTTTTACCCATGTCTGGGACTGTGTAATTACAAAGCCCAAATGCTTTACATGATGTAAATTAGTGTTACTGATGCACATTATCTGACTTAGCTTTATTATATTATACTGTATATTTATCCACTTGATTTGGTCTTGTTGAATGTTGTGTGAGTTTTTGCTGTCTGTTTCCTAAATAGGTCTGGATATGTCAGTTTCACCAACTTCCCATGAGCTGAGCATACCTAATGAGGTAAGTCTCTCTGATAGCAGAACTACCCCGTGCATGAAATGCATGCATTAGCCTTTCAACTTGCTTGAGGCATAATGTGACTGATTGTCAGCATTCATGGCAGGTCACATTTCAGTAATGACCTGAGCGCCCCTGCTGTGAGACCAGTTGAGGTACAGAAGATGTATAAGCTAATGCCGTTGTCTCTTTTTACTGCTGCTGTCAACAGAGTGGCACAGTGGCATTTGTGGGACCGTAAGAAAGTGTCAGTGGTTAATAAAGCATTAGTATTTAATGAAACTGACCAAGATGGCTAACACTTTCACATTTCTCACTTGTTCTGTTACCTACATCTTCACAATAATGATAAGGAAATAGTCTGTGTGATTAGTTTGTGTGAATTAGATCATTTGCTGTGAAGAACTAGTAAAACTTTTTAAGAATTTTATTTATATTACATAGAACTTTCCAATAAGTCATACCACATACCATTATACCATTTACTTGTGTCCTGTCTCAGCTCATAGGCTGCATTATTGGCAGACAAGGCACAAAGATCAATGAAATTCGCCAGATGTCTGGAGCCCAAATTAAGATAGCCAGTGCTACAGATGGTTCAGCAGTACGTCATGTCACCATTACTGGCTCCCCAGCCAGCATCTGCCTGGCTCAGTATCTCATCAGTGCCAGGTAAGAAAACCCCTAGCAGCCAAAACACAAGCCTTCTGGCTTTTACTGATGTAGCTGTTTACTCAGCTAAAAACATTTGCTATTTTTAGTATATCAATATAATGAATTATTTTATGCTCCATCCTTTTGTTTAATCCCATCTATGTTTGCACCCCTCAGCTTTATTAATACTTATGAAGGCATGTGAAATCCTAGTTACTGTTTCTCTCTGTAACACTTAACATTCCCATTATTGATTTTTTTAACCCCATTTCTCTTGCTTTCCTGTTTAACATCCACCCCCTTTTGTTCCTACTCTAACTATTAACATTGTCCTGCCTCCTTCCTTTCCTTTCCTGCCCCGTGGTGGTGGAATGTGTGGGTATGTGTTTGTGTTTACAGTTTAGAGATGGCTAAACTCAGCATCCAGGCTGCCTCCTCTTCCTCCAGCGCTACAGTTGATCTCGGCCTGAGTTTCTCCCAGTCTGCTTCTCCTGCTTCTGCCTCCGCGGCCATCCTGGCTGCTCCCTCAGCCATTAATGTCCATTCACCCTCGGCCATGCCCTCCATCCCTACTACCCACTATACTCTTCCAGTCTCCAGTCTGCTTGGCATGAAAACTGTGCCTCTGCTAGCTGTACACGCTGCTGCCTCGCCGGGCCTCGCTCCCTACACCACAAAAATTCCAGCATCAGCCACCGTCAAAAAATCTGAACATCAGAGGTTCGCACCCTACTGACCACCACTGAAAACCTTTCAATTACATGATGCGTTTTCAGGTTTTGGGGCACCTTTGACAGCTTTGAAAATTTTATCCTCTTTTGTACCTTTCTGTACAATTTTATGCAAATGAATAGGACACAAATGAAATGGAGCTCACACATGGAGCGATCTGATAGCTGACAGTTTGTCACAGGCACTTGAACAGGCAATGTCATCATTATCACACTTTTAAAGGAAAAAAAAATCATGGTTTAGTTTGTTTTTTCTTATTTTCTTGAAGTATATGCTAAAATTTCATTATCGAGCCAGTTTTCATATGTGTCTGTACTTAAGTCAAAATGAGTACACATAAAACACTCTGTAGCGCTCATTAACCTTGCTCGGAATGCACATCTCACCCGACTACATTTCACCTGTTTCGATTATGGATAAAATATGGCAGTAAACTATAAAATCTCATTTTAATTTGGTTATCATTATCTTTTGGCATAATACTACCAAAACTCTGAAAAGAGTTCATATAGCCTGAAAAGAGTTAAGCTATGCATCTACCTGTGCTGACACTATCCTGACTCAATATTTTTTAAAGATAAGCCATAAAAATCTCATTTTAGTCTGCTTTTTTATACTGATGTTTCCATGTAGTATATAGAACAACAATTATGTATGACACACTCAGTGGATGTGATTTAATTGAATCTTGATATTCCTTCACCTGCACTATCCAGTGACATCCATCACATAGTTGCTAATTATCCATTTCCATTAACCATTTAATTTAGAAATGTTTCAGATAAGTGATATTAAGCCATACACTTTTCTGACACTCTATTTCTCTGTTTTATTACCATAACTAAAGTGATTATAGTTATAGAAGAATGTTTTTGAAATTTTCTGTAACATGCAGGTATAGTATTCATATACTGGACAAGTATATATTTGTTCCTACAAAAGATTTGTTTTTACCTCTAAAATAGTCTAAAATAGTCTCTTTTACTGAATATATGACCTATGTTAGCTGCTAGGAGGTAGGGGAAATTATTTCAATTATTAAAAATTAAAAATACAAACATTAATCCCATATAGTTTATAACTATGCATGATTAAAGTGACATGAGGAAATGGGCTACATGCATGTGAATGACAATGTAATGTGATAATTTGTGATAATTTGTGATAATAACTTGTTTCTATTGTTTTAAGTTAACTGTAAAAGTTGAAGATGTAACAGTTTTCACTAAGACTGTAATGGAGCAGACACTATATGTGTCACTAGCATAATATCTGTGTTAAACGTTGGCCCTGCCTGTGTAATTCTTTCATAGGAATTGTGGAGTAGTAGTAGTAGTAGCTAGAGTTTCTTTAGTTATGCTGACATCTTGCAACCTTTCATTTTCCCTCTGGACCTCTCCAAAGTCATATGATATTCTTCAGTTCTCAGTATTATTCATTAGTCCCAGGTTTAATTAAATACAAATTGACAAAATGTACACTCTACTTAGTCTTTCCTTACTTAATCTATTTATTGTTTTTTCTTATTTTTTTATTCACTCTTTGCTGGTTATTTATTTTCTGGTTAGTTACATGTTTTATGTTTTGATGACACTCTCCTCCTCTTTTTCATAAATATAGGACTCCGTTCCATTGAAGTGAAAAGTGTTAACACAAATTACTAGGTCCGTCCTGAGCCTTATGTTCATCTCTTCATATATGCTTCCAATTACATAAATTTTTCATAAATCCACTGACACAGTTGTGTCTCTCATGGATACCTTGTCTGGATGACTCTCTGACCAATTATTTGTTTTGAATTAATTTAAACAGAGTATCTTGTCATTTAATAATCTGAAAACTGATATTTATGCTTTGGTATCAGTCAAACCTGTCCCATTTCCAATGAGTCAAAAATGCAGCTGCGCAGCTGTTGACAGGGAACACATCTCTCCTATCTTTGTCTTCGCTGGAGGCCAGTTAAGTAGTCTCTTCTTCAGATGGTGAAATGTGTGCTTAATTAGGATAAGGTCTGCTTGTTTACTTGAAAAAGCCTTTCACGTTTTCCCTTGATTTCTTACAATAAAGTCTTTTATTGTGCTGGCAGTGTGTTTTGGGTCAATGTCTTGCTGCATGATGCATTTCTCACTATATTAGGAGACACACTGTTTCTGTAGACTGTATCTGAATTCCTTCTGCTCCTATCATTATGAGTTACATAATCAATAAAGATTAGCGCTCCTGTTCCAGAAGCAGTCGTGCAAGTTCATGCCATGACTCTACCTCCACCATGCTTGAACAATGAATTTATATTTGTTGGATCATGAACAGATCATTTCTTTCTACACAGTTTGGCCTCTCCATCACTAGTGGTTGGTAGAGCTTAACCCAAGGTTCCGAGAAAAAAAAAAAAAGTCTGTATTTGCATGTTGTGATTTGGTGTCATATTTCTGTTTTCTAATTCTACTTTGAATAGTGGTGGAATGATGGAGGTTGTTGGTGAAGTCAGTGTTATTTTGGGTTTTTCTTCCCAGCTTTCATGTTTCTGTCATTAACTGCTGTTGTTTTCAATGACCCTTAGTAATGCCTGGTTGTTAGTAAACTAGTAATTTCTTCCTTTGTCAGAGCATTCCAAATTGGTGTCTTGGCTATGCCCAGTGTTTGTGGAATGGATTTGATTGATTGTCTCTCTTTTCTCAACATTTTTATTTTCCCAGGCATTTGAAGGTCTTTAAGATCTTATAAGATCTATAGAATCAGGTCTGCTGTGTTGTCCTGTCATTTATCTTTGGTTTTGTCTTTAACTGCTTTAGTTTTATTCTTTTTTTTATTCATTTATTTGAAGTGCTGTATTTTATTTGTCTGTTATTTCATTGCTTTTATTTACACCGGATGATGTACGACACTTTGCCTGGCACTCTTTTAAGTGTGTTATATAAATAAACGTAATGACTTGTCATTTCAAATTAAATTGTGGCATTTTCATTATTTATTTTGCTGATCCACTTAATCCTACCAAGGTTACAGAGAGGGTGGAGCCTATCTCAGCCAACACTGGGTAAAGGCAGGGTACACCCTGAACAGCTTGTCAGACCTAAGCAGGGCGAACGCACACACACACACACACACACACACACACACACACACACACACACACACACACAAAACAACAACAACAAAAAAAAAAACATTCACACTCATAATCACACCTTGGGGCAATTTGGAACAGCCAGTTAGCCTAATGTGAATGTCCCCACATAAGCAAGGGGAGAACATGCAAACCCCATACTGAAATAAGCTCACCGAACCCAGGACTAGACCCCGGGACCTTCTTGATGTGAGGTGGACATGCTAACAGCTATGCCTTGGTGCCACCCTGCATTTCACGCCCTGCAGTTTTCAGTGATACTTCGATTGCTTAACTGTAAGCCATTTTGTATGAAGGAAGCTTACACATCCATAGAAGCATCAAGGAGAATTTTGTTATTCAGATGCAGTGATTCTCTTCTAGTAATTACTAGAGCAATCCACATGATCCAGAGGATTCACATTCTTGAAATGTATTTAATTGATGCATGTGATTGTATAAGCCAGAATAACAAAACCTTTAAAATGCTAATATATCTTTTATTATGTGCTGTCTCAACTATTGTATATACAGAATAACAACGACTTTAGCACTACTAGTGTTATTTTATTAAAGTAAATTGCTAGTCATGTTTTATAAATGGCTCAGTTCTAATGGCTTCTTAACAAATGTCTCTGAAGTGTGAGGCATGAACTTTTATTTTAACTCCTCCCCTACCTGGGAGTGATAAAGCCTGTTCACAGGTACTGCATTAACAGATTTTCTCACAGACACCATATTTATGCACCTGCTCTGAGCAAACTGTTACCTTGTTATCACTTGCTGAGTTTAGGCATCCTGTCTCGTTTTTAGCCAACAGTGACCCTATTCATCATTGATATAACATCTTCACCTACTGAGTGATAAACACACACACACAAACACACACACACACAATTTCCAGCTAAGTTGCAGAACACAACCCTAGCCGCAAGCGTTACTATTCTGGAATCAGGTCTGCATTCTATGCCGTGAACATTATTGAGCTGCATCGACTGTTCTAGTGTTAGAAGAATCTTTCCTTTGTGAAAAGGTGAAGCCAGAGCAAACAGCCTGAGATTGACTGAAATTCTTCTCTGCCTACATTTTTGTTTAATGCTGATTTATTTATTTATTTATTGTTATTATTATTTTTAGATTTTTCCATCTCACCCTATCAGAGCAGACTTATGGGAATGATTGTGAAAGCCTGAAAAATCAGTCTTATTTATGCAGAAATTATGTGCTGGATGGAAAGAATTTTTTTAAGGATGTAATTACCTGACCCACACTCACATTAATCTTACTGAATCCAAGAGTAGTGTGCATCCTATTTAGCCCGACTCCTCATTCACAGCTTTGGAGAAATACCAATATACAGTACACCCATTTACAAAGAATGTACTAACTTCCTGTCAATTCATACTCAAGTCCAATCTTATAGCCACCTTATGAAGTTATCTGCCTCTATAAGCTAACTGTTGACTGCTTGCGAGATACAATGTTCTCCGAAGTTGTTAACAGCCTCCTCTTACTTCATTACTATTAATATAAGCTGTGATGGGTGTCATTTTTATTTGAGTCCACTTGAAACAATGCCTGTGTCCTAAAATCTCTTACCAATTAACTACCCTTACTCACTATATAGGGAATTAAATGCAGAGGACTATATAGTGAGCTCAGTGGTAAAGTGTTAAAACCCTTTCAGACCTGACTTCTTGGTGCCATTAATTACGCAATGTTCTTGCACAATTAAAACATGACAGGTCAGTGTCACCTATGGGCATAACCACGTATTCTTTGTGGGGAACACGCCCCCCCCCCCCCCCCCCCCCCCCCAATACTGGGAAAATACAAATCTGTCCCTCCCAATAATATCCATTAATATGTTACATACGAGCCACTTTTATGAGCCTTGACTGTTAACGGATCAAATCTGTCTCCTATGACTTATTTTCCTGTATCCAATTGTTGAGGAAAAGAAACGTGTGTGACCACCCCTCTCTCAATTGCATACTTGGTTGCACCCGGCCCCTCGGTGGCTTTCTTTGAAACTGCTCTTTCTGGATCTGACTGACACTGTCACAGCCAGGCTAGAGGGAGGTCTGTTACAGATCATGGAGGGAGTACCGTTAGCAGATAAAAAGAGGAAAAAGCAGTAACAGCTGGCAGATATTAGTGTTTTTTTCAGACAGTAAGCAACTAAATACCTAAATAATAGTGCTGTTGGCAACAGGAGAGTGCAATTTTTGAAATAAGTGTGAAAATATGTATCATGTTGAAGTGAGTCAGTTCACTCAGCAAAGCTAGAGTGAAGATATAGGCAAGTAAAACTATAAAGTAGGCTATCTGCTTCCACCGCCAAGGCGAACTACGTTTGTGTAAATCAATGCGCCTCTCTTCATGCGCACAGTGACAGAACTAATGACAACGGGATGAGGATGAGAGTAGGAGGATTTGGATGAAGCGTTTGGTTGTTATTTTGTTGCTAATAAAATAATATAGAAAGAGAGATAAGCTATCTCCCCCGTGTGTGTCATGTATGTGCTGTGTGATTGACAGTTAAATTGTTAAAATTCAACTGACATTTGAACATATAGGCAGGGGTGGAAATTAGCAAAACTAAGCTACTGTCCAACAGGTCTAGTGAAATTATGAAACTACTAGTCCTTCATATTTCTGGTCAGGAACACTATATCTTCTCTTCCTATTGGATTTGTCAGGCTAATTTCACTCACCCTACAGATTTTTGACTCGCCATGGGCCAGCGGACTAGTGTTAATTTCCACCCCTGTATAGGCTTGGGTGAGTTAAAGCAAATAACATTAGCATCAAATTAAAATGGTCATCAGGGTCAGTTCTTCTGGTACAATAATGATATCAGGTCACAATGCAGTTATTAATTTGTTTACATTCCGTTAAAATCAAGATTTTACATTTTATTCTTTGTACAAATCTGTGATTTGATTCATATTAAACTTTTCATTGTAAAATATCACATTCATTTTGAGACAAATCAACAAAATACAAATAAACTTGGAACATGGAATTAACTTTAAAGGTCCATCGCACATTCTTGTGATTCCAATCAAAATGTAATTTTCATATACTAATATAATAGAATTGAGGAAAATGCACTTCTCTTTTCTAGGGACAGTTCTTATTTGGACCCCCACAATGTCTAAACTATGGTTACACCCTTGGTGTCACTTGAGTTGGTGAAGCTTCCAAAAGAAACCCTGCCGCTGACTTTGATTTATTACTTCCATTTTAGCTTATATTTTCTACTGACTGCTTAATAACTATTTTCAGCTGTACGTAACTATACATTAATATTGTGTTACATACTTTGGCTTAAGGCTTTTTACCCTCTATGTAAAAAATAAATTTTAACACTTTCGGTCTTGTGGGTTGTGACGCGCTTATCCTTATTTACTTACTAGAACCTCTGAATTTGTCTTGCACCTCCTGTCATAAGTAAGAACGCAATGCATGATGTTATATATTGTTTGGTTAGTGACTATTGATTTCACTATTTCACAATGCTTATTGGATACACTGAGTCCACTATATATGAGGGTGGGATGAAATATTCTTACGCTGTCCATGATGCACTTCTTCCATCAGAGTTGCATTGCTTGAATCTCCTTGGTATAGAAGGTCTCATACTGATGGTGATATGGATTACTATGAACTTTTTTCAGCCTATGAACTTTTAAGCCCACCCTCATAGCGTATAATAAATTTCACTGTACATTTGGACACTACTGCAAAATGGGGAACATATATTAGTATTAACATACATAGTGAGTGCTGAAAAGGATTTGGGATTGATTCCCACATTAGTCTGCTAGCCTTGTTAACCATGAGTTAACTAGAAATTGCTGTTAGTATCGTAATAACCTTTCTTTGAGTGGGATCTCCCTCTGTGCTATTAGTTTTTCAGCTCTCCTGCCATCTAGTGACCTACATCTCCTGAATAATGAGCCTGTGGCAAGTGCAGCTAACCATGTTCTGTTTACTCTCGAGCCTGCTACATACTGCATACATCATAAGAACATATGACACTCAAGCTGGGTGGAATTCCCCTCTGTGTGTTCTCATCCCACCAAACAAAAACTTCCCCAGTGGCTTGTCCTTGGAGTTTTCCACATGTCCTGGTGGGTAGTGGCAAATGTTCTTGAACTATTGTTCATAGTTAGATGGACATGTTAAACACTTGTCTACAACACCAGAACTGGCAATCTTAATGCCACTTACATATAGAGCATTGTTGTAAAATCTGTCTATATCTATATCCACATCCCCGACTATCTATGCATACACACACACACACACACACACACACACACACACACACACACACACACACACACACACACACACACACACA
>JAOUQZ010000039.1:13287204-13298031 GCA_028564935.1 Neosilurus hyrtlii
CACACACACACACACACACACACACACACACACACACATATATATATATATATATATATATATATATATGTATATATGAAATAATAATACAGCGCAATGTATTGACATACAGATTAGTTCTGTATTACAGTACTATACATATTGGGCATTTTTATATTTTCTACACAAAAAGTGTGGGTTCATGATGCAGCATGGTTTAACAGAAACAGACAAACTATGCATGCAAGCCTTTAATAAGTTTGGGTTTAATTATTTTTATTTGAATAATGTGAGTATTACAATTTAGCAGAAATATCAACTCTCCTGGGGGCAGTGGTGGCCTGGTGGGTTACTGATCCCAAGGTTGGGGGTTTAAGCCCCACTGTCACTGGGTTGTCACTACTGGACCCCCCCAGTACAGCTGACTGGGTTATCAAAGGCCACCCTTGTCTCTCACTGTCTATGGTGAGAGGCATGTAAAAAAACCATTGCTGATTTTCGTAAAGAATAGGCTGCATTTCTGTCTGTGTGTTTCTGCCCTGCAATGGCCTGGTGAGCTGTACAGGGGGTACTCTGCCCTTGCCCAGAGTCGGTTGAGATGGGCCTCCTCATGACCCTAATTAGGATTAAGCGGTTCAGAAAAAAAATGAATGAACTGTCCTCCAGAAATAAACAGGTAGCTGCAGTGTATTAAGCCTCACGATAACATCTTGACCTCCTCATGAGAAGTCTGTATAAAGTAACATGATATAAGGCCAGATAAAAAATTCCTGGTTTCTCATCAGAACTTTTTGAAAAATTAAATGAGGCATTTTTTTTTAAATAGAGAAATGAGGTGACCAAAAGCTTTTAAAGCTAAATGTTGGAAAGGTGACTGAAGCTAGTAACTCGAGGTGACTTCCAGTCAGAGGTGTTTGTTGAGGAGATTTTAGAATAAATAAACAAGAATAAATAACAAGAGCCTTTTAGAAGCACTTGAATATTTAAATTTTGTGCTTCACAATACACCCTAGATGACCAGTCTTACATGTATATGTATGATTGTATTAAACTCTCAACAACTGTCTATAGAACAGCAACCTTGTGGTTCAAATAATCTTTAGAAAATATAATGATTTCAAACAGAACTAAAACCAATCTCAGAATCACAATCACAACATCTAACACGGAATCGTGGTCTGTGTCGTTTCTACCTTGTCTGAGGCATTTCCCAAGTTTTTGGGCTTTTTTTTTTTTTTTTTTTTTTAAAGAAGAAGAATAAATTAGATGTGGCACAAATATCCGAGTGTGGGCAGTGATGAGAAACTGGGATTTTTTAAAATCCAGCCTTATGCACATAATATTATATTAGAATTTTTTTTGTTAGCAGTAGTGGGAGATGGAGGAACACACACCAGGTCATGAACTTGAAAAACCCCAAAAATTACCCCAAAGCTGGATTAAGTAGCAGAAATAAAGAGTTCTAGAGCAAAGAGTGCAACACTGGGAGCAGCTCACGTTTATGGTTTACAAGAGCATGTAAGCGCTGTTCTTTTCCTCTATACATAATATCTGTTGTGATATATATTGTTATCATGAGATTGTCACAAAATATTACAGTATAATTTTTTCATATTGTAGAGGCCTCTGTTGCCTTATCATTGGAGACCTCTGCAATACCACATACAAATTAGGTCTTTTTACAATGAGCGGCAACATCTAGAGGCCAGATTTAGTATTCCTAATACATATGCAAAAGGCAACCATAACAATTAGAGTCTTGGCAGAGGTAGCTATTGCAGAATAATATCGTTAAGGCCCTGCAGGGCTGTTCTCTTATGGAATCAAAGGTGAGATGTCTTCTGTTCACTCTCATTTTTCAGTCTGGATTATATGTTGCAAGCTCATGTTCAACCAGCTTCCATAAATAAATCCTTTTTATTCAGGCAAAAATAGAGTAGCATGTTGTCCATTGTTCCATCAGCTGGAGATACTCTTCATCTGTTTTGTGACTGGAAAATAAAGTGGAGTGAGCAGAACCTATTAGTAAGCATATTCACTGTTTTCTGGGGCATTTGGGATGTGGATCTCTGAGCACTTATGTATTAGACAGAATAGTAGACAGAATTAGTTTCCGGATCATGAAACTGTTAACAAAACATAACAGCTACATGGGTGCAAAGATGCATCATGTTTGCCTTTGCATTTGTCTATCACAGTATACCGGAGTTGACTTTCCGGCTTTCAGATTTAGGGTGCAGGAATTTACATTCAAATTAGGAGAATGGATCCCTCTCCTTTTGACCAAAAGTAATTGGAAGGTAATCATAAATGATTGGTTTTAATACTTGGTAGCAAATTCTGAGTAGACGATGACTTTCTGAAGTCTGCAGCCCACATATATCACCAGATGCTTAGATTTTTTCCATGGTGATTCTCTGCCAGGCCTTTTCTTGTTTCTCTTCTTCCTGTTCTTGGAGAGTTTTGCCTACAGCAGATGAAACACTCTCTTGGTTTCAGGTCAGGTGATTGACTTGGCCATTGAAAAATGTCACAGTTCTTTGCCTTTAAAAATCTTGGGCTGCTTTTGAATTATGCTTGGGTCATTGTCCATCTTCCATCTGAGCAGTCGCATACACTTTACAAATATTCTGCTGCTTTTGTCAGTAGCCACATCATCAATAAACAGAAGGGAAGCAGTTTCATTTGCAACTGAATATGTCAAAGCCATAAGATATATGGTATGCTTCAGATCATGAGCAGTGCTTTCCTTTCTCTGTACTCTTCTTTTCTCATCATTTTGCTACAAGTTTCAGGCTTTGTGTCTGTCCTTCCTATAGACAACTTAAATATGTGCAAATACAAGTAAAATTTGATCATTCTCATCTGATTGCTTAACAGAATGTGGTGTGGTGGTACCTTAGCCCACACAGGTAACCGGGACATGCTGCCAACAGGATTATTCCGCATGGTGAAATGCATAGCGTGGCATCTGCGACGACTGAGGCAGAATTCCACATGTTCTCTGTAGTGTCATGGTGCTTTTGATATCAGTAGCACAGATGGTGTTGATAATCTCACTTTCCTGAACTGGTGTAATTACAAAAATTAATTTTTCAAGTGTCGGCTAATGTGGACCCTGACCGAACAGTGCCAGAGCAGGAAACCAGTCTATGGTAGCTAGTCTCATTTATAAAGAATTGCATTTTTAAATATTTATTTATCGGCACACAAATAAATGTATAAAATTGCAACAGCATAATTTTTTTTGAGAAAATCATACATTTTTATTTGTCCTAAAATGTCCTTGATGATGTGTCACTGTATATTTATCAGTATACTGCCAGTTTGGCATGTGAGCTTGTGATTGGTTGACAGTCGTCAAAAGGATGCCTCTCACTGATTGTACAACGGGATATAAAATGTGTAAACAGTACAGAGGACGACTGATTGGATGTGTCCTCACCAGATCTTCCACATACACCCAGTAATGTTTACTACACACATTTATTTATTTTAATGAAGATGTGTTTGCTAAAGTTTAACTTCACCAAATCACAAAACAACAGCAAGTAAGTTGCAAAAGAATCCTGATTAATTAAGCTTATCAGGAAAATGCTTATATAAGAGGTTGGCCTCATTTTCTGTCTGATCTATTAAGTACTGTATTTGAGCAGTCCAGCATGGCTTAATTTTCATATATTATGGCAAAGGAATGAAGGAATACAGTCAACTACATTTTTGTTATTAAATAAAATAAATTACACACACAATTATTTTTTAAAGCTCTTCTTTTTTTAAGTTGATCTTTTTTTCTCATATGTCTGTATGACGATGTCCCACATTTATATTTTTAATGTTTTTTTTTTTTTTGGCAAACTTGAATCTGTCTTTCCTGTCCTCTCGTCTCGATTGTTATCACAGATTTAACCTCATATTTTTATATAATTTTAACTCCGTTATACTGTGATATACATACAGTGATATACAGGATATGATCCACAGCTAATATAACAATAATTATAATAACAATAATAATTGTTATTATTATTTTTTTAACAACAACAACAATAATAATAATAATAATAATAATAATAATAATAATAATTTTGTCAATATTTAAATATTCAAGGACAGGACTGTTTGTACTGTTGTCACAAACTTGGAAGCACACAATTGTATAGAACGTCTTTGCCTACTATGGAATTACAATTCCCTTTCACTGGAACTAACACATGAAAATGCCCTTGTGCACAAAGCAAACACATGGACAAAAGACATGCTTTGCGATAGTTGTATTGGAAGAACTCAGTGGACTGTGCCCTGAACCCCAGTGAACTCCATGGGGATGAATTCAGAACACTGACTATGCTCCTCACATTACTAATTACCGACCCAAATTGTAGAGAAAAGCTTTATTAGAAAAGAGAAAAGAGATCATTAGTACAGCAGTGATTGGATCAAGATTTTCGGTTTTCCACATGTTAGCATAGGGCGGCACGGTGGAGCAGTGGTTAGCACGTCCGCCTCACAGCAAGAAGGCCTGGGTTCAATTCCCGGGCTCGGAGGTTTCTGTGTATAGTTTGAATGTTCTCCCTGTGCCTGCGATGGCCTTGCGTTGTTCAGGGTGTACCCGACCATCGCCCAGAGCCATCTGAGATGGACATCAGTCTCCCCGCATCCCTAATTAGGATTTAGAGGCTTTGAAAATGAATGAATGACACATGTTAGCATATCCCATGTATCTCCACTCACTGAGCAGGCATGCTGATTGAGTACTCTGCTACTAGGATATACGCTTCTACACTCCCACTGGCAGTTATTTAGTGATGTACGACTTGATTGCGTTAAATAGTTGTCATATATATATGTATGTGCATATGTATACACTGATCAGCCAAAACATTAACAATTAGCATAACAGTACCCAGCAAGCTGCAATGCACTGTGTGTTCTGACACCTTTCTTTCGTAGTCAGCATTAACAGTTTCAGCAGTTTGTGCTACAGTAGCTCTTTTCTTTTTTTTTTTACTAGACATGCTAGCCTTTGCTCCCCACACACTTCAGTGAGCCTTGGGCACTCATGACACTCTTGCCAGTTCACTAGTTATTCTTCTTTGCACCACCTTTGGTGGTACTTACCACTGCTTTCCAGGAACACCCCATAGATCTGCTATTTTGGAGATTAATAGACCCAGCCATTAAGCCAACTCAATGCAGTCCTTGTTAAAGTCACTCGGATTCTTACGCTTGCTCATTTTTACTGCTTCCAACACATCAACTTCGAGAACTAACTGTACACATTCTGCTTAAGAGATCCCACTTCTTGGCAGGTGCCATAGTATCAATATAATCAATGTTATTCCCTTCACATATCACTGGTCCTAATGTTTGTTATATTATGGCTGATCAGGGTGTATATTTTACTTTATATATATATATATATATATATTTGGGATTCCTCTTGCCACACTCAACAGTGTGATTGTACCAGCAAAGGCAAAGAATCCACAACATCCCACTCAGGTTGACCTAGTCCCTCTGACTGGAGTCTGACTGCTGAAAATAATCCCTGTTGTAAGGCAGCTGATGTTGCAGAGAAACTTCAAATGAGTCAGATAATATGAACTCGTGTCCACCAAATGCGTCTTTTTTGCTTCTGGCTATTTTTAATACATTTCCTCTGTAGTTTAGTGTTGACAACGCTCATTGACCTCACCGCACAGGTTTCTCTCCCTGAGGTTCTCACAAAACAGGTGTCTCTTTTGGAGGGAAACCATGCAACAGTAAAACGGTGCTGAAAAATGTTATGTAAAGTTAAAATAAGCTCAGTGAAAAGCCTGCCTGTTAATGCGCACCTGGGGAGTGTCACATTTGCTAAGCTTGCAACAGTAAATGCTTGAAATAAGGGCTCTGTGTGCACTCTGAAAATGAAGTGGTTGGTCCTGTCAGTGCTAAAAGTGGTTGCATTTAGTGCCAACTCTTTTCACTGTATAAATCCATAGTGTGTTTGGTACCTTGGTGTAACCATTTTGCTGCGTGTACTTATAGGTAATATTTATGTTGGTTCATGTACCTAGGTGTCTCCATGTGAGAAATGCCGATGTGAACCGAGTGGGGAAGTTTTGTGCTCTGTGTCAGCTTGTCCACAGACAGAGTGTGTGGATCCCATATATGAGCCGGACCAGTGCTGCCCAGTGTGCAAGAGTGGTGAGTATCCTATCCGTTGCTCCCTCCTTTTCTTCTTTCTTCTTTCTTTTACAATCTTTGCCTTAAATATGCCTGAACTCTCTCATGCTTCTTTCCCTTCATCCCCCAGTGAGTCTTTCTGTTTCCTATAAGCAAAGTGAAAATCACTTCTCAGAAGTGACTGCAGTGACTTGCCTGCAACACGTTCAATTACCTCCCCTCCTAGTTCACCAGAAAGAACTGTATCTCTGTACCATGAGTGGGCTTTGCATGTGTTTTCATCTCATCTTCTCACAAGATTTAGATGAGACAACACGTTTGGATTTATCTATATAATAAAATATTTTTGTGAAAAATAATGATATCACATTACATAAGTAAAATGTGTTTTCTGTTGCTTTTCTTTTCTTTTCCTTTCCATAAAATGCATTTAAGCAAGTAAATAATTAACTGGGTACCATATAAAGGCACAGTAAAGATTTTCCTTTAATAAATATATAGGCTAAGCCATTTGACACCTGTAACTGGGCAAGTTACAGTGAAAAAGCACAAGATGTTTGGTAATCGTTTTACTGCATGACAGTAAATAACTTGAATAGAGCCAGTATCTGCAGATGCATTAAGTTTTTAAATGGCTTGATACTGTTTCCATTTGCAACATTAACGAAATTGAGACTTCCTTTCACCAGCACTTGCACTAATGAACCATCAGAGTTCCTCTACCTGATTTATGAAGGTGAGATGAGGTGATTAACTCTAGCAGGTGTTTCAGTACCTGCTTTCACCAGCCCAAGGGCACTGATGATTAAACGTTTGCACAAAAAACAATCTTATCACTTTATTTGTTTGCAAAAAAAAAAAAAAAAAAAAAAAAAACCTGTAGAATAGGCTGCAGAAAAGCACTCAATCAGAAAACTACTGAGAATAGAAAAGACTCCATTTTCTGCTGTGCTGTGATGCTGTCTGATCAGTGCAAATGAAAAATTTGTCTTTGCACTTTTTTTCCAAGGCTGTGCCTGCTGGCAGTATTTGACTAATAAAATAAACTTAAAAGTCTGAACATTTAATAAAATATGTTTGTCTGCATTTTAGAATCAGAATATGTTACAATGGTATGGGGAACATTTGCAGCGTCACAGATTATGTGGAACCATAGCAATCTGAGATCATTTCAAGCAGCACACTCTACACAGTGGCTCCCTGTGCTTCTTTCCTGATCCTAATCTTCCATGGCAGTGTTAGCTATTCTGCTTTCTTCAGCTAAACAATATGACAACCCAGAAATTGAATATCAGGCTTGACTGCTAAAGTTCTGTGCTCAGTTGAGGGAAGGCCATGATTCTGAACAGTCGTCTAAATAAATTACAGAGGAATTTTGTTAAGCCTGACTTGGATGAGCAGAATATCTGAATACATTGACATAGACCCCATGAAATAGAAAAGCAAATGCCAACGAGACCAGACGTGATGTTAAGACTGAAGCATCAAACACGGCAGAATAAATGCCAGTGTGTGCACTCATGCATTCAGAATTTATGCTTTTAAGATGAGACGCAACTCTTTCCTCTCCGGAAAGAATTACAGTTGCTGGTGTTTTAGAATATTTTGCACAGACCACTTGATTTCTGTGTGTGCTTACCAGGTAGTGAGAAATGACTATGTAAATGCATTTTTCTTCTACAGTGAGATATATTTCCATGCAAAAGTACTCATTTGGGTAGGTGGGGTTTTTGACTTTATTCCCCAGAACTTGACTGCCATGTGAAAAGTGCTCAGGTGAAAACCAACATGGAGTCAGGTCAGAATGCTAGCCTGCAGTCTGTTCTGAAGAACAACTCATCTGCAACACCACTGGCATACTCATTAGAGGAGGCAGAGATGGAGGAAAAGGAGGAAAAATTTTGTTCCAGGGTCCGGCCCTGATTATTTATGAATGTTGTACGTGCAGCAGAAAACAGCAAAAAGCAAAGGCTCGTTTGTGCTCACCCATGCAAGCATCTTCACTCCTGGGCAAAAAAGAGAGCCAAAGCCAAAATTGTAAAAAATATCAAGCTTTGAATGGATCTAACAAAGAATCATTGGTCAGATAATTAGCAAGAACTTTAAAAATACACTCCTGTGCCACTATTTGCTCATCAGCTCCTTGCTGCAGTGAACTGTTGGGGAAACTATCTTACTGTGTATTCAGCCATGTGTAAAAATAAGTACATCCCATGGACATTGCTATTTTTCCCCTCTCATATTTGAGCTAGCAAACATTTCAACCACTTTATTTATTTACATTACTGTATTCTTTTTGAATGCAAAGATAAACCCATGAAAATATTAAAATTTTGATTAAAAAACAAACAAACTAAGACATGTCTAGGTATTTTCCAAAATATTTTATGGTTTGGTTGTTATTTAGTAATCTGCCACAACTGAAGAAACCCATCACAAGCCTGACAACTTCCGAAACAGAACCAGGAGTGACAGGCATCTACAAGTAGAGCTCTACAATATCCAGTCATCATTATTAATTTTCAGAACCGCTTAATCCTAATAAGGGTCACGGAAAGGCTGGCGCCCATCTCAGACGACTCGAGGGCAGAGCAACACCCTGGACAGCTCGCCAGGCCATCGCAGGGCAGAAACACGTTGATGGCAACCCAATGGCCTAGTCTTTATGAATGACAGCAGTGGTTCTTGTACACACCTCTCACCACAGACAGTGAGAGACATGGTTGGCATTTGATATCCCAGTTAGCTGCACTGGGGGGGGCAGTGACAACTCCGTGATAGAGGGGCTTGAACCCCCAACCTTCGTATCAGTAAGCGTACCCTTCCACCAGGCCACCACTGCCCCATCCAGTCTTGTAAGTCCTAAAGTAAACAAGTGAGAAGATCTACTACATCAAAATCAAGCAAGCCTAGGAGTGTAGATGTACAACAAATGTTAAAGAATTGGCTATTATAAAACCCCAAATCAGAAAAGGTTGAGACAAATGCAAATAAAAAAAGAAAGCAGTGATTTCATGGTAGATGTATGAACCCAATATATTTCATGGTTTGTCTGATTAGTTTTAGGCCTGAAACACCTTCCAAATAACTTGGGACAAGGTACTTTAGTGTTAGGAATGAGGTAAAACAATAAAATAATGATGTGATTTGAAACAGACAATCATAATTTGGTACCAAAGTACTATCCAGGAAAGGCTTAGCCTTATCAAGTAATGATGAGCTGTTTCTCAAAGAAAAATAGAATGGGATTTGGATTTTTGACCCTCTAGGGTGCATAATGTCAGCAAATGATTCAAGTAATCTGGAGGAATTTTACTGTTTAAAGGATAAGGGCACAAGCCTAAGAATGAACACCCGTGATCTCTGATTCCACAGATGGCACTTCATTAAGAACCATTATTCATTAATTGCTGATATAACCACATGTGCTTCAGATGAACCTTTGTCAATACTTCAGTACAGAGTCACATCCACATATGCCAGTTAAACCATTACTGTGCAAAACGGCCGCATTTTGTTAACTCCAGACGCACCATCAGCTTCTCTGGGCAGTGAAAATTGTGTATTGTGGTCAGATGAATCAGTATTCCAAGTTGTGTGTGGAAGAAATAGATGTCCTGTGTTCTGAACCAAAGAATAAATGATTATTCAGATTGTTACCGGCAACAAGTCCAAAATCCATGGTCTGTTATGATATGTGGTTTTTTCAGTGCCCTTGGCAAAGATAACTTACTCTTCTCTTGTGGCATTAATGCACAAAAGTACATTGAGTTTTTGGAGCAGCATCTTTTCCAGGGTAAGCCATACATATTTCAACAAGACAATGCAAAACCACATTCTGCACACGTTAGAGAGTCTTGGGTATGGAAGAAGAGGGTGCGGGTGCTGGTCTGGCCTGCCTGCACTTCTGACCTTCAGCAATAGAGAATGCTTGCTGAATTTTGAAACAAAAAAATGTGACAAAGACCACACAACAGAAGAACACAATAACACCTGAAATTCTTCATTTGGTCTCTTTATATGGAAATGTCTTCAATGTTTTATAAGAAAGTATGGCAATATTACAAAGTGGTAAATTATATGCATTTTTTTAAAAATATGTTACATTAATCAAATTGAAAAATGATTTTACAAAAAAAAATTTTAAATTGAAAATTTACTGAGGTGAAAAATCAAATAATATGCTGTACATTTCTTATTTTTTGCATGTTTGTCACACTTAAATGTTTCAGATCATCAAACAAATTTAAATATTAGTCAAAGACAACACAAGTAAACACAAAATTATGTTTTTAAATGAAGGTTTTTATTATTAAGGGAAAAAAAAATCCAAACCTACATGGCCCTGTGTGAAAAAGTGCTTGCCCCTTAACCTAATAACTGTTTGGACCACCCTTAGCAGCAACAACTGAAATCAAGCATTTGCGATAACTTGCAATGAGTCTTTTACAGCGCTGTGGAGGAACTTTGGCCAACTCATCTTTGCAGAATTGTTTTAATTTAGCCACATTGGAGGGTTTTTCGAGCATGAACTGCCTTTTTAAGGTCATGCCACAGCATCTCAATAGGATTCAGGTCAGGACACTCCAAAGTCTTTGTTTTGTTTATCTTCAGCCTTCAGCCATTCAGAGGTGGTATATATATATATATATATATATATATATATATATATATATATAT
>JAOUQZ010000039.1:13298131-13309130 GCA_028564935.1 Neosilurus hyrtlii
TAATAGTGTGTAGTGAAGATTATACACCAACACTTTTGTATAAAAGGGCTCCTAATGAAAAGGACAAATATATAATTTTTTCACTCACTAAACCATTCCATATGGTTTGAAGTTCATTCATACTATGCAAAAGTCCAAAAAATGTCATTTGCGACACCTTTCAGTTTTTCTCAAAAATTGGTATTTTCAGTGTTTTTGTTTATTAGCCATACTTTTACCTCAGTACACCTGTCAGAAATTTTTGGTTCTCAGTTTCTACAATAGCACTGTATAATACATTGTCATCCAAAAATTATAAATGAGTATTTTTTTACTTCTTTTTATTAGGAGCCCTAGTAGACTAAAGTGGTGGTGTATAATCTTCACTGCGCACTACCTCATATTTATGTGTGTGTGTGTGTGTGTGTGTGTATGAATATATATATATATATCCATAGAACAGTGCTCGATACGTCGAAGTACGAAAAATAATAGTACTACAATTTCATCCCGACAAGCCTGTATATATATATATATATATATATATATATATATATATATATATATATATATATATAGTCCAGATATAAGTAAATAGACACCCAAACACACGCGCACACACACACACACACACACACACACACACACACACACACACACACACAAAGATTTATTAAAACACAAAAGTACACGAAATGTGGAAATTAGTATTTTGCTGACTGTCCCTTGAGCTTTTTTTAGTGCTTTAATTCTCTCAGGCTTGGAATAAATCAGCTGTGCAATTTTTGCTTGTGGGATGTCAGATCATTCTGACCGCAAGCAGTTCATCTCTCTTGATGTTGGTCTTCTTGCCCTTTTTCTTACTGCATTGTCCAGTATTGCCCAAAGATGTTCAATCAGGTTCATGTCAGGCGACTGACATATTCACGAGAGCTTCTGAATGCCATTTTGTTTTTCCCATTCTTGTGTTTTTTTGACCTGAGTCATTGTGCCCCATCTTCCATGAACAAGGTGCGATTCTTGTTCAACTGACCTCTGGAGAATAGAGGCAAGAACCCTTCCTGAAGGATGGAAATGTATTTATGGAGTTTATGGTTTAGGGTGTCTATTTACTTATGTCCGGTCTCTGTGTATATTCCATCTGAGTAATGAATACAGTATCTTGGCTGATCAGACTGTATTTTGAATAGGTAAGAGAACCAGCTAAATTAAGTCAGTTTTGATATTGGTTTGTCTTTAAATTTGACTGCATTAATAATCACTTGTAACTTTCAGATTCCTTTCTACTAGAATTTGCTGTAAACCATTGAACATTATTTTGGTTTACTGATGTTTGGAATGTCTAGTAAGTGTGGTATTAGTTTTGTGACTATTCTTACAGGGGTCTCAGGTACCAGAACAGATGAGGTGTAATAGGTAGGCAGATGCTCAGGCCTCTTGTGAGTTACACAAATCAGAAGTAAGACTTCAAAGCCTTGCACTGTGACACTACAGGAAGGCTGCCTTGTAAAGCAGCTTCAAGTTAGTCTGCACCCTTCATAAGGCTCAGCTCTGTGCCACCCAAACATCAATGTCTTAAATCTTACTTTCTCCACCTCTTTTGTTTGGCAGAGTTCTTAGTCAAAACAGAGTCTGTGTGTTTGTTTAATTGGAACCATTATGAAGCCATTATCATCTGGCTGACACTGATTTGGTCTGGTTACATGAAAGAGAGCATTCAGTCTGGGGTTTTAGAAAAATGGGACGTCGTCTAAATGAAATGATAATAGCTGGTGAAGAAAAGAAGAAATTGGAGGTGTCATCTTCATTTTGGATCATGGTCTTGATGCAAAATGGGAAGGCGCTGTGGAGAATCAGTAAATAAACCGGATGCTGTCAGTTTTCTTATAATCACAGTCATACACCCAGTCGATGCTGTGCACTTTTCCCAAACGGGGCTGCTACAGAGCTTCAGTCAGGTCTCTCAGAAGGCTGGGAACTCAAAGGGCATATATATTTATCATATTCCAGAGTTATTAGACTATTTTGTCATTTATATTTTTTATTTCCTTTGTGGCCAGTTCACGCTAATAAAAGAAAAGCAGTTTAAGCTATGCAAGGACAGTTTAAGCCATAGCATTGCACTATTTTTGCCTAAATGTCATTTATTTAATTTGGAAGTTAGGATGTGAAGAGCACAGAGGTTTTTAAAAGCAAGTCCAGGGATTGATGTCTCCATTTGCTGCTTATAAGGAATCAAGATTTAGGTCTTTTTCAAGACTGCTGAATGAAGCATTATGTGCAGTCCCTGGGATGTGTTGCTGGGGCGGTATGCTGGGAGACACTTGAGGAAGTGCCATGGGGTTGAGATGAAAGTGAGTGCTATTGGTAACATCCACGACAGGCAGTTGTTCATGAATATCAAAGAACATCTGCGAGAGGCAGCTTCATTGGGAATTGAATTGAAGGCGCAAACACACTCACACAATCGTGTCTAGCATGCAAGCTGTGCTTCTAGTCACTCACAGGCTGTCATTAAATACAAGATTTGACATTAAACATTTTCCTTCATTTATGCAATAGCAGAGTAGGACTAGAAATGTCATTCTGTCTGGAAAGCAGGAAATAAAATCTAATATTTTGAACTGCTGAATATATCAAGTCAAATATAAAACAACTTTACAAGTGTTGCGCAACCCCAAACAAGTTATTTTCAGATCGCATGCCATCATGCTTCGCAACTTAGTGACCAAACAGGCAGAACATGTCTTCCGCTTGTACTATAACAAGAGTTCACAGCATGGTGCAGTAGAAGCTTTTTAAGAGCACAGACTTGCTGCTTATTTCCCTGCTGTGCACTCCATTTTCACAACTCTGTGTCGTGCAAAAAAATCCCCTTGGCAACACAGGGAAAAACAGGCGGTCTTCTTGAAGAGCTTAGACACCAGGGTCGCCATGAAGCCAAGCAGGTTGCAGTTAACGGGCCAAGTGAGAGTTGAAAGCCCTTCACACTGTGGAATGGCAGGCAGAGAGGCCACAATGCGGGCGATTAGGACCTCTCATGTTTTTAAATGAGATCGACAGATGATTGGGTAGAATATTCATGGCAGATTATAAGGTGCTTTTTTATTATATAGATATATGGGGACTTGCAAAAATATTTACCCCTTGGCATTTTTCCTATTTTGATGCCTTACAACCTGTGATCTAGATGTGTTTTTTCTTGGATTTTATGTAATGAAAAAAAAAAACATTTTAATAAATTGTAAAATATTAAACAAAGAGTGGTGTGGGCATATGTATTTAACACTTTTGCTGGTGCTACCAATTACCACATATAATATATTGTAAATCACATAATTACTTAAATAGGTCCATCTGTGTGCAATCTAAGGGTCACATGATCTCAGTATACATGTATACACCTGTTCGGAAAAGCCCCAGTGTCTGCAAAACCACTAATCAAGAGGTACCACCAAGCAAGTAACACACTTAAAAACAAGAAGCCCTCCCAAAGAGGAGCAGGTCAACTCCCTGCATTGCACAAACTCTGCACTTCAAGTCAAGTCACTGCTTGACCAACTCACAACATGTCAGCTCACTGCACAGCAACATGTCAACCCATTCAGTCAGTTCAACCTTTGATATTTGTATTATACAGTAGTGTGCATCGAAGATTATACACCAACACTTTTGTATAAAATGCCTCCTAATAAAAAAGAAGTAAAAAGTTACTCCTCTATAATTTTTGGGTGAAAATGTATTGAACAATGCTATTGTAGGCAATGAGAAAAAAATAATTCCGAAAAGTTTATTGAGGTAAAGGTATGGCTAATAAACAAAAGGTGTCACAAATTTAATTTTTATGACGTTTGCATAGCATGAATGAACTTCAAACCATATGGAATGGTTTAGTGAGTGAAGAAACAAAAAAATACAGAATGCAAAATGAAGATAAATCAGAAGCCATGTACTATTCATGTATTTATTTCATGTAATATTTTATCATATTAATGAGAATATGTAAACAAACAACAGTATATAGTAATAACAAAAATAACAGTCTCTTTTTTGAGAAGCAAATATGTGAACACTATACCTGAAAGGTTAAAGTAAAGGGAGGCCACACTAAACATTGACTCTTTTTTCTCAAAAAAAGAAACTGTTATTTTTGTTATTACTATATTTTGTTGTTTGTTTACATATTCTTATCAATATAGGTCGGCCAATCAGCCTACTGTGCATGTTTTTGGGCTGTGGGAGGAAACTGGAGTACCCAGAGGAAACCAACACAAGCACAGGAAGAACATTTAAACTCCATACAGAAATGCCCCAAGCCTGGGAATTGAAACAGGGACCTTCTTGCTGTGAAGCAAACATGCCAATCACTCCGCCACCGTGCCGCCATGAATAGTACAATAGTACTTTTTGTTGTTGTTTTGTTTGTTTGTTTTACAACACATTATTAAAGATTTTTATTAAAAACCAGTAGTGGGCACTAATGCATTAGCCATTAAAATGTTAATAAAGAGGCTAATGTTATCATCAATGCCATTTCTTTTTAAAATGAATGCTAATGTCATTAATTCTCCATTAGTCTGTTAAGTGCCTTGACCGTTAATGATTTTGCTGGCTACTGCCCCCTTGATTAGCTCGCCATAGTTACATTGGCTGGAAAAGCTCCCCCTTTTTTGCACTCCTTTTACATTAGCGCCCTCCTGCCTCTGTGGTCTGCTAGCAGAAGGCAGTGTATCCAGCCAATTTGGCCACAAAGTCTCCAGCAAAGTTCAATGATCATTTTTTAAATTTTGTGTAGAGCTGTTCTCTGTGTCGTGCTGTAATTAAAGCATCATGGTGCCTTTTCAAGTCACGCTGTGCAGCACATTGTTGTCTAAATTACCAAATAGGTTCATATTAATTTTCTATGTTCCAAACCTACGTAGGGTATTGGAACAGAGGTTTTATTGTGATGTAACAGGCCAGACAGATCACAGAGTCTACCTCAATTTCAAGAAAAGAAATGCACTGAAAATGGTCAGCACTGATCAGAGGTGTAATTGAATTGCTGTTCATGCTAGAATTATGGAACTTTCTCAGATGCGAGGGCAAAAAAGCATGGTCCTGGGTTAAGATTTTACAAAACAAGACATTGTAAATATACCTACATAACACTGTCAACAAGGTCATGCAAATTTTCTAAATGTCACTGAAAAAAATTACCACACATTTTTATTTTCAGGTTAGAGGTATGAAATTTTGGATGTACAACAAAAACCAATTAACCTTTTTGCTTTAAAAGGTCTTTTGCTGATGTCAAAAATTGTTTTTCACATGTTAAAATAATAATGTGGTCGATACACTGAATTTTTCTCAGCTTCTTATGAATATGACAGATATGTCTGGCCTTCGGGTAGAGTAGATGCAGCAAAACATATGGATGGAGGTTAGTGTAGCCTGCTTTGCAGTTGAGATGCCTATGATGTACCTCAACATTATTGACATTATGTCACTCTGTGCCACACTTACTTATAATTGACTAATAATTGTTATACACACACACACACACATTTTATATATATATATATATATATATATATATATATATATATATATATATATAGTCACCTAAAGTGTAGTTGAATTACAGTGAATGGTTCTGGAGGAGTTGGGGATAGTAAAAAAAGTGTGTTGCCATCAGCTGAATGATGACAATGACAGGTGTGAGACAACACAAAGTCTTGATCAGTCTTGCATCATCGTTGTCCATGCTGGCATTGCCTGTTGTCACAGTTGTGTAATCCTCAACTGCTTCTCACTTAGTCAACATATTTGAATCAAACTTTCACTGAATTTACTTACATCATACATACTACTGTGCACCTCCTATTTTTTTCTATTTTCACTGCTCTCCTAAATCTGTGAATGGATTTTTATGAAACTTTAACAGAATCTTCATGACGTAATACCACTGTTCACCAATATTTTTTTGGAAATAGTTGGCACATTCTTGAATATTGTCTCCTTGTGAATAATCGATCACCCTGTAGAATGATAGACTTCAAATTGTTTGGATATTGCCTTATAGCCCCTCCTAAATTCATTAGCAGCAGCAACAACTGCTTTTATGAGATTATTGCTGATGTCTTTCCTTCTTGGCATTGTATTAACACAGATCTGAATGATCCACGCCTGCAAACTGCCAAAATGCCTGCGTTTATAGAGGTGGTCACACTTGATGATGATCAGTTAATCAAGTGCATTCAATCAGAAACACCTGGTTGTTAATTACTTTCTTAACTCCTAAGGGAACAGTAAGAGTGTACTTGATTTTTCCACACATGGCTTCTGCATTTTGGCATAATTTATGTTAAATGAATAATGACACAGTAAAATATACCATATGTGGCTGGTCATCTGAGGTTGTCTTTACTTGATTGTAAGACCTGGTACAGCTTAAGAGTTATTGTATGTTAATTATTTCCTGATACTTAAATCCATGAAATTGAAAAGGAGTGTACATTCTTTTTCACATGACTACAGATAGATAGATATTGAAAGAGTTTATGGTATCCAGTACTAACTAAGATGAAGAGTAATAATGATTACTCTTTCTCACCCATTTGCTAAACCGCTTAATTCTATCAGGGTCACAGGGAGGCTGTCACGTATCTCAGCTAACACTGGGTGAGGGTGGGGTACACCTTGATCAGCTCCCAGACCATTGCAGGGCCAAAACATTAACAACCATACTCACCTAGGGACAATTTGGAACAGCCAGTTAGCTTAACGTGCATGTCTTTTGACTGTGGGAGGAAACAGGAGTCCCCAGAGGAAACCCTTTCAAACGTGGGGAGAATATCCAAACTTCACACTAACGTCCTAGACCAGGACTTGTACCCAAGACCTTCTTGCTCTGACGCAGATGTGCTCTCCACTACACCATGCTCAAAATAATGGTCAAAAATGTAATTTTTTCCAGTGATATTTCCACTATATTTTCAGTTCAATTTCATTGCATTTTTGTTCTAAGGGAAAACAAGGCAGTGTTAGGTCATCCAGGCATACTAATTGGTTTTAACTGATAAAAATTCAGAGCAACATGTGACTTTTAATGATAATAACTTAATTATGAATGTTTTTGCAAAAGCAGGACTCACTTCCCATAGCCCCACACCACCAAAAAGAAATCCAAACTTCATATTTCCTCCAGCGCAACAAAGCAAGGTCATTTAGCTGCATTTATAATGCATGTGTGCTGAAAGACTGCATTAGAAGGATATCTTTTGCTGTGGTTCTGAGCGCAGTGTTCATTTGCTATGCTTTCGGCTCTCTTCAAGAGCATGAGCTCTAATGAGGTATAAAAGATCATACCATTTTCAGGGTTCGAGCTTTTCTCCTCCTTTACTCTTTATCTCAATTACTGCTGAAGCAAAGGGAAATGAAGCTCGTCCCCGAATGTACCAAAGAGTGTCTAATGGCATTCCCCTTTGAGTTTAGCCTCTACAATGTTGCTTTGGTACTTAGAATAAGGGTTAGGGCCATGTATCTCTTTTATGGTGTGAAAAATGTAGTATTGTTGTTTGTGAAGTTTATTTTTCTAATTTTTTTTAGTGTCCTCTCTCTTCTTTTCTTTCCACCTGTTCATCACCAAGTTTGCTGCATGCATGTGAACATAATGTTTTGTGTAACACTTAAATATACAGAACAGTCATATTCAGTAATATTCAGCATCAGAGATTAATGTGGAATGCAAATCTTCTTGATGGAACAGCAATGACAGTGTCATTTCCATAAACAGCTTTGGTATTCAGGAGGGACTCTGAAACTCAGATTGAAATGATTATGAATACAACTGCACTGACGTTTTGACAGCATCAACTAAATATTCATGCAGATTGATGCACCTATATTCCCGAGAGTGCAGCTCTTCTGTCTATGATAATGCTTTTGTAGAGGCTGAAAAGCCTAATATCTAGGCTTGGTGCATATCGGTTTGCTGTGGGGAGAAAAAAAAAAAAGAACCCAAGTTGCTCAGACCAAGTGTCAAAGGCAATTAAAATGGCATTTTGTGAATGTGTCCTTTACAGGGAAAAATGCATTTTGGAGGGGTTTTTTTTAAAGGTCAGCATAGCACATATCATAAAATGGCAGCAAATGTTCTCGCTCTTTTGAATCATTTCATCTTCTTGATCAGCCATACAGAAAGTCTTAGGGGGTATCAAAGGCAATCTGTCTTACCATGGTAGCCAGGCATGGCAGCTGAAAACCCTATTTTTTATTTAATCGGTAGCTGAACTTGTTCTTGCAATGTCTAAGTTTAGACCTTTGTTGTTTTGTGCCTTTCAGAGAGATATCAGTACAGTTCTTTGTGATAACCATGTGCAAAAAAATATAAGATCATACATTTTTCTTATGGATTTGCATGACAGGTGGGTCCATTGTAGACTTTATATAGTGATAGCTTTTTCCTTTTTTTATTTTTTTATTTTTATTTTAATTTTTTTAATAATTATGCTTTTGTACATCATCACAGTGGATTTGAAATGAAGCCATTAAGATGTAACTGGAGTGCAAATTTTTGACTTTAATTCAAAGAGTTATTATTATACCATTTAAAAAACAACCTTTTTTACACAGGTTCAAAGGGAAATGGATAAACTAAAAGCTACAAGTACAAGGATTTGGGTTTTATTACCCCCTTGACAGCCTGTGTCAGGGCTTTACTGCAGCTGCCTTCAGTTGCTGGTTGATTGTAAGTCTTTGGTTTTCTGTTTTGTGAAACACATGCTCTGCTGGGTTGAGGTCAAATGGCCATAGAACATTCTATTTCTTTGCCTTCTTCCTATAATGCTCGTAGAAAATTGTCACTGGTCCAGGATATCTTGCAAAAAATTAGAGTTACAGTCATGAAGGTGTCTCCTGATTCTTGACTTAACAATGGTACGCCTATCCCTTCGAACATGTTCTTGACTTGGGTGTCAGAGGGCTTTTCTTAACCATAAAAAGAAAAAAAGTCTTCCAGGCCTTTTGGTGTTGCTGAGCTCACCATTGAATTCCTTATCTATCTATCTATCTATCTATCTAACTCTCTGAAAGGTCTGCTTTGTTTTCCAGTATCAAAACCTCTTTGTACCACATGTTCCCATGAACAACCTAATGCAAATTTGGAGTCAAAGCCAGACCTTTTATCTTCTTAATTTGCCATGAAATAATGAGGGTCACAGGCCACACTTGGCCATGAAACTACACGAAATTATACAATTACTTTTGAGCCTGAGAAAATAGAGTGTGTATTCATACATATTTTAACCATTCTCCCGAGTTTGTGGGTGTTTATTTAAAAGTTATTTATTGAAGACAATGAGGCAAAATATTAAAACTTTTTTCCCCATTATACAACCACTGGCAAAAATTATGGAATTACCATTCTTGAATGTTCTTCATTCATTCATTCATTTCCTGAACCGCTTATTCCTAATTAGGGTCGCGGGGAGGCTGGCGCCCATCTTAGCCGACTCTGGGTGAGGGCATAGTACACCCTGGACAGCTCACCAGGCCATCGCAGGGCAGAAACACGCTGACGGCTATGCAGCTACTCTTGACGAAAATCAGCAATAGTTCTTTTGCATGCCTCTCACCATAGACAGTGAGAGACATGGCCAGCTGGATGTTCTTTGAATTGTTTATTTTTGTAGAAAATAATATAGTCTCGGGGCAGTGGTGGTCCAGTGGTAGGGTGCTGGATTAGTGATCCCAAGGTCAGGGGTTCAAGCCATCTGTCATCGGGTTGTCACTGCTGTCCCCCTGTGCAGCTAACTGGGTTATCAAAGGCCAGTCATGTCTCTCACTGTCTATGGTGAGAGGCATGTAAAAGAACCATTGCTGTCTTTCGTAAAGAGTAGCTGCATTGCTGTCTGCGCATTTCTGCTCTGCAATGGCCTGGCGAGCTGTCCAGGGTATACTCCACCCTCGCCCAGATTCAGCTGAGATGGGTGCCAGCCTCCCTGTGACCCTAATTAGGATAAAGCGGTTCAGAAATGAATGAATATGGTCTCATGCAACTCTGAGGAAAACATTACAGAATCATGAAAAAACAAACAAAATGCTACACCACTAGTACTTTGTTGCACCACGTCTGGATTTTATTACAGCTTGAATACTCTGAGGCATAAACTTAACTATTGACAAACAGTATTCATCATCAGTTCAGCACCAGCTTTCTCTTATTGCTGTTGTCACATCAGCTTTGCAGGTTGACCCATAGATTTTCATTGGGATTGAGGTTTGGACTCTTTGCAAGCCATGCCACTGATATTATATGTCTTTCTTGATGGAAAGATTTCATGCTTTTTGCCCTATGGCAAGACGCATTTTTATTGTGAAAAATGATATCACCAAACATTCAATTTCAATTGATGGAGTAAGAAAAGGTTCCAACATTTCAATGTAAACTTGGCAGTCATTACATCTTCAATAAATGCACATCTCCCCTGCACCTTTACCTGACACACAGCCCCAGTCCATTGATGATGGTGGAAATATACATGTTTTCTTCAGGCAGCCATCTTCATAAATTTCATTGGAATGACACAGAAACAAAAGTTCCAGCATCATCACCTTGTAGAATTGAATTGAATTGTCCAATTTATCACTGAATATTACTTTCATCCAGTCATCCACAGTCCACGACTGCTTTCTTTAGCCCACTGTAACCTTGTTTCTTTCTGTTCAGGTGGTAATAAATGGCTTTTGTTTGGCTGTTCTGTATGTTAATCCCATTTCCTTTAAGTGATTTCTTGAAGAAGTTTTTAACTCTCTCTGTTATTTCAACTGACATTTGTGACCCAATCTGGCAAAATGAGTCACAGTGACCAAAAATTGTTAACCATACCATTCAAAAGAGGAGACTCTAAGCTTTAAAATGGTGGTAATATCTTGAAAATTGACCAAGTTATGGCAAAATAAATTTTGTGATGAGACGCCTATAAATTTCACAGAAAATGAAGAAAAACGCATGTAAAGTTTATGGCTCAATTCTCAT
>JAOUQZ010000039.1:13309230-13323236 GCA_028564935.1 Neosilurus hyrtlii
TTCTCAAGGTAAGCGGTGGTTGACTTCTACAAAACGCTGTTTTTATGCATTTTAGCATTCAGTTACCTTGTTATGGCTTTGGCAGGTGAAAATAAAGTATGTTTTCTACTGAAATCCCCCCCAAAATCTATTAAATTACACTGTTTCACTTAAAGGGCCTATATCTCGAAATCACTACCTGCCACTTTTGACTCATTTTGCCAGATCGGGTCACATTTCTCTTGTTAGAGCTATGATTCATGTCAATCAGTTTGGTACAATGACTCACCAAGCTGTGCAAGCACTCCTTCTTAACTTCAGACTAATTAGCAGATTTAATCTGATATAGGTGTTTGTTTTAGGACTGCAAATTACAGAGTGATTCAATAATATTTTCCTCTGAGTTAAGTGAATCCATACACTTTCCTCTGCTTAGTTAAGCAGATAAGATCAAATTTTGACCAGAACCGTTCACTTTTTGCAGAAAGCACACAATTTTGTTCAGATGTACTTTAGGATTCATAGAGTCAAAAAAGAAATGCACAAAATTCGTGTCCCCTGGTGGCCGCCATGTTGGATTCCAAAATGCCCACCATTTTTAGCATATTTCTACCCATAACTTCATAACTATGTCACATACAGATGTTATTCCTGCAACTACCCCAATGTTTTCAGGGTCAGGGAATGCAATGAAATCATTTTCAACTTCACTCGATATCTGCCGTATTGGATGTCAAGATGGCCGTCATTTTAACACACTCTTAATCATAACTTCATAACGGGACAAGATCGAAGTGTCATTTTTGGGTCGACCCTAATATATTCAAGGTCTAGGAATCTACTGGAACCATTTTCATGTTTGTTAGATGTCTGCCATATTGAAATCCAAGATGGCCACCACAATGTAGTCATCAAGAGCAGAAAAGTAAGTTAGCATAGGTAATTAATTAACGTGCCGTGATATCTCCAGTCGTTTACTGTTTAAAAAAGGGTTTAGCATGTTTAACCATGATATTCATTTTTTCTAGTCAGGTGCCCCATAGACGCAGGCTGTTCATGCACCACTGCCATCTATTATCAGCACTTTCAATCATCTTAAAACAATGACACCAGACTAATTAACCTTCTGTTTAAACACATAGTCATCATTTGATTATTTTTCTGCTTTACATCATCTCAGAAGAAAGTAAAGCATGTAGAGTAAGTATAAAATAAATGATAAATAGCACATGTAGGATGTTTGGGTGTGGAAGAGTGAAAAATGAAAGTAGGCCCACATGTGCATATATCACTCTGAAGGCATTGTAGCGCTGACTGTTTCTAGCAATACCATGAATCTGTCATCAATCCTGTGCTAAAAATGGCTTCAGTCTCCATTTCAATACATGGAGTAGTTCTGAAATTTCTACCCCCACGACCCAGGTTCAAGGGTTCACTCTGAATATGGAGTGCCAAATGTTTAACATTTACGAAGAACTCTGTCTGAAGAAAAGGATAGCAGTATTAATCCAGATAAATGAAACAAATCACCATAACTCATATCATCTTTGCATATTTTCAGGCTGGAGTACCAGGGAATAAATGAGGCAGAAACAGTTCCATCTTGTCAAACCAAGCAAAGTTGGCCAAGTCCAGAGGTCAGAGATAGATTGGACCTTGTGCATCCTTTGTCAAAGGAAAAGCGCTGTCTCAGCCCTGGCGCGGACGAGGACGGAGTCAAGCAGAGGGGACTGGAGCAAGTTATCTGTCTTTTAAAAGAAACCTGTTAAGATTTCAAGAACTTGCAAAAATTCCCTTAAATGTTCGCAATAACGAACCAAACGATGGGTCGGGCAGTGCAGAGACCTCTCACCATGATATGGTTGGTGATATGGTTGCACTAGAGGCAAAATACCACAAAAGCTGTCTGCGCAGACTTTACACTCGATTTAAGAAAGCTGACATGGGAGAATCTTCGAAGGGTGACAATGTTGGAGATAGTCAGTTTTCAACATCTGATGGTATAGCACTTGCGGCGTTGATTTCATATATTGAAGAGCGTCAGTTAAATGATGAAGACATCCCTGTTTTTCATCTTGCAGACTTGACATCGGTTTACACCAAACTTTTGTAAGAACTGAAACTGAAGCCAGTTAGAAAAGTAAATTCCACTCACTTGAAGGAACACTTGTTGCAGCAGTGTCTTTATCTGAGGGCTGTGAACAAGGCCTGGGATGTTTTCTTGACCTGTGACACTGCAATCAGTAATGTTTCGCGAATAATGCCAAGAAGTCCACATGGAATGCACGGGCTGCAATGCCAGATATCACAGAATGTTTCAAACTCTTGTCATCACCGGTGTTGGTACTTCCAGAGGCGGTCATTAAAGACTTGAGTGCTTTGTTGTGGTCATGTATAGTCGAGCTAGTCGAGGTTAATGTGAACAGTGCAAGGATGGTTCTCTTTTCTAGAATGTCTAGAAACATAGACAATATTCCACCAACGAAAGCTTTTGAGCAACACATATGGAGATCAGTTTACCAGGTTGGACACATTTGGGGGCAGTCAATTGAAAAATGCCTGGATGTACAAAGTCCATCTGAGTGAGGCTGGGAGATTGACGAGAAGGTCTTCAGGCCAAGTGGACAGTCCTTCCAATTGCAGAGGAGGCATGCTCGAGCTCATCTCTTGCAAGTGTACCAAGACCTGCAAGAGGAACAGCAAATGCTACTGAGCAAATTCGACTGTAAAGCCCACTTGCACTGCTTTGTGCAAATGTGGAGGCACTTGCCACAAAATATGACTTTCTGAAATCATTAGGTACATAGATGGACCTGGGGGAACAAAGTGATAGTAATAAAGTGAAACTTTGTTGCTGCAGATATGCAATTTATCAGGGTGGTGGCCATCTTGAAATTCAATATGGCTGACATCAGGGGAGCCAAAGTTCCATTGGATTTTCAGACCCTGAAAACATAGCGGTAGCCATTGGAATCTTGGTCCTAGCATTAATAGTAGCGGAGATATTGCCATGTCTCTCAGGGTGGTGGCCATCTCGGAATCCAATATGGCGGACGTCGGGTCTAGTTGAAAATGATTTCATTGGATTCCCTGACCCTGAAAACCTAGGGTTAGGTGCAGGAATGATTTGTGTATCTGCTATAGATACGGAATTGTAGGCAGAAATATGCTAAAAATGTCAGCGATATTGAAATTCAATATGGTGGCCCCTAGGGGCAGGAATTTTTTGCATCCATTTTTTTTCATGATGCCGATGCGTAGTTCTATCCCCGTGCCAAGTGTCATGCTTTCTGCAGAAAGTGAACGATTCTGGTGCTTATCCGCTTAACTAGCTTCATCTAATAAAAACAATTCCAAGAGTTCAACGACCGTTCCAAACTGCTCCGAGGTGTGAGTGTGAATGGTTGTGGGTGTCTTGGCCCTACAATGGATTGGTGAGCTGTCTATGGTGTACCCCGCCTTCGCCCTTAATCGGCTGAGATCCCCTGTGACCCTAATAGGATTATGCGGTTGAGTGAATGAATGAACATGGACACACAGGAAAATAAACACTAAAATATAATGTATTTATTAATTTTTCTATTTTTAAAGCATGACAATAATCATAATGCCTTCTCGATCACAGTGGTCATGTAGGCTCCATGATTCCGTCTTTTGAAACTGTATTTGACAAGTTCATTGATTGAGTGGCAAAATTACAAAAACACTGCCATAATGCTTCTTATTTCTTAACCATGTCCTGATGGGGGGATAAGACTGATGGGGGTCTTTATATTGCACAACTATAAATTTTTTACAGCATAATTTCTCTAGCTAGTAATTATCTTTGGTCTGACATTGTAATGTGATCGTGTTTTATGTAAGCCCTGAGGCTGAGGTCTCCATTGTCTGAACAGTATGTTTTGTCATGTAATGGTTTTCCTTTGAGATTCCCAAGAGTACCATTTCCATGCTGATTGTTATCTGTGTGAGGTTATGCTGAAGTGGAACACAAAAGGACTGCAGGCAAATGAGAAGCTGCATTTATGTACATCCGCAGATGAAGTGACGACAATAATGTACATTCTACATTAAAACTAAATGTTTGACTATTTAGATATTTCAGACTGTACTGCTATTAATGATAATGCTAAAGAAAACCCCATTAACAGCTACATAAAACACCATCATGTTATAGGCTATGGATTTATATTCATCAGTCTTTAAAGACCTGCATTGTATTATATAACGATTTGCATTTAAACTCAGCTATATTGCATTCTATTTAAATGGGGCAGAGCTAAACGCTGAGCACATCACTGCATTCCCCTAAATCTCGACAGGATATGGGGCTGGGAATTGTGGAAACACAATTCACTGACATTGCTTGGGCTGTAATCAAGGGAGCAATAGTTGTGTGTGGTTTTAACATTTGATTATGTGCCTTCAGACCCTTCAAGGCCATTATGTGCTTCAACAACAAATTTACAAACCACATTCTATTTTTTAAAGAAAATGAGCTGGGAAATTGTCCTACACAATCAAATTGTGAACTCAGAATTCATCCGAGGTCTTGAACAACATGCATTTCATTGCTACTGTTTTGATGTGGAATGTAGTAAAGATTATCACAACATTTTGGGAAATACGTGAAGTGGGTATTAAGTTGGAAATTATTAAATATTTTGTTGAACTTTAAACATTATTTTCTCCAAAGTTGCTTAGAAGGCTGAAAATTCCTGGCAGGTTTTGGTTAGTTACTACAAAACTAGCAACATATATTAGAAAATTTATGGTAATTAGGATATCCACTACAAGATGGTACCAATAACTCAAAATTAATAATTTTTGACTTAACACCCAGTTTGCTGTGATGGGTCACAAAGGTGTCCATTCACTGGTGGAATATGCTTTATCTTTCATTATCAGTTTATTTTAGCTTAATACAAAGGTTTCCTGCTGAAACTTCCCAGCTCACAGGATTTTGTATATCTAACTAACCAGTTTTACATCTTGTTTTGGTTCCATGTCTGTTTACAGTAACAATAACAAGAACGCGTGATTGAAGGAACGACCTTGCTCATGTGTGATAACTTAGCAGTGCAACACTGATTTGTATAAAGTGGAATAGACTGAGATTAAGTGACAGAAAACAGAAGAAGGCATATCATTTCACGAGAAATAAAAAAGATGGAGTTGTTTACTATTATCATCGTGCCCAGTGCAGAGGTCATTGACATTCACATACAGGAGTCAGCAAAAGTTTCAGAAAGTTGCTGTGGCAGATTTCATTTTATTTCCAAGATATGAAACTGTATTTTCTGTTTATTTAATTTGCCTGGGAGGTGAAAGGCCCCTTTAATGTTAAGCATAGCTTTCTTTTTTTGTACAGTAGCATTTTTCTGCATTTTACATTTGTATGTTCTTTCTATTTTTTGTTATAATGAATTCATTTTGGTGTAGCGTGAATTCTGCATAGTAAGCAAATGGATTTGTATATAGGTTATGTTTTCTATGTATTCTAAAACCAAGCTTATTTTTTAAATCTCTCTGTGCATTTAGGACCCAACTGTTATGCGGACACTGCAGTTATCCCAGCAGGCCGTGAGGTTAAGATTGACGACTGCACCATCTGCTACTGCACGTACGAGGAAGGCACCTGGCGCATTGAACGGCAGGCCACCTGCAGCACGAACGAGTGCCAGCGAAGCTAGAGCTACCTAGCACACACACCACATCCAGCCTTCACCTAGACAGCTGTCAGTCATGAGGACACAGCCCAGCTGGGCTCTGTAACGGCCCAACAGCAGCATTGAGTCTCAGACACACTGCTGGGATTTTGGGGGGATTACATCTGTCATGACTGTTTGTGACAGCTAGTCACGATCTGACCTCAGCTTGTCAGTAGCATTGTCAGTTAGCCTTGGAAAAAGGCCAGTGGCCAGGCCACACTGTTCTACATTCCTCATGCCGTTGCAGAGCCTGAAATTTGACATGAAGTGTCATGTAAAGAGCTATGTTCCTGATACTGTTATATATTCACAAGCTGGAGCAAGCGGCATGGGGGGGATCACTTCAGTTCTATTAATACCTACAGTAAACTTTGTATTAAGATTTCTAACTAGTGTAATAAAAGATATTTATTTACATATGTATTGATAAAATTACAGAGACTGGAGGGTATTTGATTTACAGTTAAATTATATTTTTTATAGTTACTGTATTTTGATATGTTGTCATATATGTAACAGGGTCAGACTTTAGTGCTACTCATTAGAATGTATGCAGAAATAACAGCTGTCACTGCAGATGAAGACAAAACACTGTCAGACATCAGGAAGGCAAGCTGTAGCCAGCAATCAAATGATAAACACACTTCTCAGCATGTTCCGCAGCACAATGGAAGTGATAACAGTTTCAGCAAATCAAAGGGGGAAAAATAGGAAATGTTTATGATGTTTATATCTTACAGGGTTTTTTTTTGTGTGTGTGTTCTCAACTGAAATGCATTTTAACATGAAACTGCTTCTGTATTTGTGTTACTTGTTTCAAATAAACCAAGTGTACGCTGTGCACTAACATGTATGCCTTAAACATTTCTGGTTATACAATTAACCGAGGACGCAATTCTCTTATTGTGGATTAAAGTTAGTAAGGGTTATTCTCAAAATAGGATTTTATATATATATATATATAAAATTACAATTATAATAAAAATATAATAATAATGCACCCATCTCTTATCTGTAGCACTAATCTGTCGAGGTTGCAGTGAAAGCTGGAGCCAATCCCAGCTGATGTTGGGCAAAAAGCAGAGTAAACCCTGGACAGCTCTCCAGTCTATTGCAGGACTAACACAGACACTTACATTCACACCTACAGTACTGTCACTTAGCAAGTATATATTCTCCACGCAGCCTCCGCGTTTACTGCAATGTTCGCTCACCTTTTGCAATCTTCCGCGGAGGATCCATGGAGCATCCGCGAGGGCTTTCAGCTGGATCCAACATGTGAGGGTTTCAACATGAAAAACTGTTCCAGTTTCAACCCCCTCTTCTAATTAATGTTGGTGAACGTAATAATAGTGGGCTGAGGACATAAGGCAATAAGGATTTTAATTTTCAAAGGTATTCAGTTCAGTGGAAAAAAAACCTTTCATGTTTCATCATCACCATCAAGTAAAATCCTCCATGAAAACTCATCCTCAGCTATTTCTGTAGAAATTCCATGGAGCTGCAGAGCTTATTGCGGTTTTTTGTGGATCCTCCTGAAACCCTCCTTGAATTCCCTATGGAGCATCAGGAGTTTACCTGCGGATGCTCCATGGTGGATATATACTTGGTAAGTGGCAGTATTGTATGGGCGGTTTAGAGTAGCCAGTAAACCTAATCTGCATGTATTTGAAATGTGGAAAGAAACCGGAGCACTCAGAGGAACCCAGAAGGGTCCCAGTTCACTGCCAGGTTTGATCCCAAAACCTCCTTGCTATAATGCAACAGTATTAACTGCTGCACAGGAAACCTGAAAAAAAAAGATCTAAATTCTCAGTTGTTCAGAGGTCTGAATGAAACCCAGCTGTTACCTGTGAGAGATCATGGCCACAATGCAATCCTTTGAAACTAAATTAAGGTTTGGGTGATTGCATCAGTAACTGAATGATGGTGTGTAGGTCTTGTTCTCCAGCAAATGTAAAAGTAGCTCAACAGAGTCAAAGTCCTCAATAATGACATGCTGTAAAACAATCAGTGATTTAAGATGGAAGAGAAATGGGCTGTCAAAAGACTGACTTTGAAATAACTCCCCTCATGATTGAATTTAAACCTATTTACTATTGAGCTTCACACAGTAAAAACAAGACTAACAACATGCTTCAACACCAGGTGTTGGACTATGTGTCAAATATAGCAGTAAAGGAATTCAATTAACTCCATTATATCCCAGATGCCAGCTTTTAGCAAGTCTCATACTGTAAAACTTTCAGAATTTCAGAAAGACCAAATTAACCACAGACACTGTGTTGTTTAAAGAATTCTGTATGTATAATAATATATTCCTTATCCCTGGTCTTATTAAATGCACCAATGTTATATTACTTGCTTCTGACAGGAACAAACTCAAACAGTGCAAATTACTTAATTGATTGAATCATTATACAGAATTCCATTAAATTTGCCTTGTAATGGCTGTAGTCACACCTCATGCTCAGTGATACGAGAACAGTCTTCAGATCTGCCGTGACCCTGACAAGGATAAAGAAATTACTGAGGATGAAAGAAAGAAGAATGAAATTACATTTGGGAGTATACAGTATAAAACCTTATCATGACTATACACAGATTTTAAATTTGCTTCCTAATTATTTTGTGGTCTATCTACTCTAACACACAACCAGCACATCCCTCCAAAGAGATATGCTTGGAGGCTGCCTGGGGATGCCAGGAAATAAAGCCAAATGTATTCACATGCACTATGGTGTGAATCTGCCATGCTAACAAACACTGGTAGTCATCTGTCTGCACAAGGGCCTTTCTCTTTCTGTCTTATTCATATAATGCTGATAAGTAGCCAGTTTGAGTGAGTAAACATAGAACATGCATGCAGTGATTTTCTCCAAAGCGTCTAACTATTGAGCAGTTAGAGGTTAATAGACTTGAAGCTGAGCCTTTACTATTATAAATAAAAAAATAAACATCCAACCTCTAGCACAGAGACATACTGGATAATTTTAAGCCAGCTTACTTAATCCTTTCAGTAATATATTCTTCAAATGCTGAAAAAATTACAGTAATTTACTAGAGAAATTAAATACGTTCATAAATAAACAATTTATAAGCATCCAATTAATCCTCTGTATCTGCTTTCCATAAAATATGCATTATCGCTTGAAAATATTTAGACTGGGGATTTTTGACAGTTTTAGTGGTAGCACGTGTTTCCAACCCAGTGAGAGTCCAATTAAGAACACTAATGACTACATATCCGAGAGGATGCCCTAAATTAGACTTGCTCTTTGAAATGGAATTCCCCAAGTGTTTTAATATCCAGCTAGCCTCTGCCTCCTTCAAACAGAGTTCCTAACGAAGCAAAAACGATTACCCTCCTTCCTTCTCATACAAATAATATACTTTCCCCCTAACAAGCAGGAACACCACAGCTTTGGCCTGTAGCCAGCACTAATCCCACGTGCTGTATTAACACTTACAATAACACTTACATAAGTCCAGGTGGACACAACTGAACCCTGAAAGAGTTTAAATCAACATGCTTGGTGTTAATTCCACACTGGGGATTTTGGTGTGAAATTAGTTATTTCGCAGTTGATGTCCAGTTGCGTCTAACAGTGAATCATTTCTTCTGAACCAGAGTTTATTCAAAGAACAGACTGCAATCTCATTGGTTTTAATGATCCAAAGAAGGCTTTTATAGATTTTGAGAGTAAAGATAACTTCCTCAGATGACTACTTCAGTGATTTCCTACATAATAGTGGTGATACTGAGAGTATGGATTGAAGAATGAACTGCACCCTGCTGAATGTGTTTCAGGCTTAGTACATCACTTATAACTTGGCAAAAGGAAAAAGGGTTTTTAGAGAAAATATCATTACTGTCCCTGCTTCATTCTCTCCACACGACTGAAAGTGACAAAACGATAGCAGAGGCTCAAAATTAGCTAAGCTCGTACGAAAGCACAGACCTAATTTATCAGTGACACTGTTCATTACACAGAGAAAAGTAGAGAAGGACAATGGATATGGATGTATTACAATACAATAGATTTTTTAAAAAATGCATTTTACATATGGCATAATGTTTTAAGATGAACAGGTGGTTCACATTTTTAATTAAAACAATGTAATCATTTTGAATAAAATTACCTGTGTGTAGGTGCAGGCAAATAGAACAATATATCTTTACTGGTTGATGGTTCATTCATTTCATTCATTTTCTAAGCCACTTAATCCTAATTAGGGTCAGAGAGAGGCTTTCATGTCATGTCATATCATGTCTTGTTCATCTCACTAACACATTCTTGTGGTCCAAACAAGTCAGATATATGTATCTTTTAACCCTTCCTAGGTATGTGCACAAGTCTGGAGGCATGAGTTCCACCAAAGTTTGCTGATTTTCTTGCTCAGAAACAATGGATTCAGTGTTTCACAAGTGTGATCAAGCAGCGAAATCACTGGATTATGTTGGACGATTGTACCTAACAACTAGCAAACAGAGTGATTAAAAGAGAGAAAACACAGGCACAGAGTTTGTTTTGGAGAGAAGCCGAAGTAGCAGGTTGCTATTGACAATCTGCTTTTGTAAGCCATGGTGGCGTGTTGCATCTCCCTGTGTGTGCGTTATTGATTGGTGTGTAGCTCTGTCGGGGAGTGATTGGGCAGGAAGGATAATCCTGCACATCCTGCTCCATGCCGGAGTTAGTGCGTGCTCTGGGAGAAACCGCCTTTGCTTGCCACTCTGCTGTGACCTGAATACAGAATGTGCTGTGGCGAAGTTTAACTCAGAAGAAAACATTGCTTCAGTACAGGTGTCTGCATAACTAGATGCCATGCTGTCTGAATACAAGGTTGTATTATCAAAGCACTGTTCTTTTCTTATTTTTTGTGTTACATGCCGGCTATTTACAATGCCGAAGATGACATTTTAGTGTACAGGTCATAAATATGTAACATTTTATCGATGTAGTATTTCACATGATAGAATTACAATAAACCATAAAAAAGATTATTAATAAAATACTCTTGCTGAAGGAAATTGCAACAAGTTTCTTTTTTCTTTCCTTCTTTCTTTTATAAAACCATTCTGGCTTCCTTATAAATGCTGTCTGATGTACTGGTCCTCTAAGACATTAAGAACTGAGCTGAAATTGACATATGTTTATGCCTATAAGCCACAAAGGAGAACATGCAGAAAAGCCACAGAGGAAGAGTTATGTCAGAAGGAAGGGAGCAGTGTATTGGACATGTATTAAATGAGGTGCAGCTAAATCACTCAGTTAGCTGATAGCAATTAAGGAGTTAAGAGAATGGCTTTTACTTTGGCAGCTGCATTTAAGCATCTGTGGTCCAGGTAATTTCAGCCCACAGGCCAAGAAAATAAAAACAGCTTGACTATGCAATTGCATGGTAGTTTAATAATGGAAACACTGGGATCTCAAGAGACAAGCCCATTTCTCCAAGAAACAGAACAAGTCCATTACCCTACATGTTGCCTACCTAATATTGCCTCTTACTCCTTAATTGAAACTGTTGGCTGTGTTATAAGAGGGAGCCAGACTGAAGGCATGGGCAAGGGGAATTGAGGGAATGGTGTGTGTGTGTGTGTGTGTGTGTGTGTGTGTGTGTGTGTGTGTGTGTGTGTGTGTGAGATTGTGTGTGTTTGTGTGGTATAGGAAGAAGGCAGACAAATTTAGAGGCTCTCTATTTCATCTCTGGTAGTACTATCTCTAAAAATATAAATGAGCAAACAGGAATGAGTGTGATGATGTTCCCAATGAGAGCACATTAACATCAAAATTCACTTGCATACAATACTCCAGCCTAAAATAATTAATAGCTAAATATGTGCAATTTGTTGCTACGGCAGAGAATTTTTCACTTAATTGAGGGGCTTATAAAATGTTATCAGACTAACCATATGTTGGTAGGCTTATATAACCATTTAAGCTCATTAATTGGACAGTACATATTAACCATCATACCAGCTCCACTGTAATGACCACTTGGGGGTTGCTTAATACAATCACAGCTCGATGCTATGCAAGGAATGCTGTTTTTTTGTTTTTTCAAGTATTTATTAATCTACTATGCAGTGTCTAATTATCATGAGTAAAAACTACAGATTTTATTTCTCCAGATAGTATTAAATGTTTTAAAGGTAAGGCTGATGTCTGATGCATCTTACAGCAGGTTTAGATGATAAAGTGAGTTAGGCAGTGCAATGGTTACACAACACAACTACACTGCACACTATTATGTGGCAGAAAACAAGATTTCATGGAATATCTGTATAGCTGCCGGCTATTTTGATAAGATCTCTTCTGACTTTGTACAAATTAATTTGTTCGATATGGTCTAACACTCAGTTTAACGTTTTTTCATGAAAATGTATTTGAATTGTTACAAATGCAAGCATGATGGCTCCAGTATTTGCCATTCCATCACAGTATGTTGTTATGAGTTAATATCACATTAACATTAACTATATACCCATAAATACCCTGTACTGGCCAGTGAGAAAGCTGTGCTTGCAACAGCTGGTAAAGAAGTTGTCAGAGGCTAAGGTGTGTTTTGGCAGAGTGAACTCCCTGATTTCAAACAAACATGAAAACTCATAAAAATCACTTCTTCCCAAGTCCCTCATGAAACAACAAGGCTATAAATTCATTACTCCAGTTGACTAATTGAGTGTGACATGTTCAGGAAAAAAGCAGGGAGGTAGAGCTGCACGCAAAGCTGCCTGGAGCAAAACCTGACAGGACAAGGCTGCTGTAGGTGCCTGTCGAAATTTTATGTCTGTTTCAGTGGTTGTATATGCCAAAGCCAGCAGGGCAGAAGGGAGCAGAGCAGGCAGTAAAAGTGCAATAATGCATAAGATGTATGAAGCAGAATAATTATTGTGGTGACAGCTAAGGGCTACAGCCTATGGCATGGAGTTATAAATAATACTAAACTAATTTAGAAGGGCAGTGTGCTGATAAACGACATTTGTGCATCATTTTGTAATAGGCACAATTATAACACACCCACCCACACATACACTCCTGTGGTCTAAAACATGGGACTTCAGATGCTGAACCTGCTGAATTCAGATGCGGTGCAACTGTCGTGTATGGCAGGGTACAGCAGAATGGCTGTAGTACTATTTAAATAATTTGAGACGATGCAAATTATTTAAAAGAGGTGTGCACAGTTGACTAAAAATAGTCTCAGATTTTGACCAGGCACTCTATTCGCTCTATCCTTAGAGAACATTATTACTTATACCAGAAATACCAAGACAAAAATTTTAGACATTGTAATTAATTAAGAGTAATCCCCCTCCCCCGAATGAGCCTGGAGCAGAGAGAGAGGGGGGGGGGGGTGTTGGGTGAGAGTAAATGACTTCCAGATTGCATTAATTGTAATGAGAAATAGTATAGCACAAATTACCACCATGCAAAGCCTATATATGAACAGATGCTATGCATATTTCATGTAACAGAAGAAAAGCCAAAGCTGTATATCTTGTTGCATTCTTGTTTTATTTCATTTATTATGCTATATGTTACAAACCAAACCAATCATGGTAATGCAAAAATATTACATTGGACCCTGAACGACAAGTAAACTGTATTCCTACTTGTTTGAGCTGCAGTATTAGGTAAACCATGAACACAAGTCACAACACTGTAAAAAGGTAATCTGTGTTTGGGCAGATTAGAAATAAGGTCACATATTGACACAGGAAAATAAAAAAACACTAGAGCGAACAAGACCTGAAGAGAAGAAGAGCAGAGGACAAGGGTGATTTAAAAAAAACTCTCTAATGAGCTCAGTGCAGTCTTTGTTGATAGTGTTATCAACTGTGGCCTGAGGGAAGCTGGGCAGTGAATTCAACCACATCTGAGCCTTTCCACCATTGCTGGAATCATTATAGACTTTTAGGAGACGCCACTTAAAAAATGTAGTGTTCTTAACAGGAAAAGATGCGACATTCTAGTTTTGTCTGGATGTAAACAGATGTTTAAACCTCCCCTTTTTCATCTTTTTTTATTGGTGATCAATTAGTTACACTGATGTAACAAATGAAATCATACATTTAAAAAAAATGAAATCATACAAATTAAAATTGCTCAGTATATTTTTCCAGTATATATAGTTTGACAGGAGTATGTGTTGTGAGCAGCCTTGTGTTTTGTTACAAGGTGGGTAGTATATATATATATATAGGGTTCAGTTGGAGATTTTTTCAAAAAATCTTCTGATGAGTGGGCAACCACGAAACAGGCTTGTTGGGATGAAATTGTAGTACTGTTATTTTTTCCCACATACAATATA
>JAOUQZ010000039.1:13331857-13346995 GCA_028564935.1 Neosilurus hyrtlii
GTTCAAACTCTTCTGCTATGTAATTTGAATTTATATATATATTTTTTCAATATATATATATATATATATAGAGAGAGAGAGAGAGAGAGAGAGAGAGAGAGAGAGAAATATTCAGACATAACTTGTGTTAGACTCAGTTTAACTTGATTAGAGATATGTGTCGTTGTCCACTTCAAATTACATAGCAGAAGAGTTTGAACGTGACTTCAATATAATACATCCTTTTTTTGCAAAAGTATATATATATATATATATAGAGAGAGAGAGAGAGAGAGAGAGAGAGAGAGAGAGAAAGAGAGAGTCATTGCCTACCCGCTTACAGTAGTTTACACATAGCGGTGTCACTTCTCAAGCATGTCACCTCAATGCTTGGCAGACTAACTTGGAGGCATGTACACAAAGCTGAATGACGTAGGCCCAGCTTTGTGATTTTAGACACAAACGCAGTGCCATATCAGTTTCTTTAGAGCACCAGACCTCTGTAACAATATTCAAAGAAACACACAAAAAGTCAAATAGTTATTTTGACCCATGAAGAAGAGCTGAGTTTATAGTTTTCACAGAATGAGCATTGTAAGACCGCAGTCGTGTTGCCAGAACCATGCATGGGCCAGCAGGTGTTTATGTAGATGTATGAATATGAAAAGTGACACTATGACACTAAGAGTTTGAAGGAAAGAGATATGCTTTTATTAAGTCTCTCCCCTGAGATCCCACACTCCTCTGGCCTCACTGATGTGCCACTCAGTGTGCTCGACTCAGTCTGCCTCATCACCGACCTGAGAGTCAGTGACGGCAGGGACACGTTCACATGAAAAGCCTATACTGTTTTATCTGATCTGAGGGCAGCGAGACATCAGTCTCACAATCTCTCACCCAGACCTTCTGCCTGGAACATGTGAGACATCTGCCAACACATGCTGGGAGTCCAGAGGCAATTTAAAAGAAATGCATAGTTAAGTGCACAGGAAAGGTCAAGCTTCCTAATGCATAAATAATTAGCATGTTCGCCTCACAGCAAGAAGGTCTAAGTTTGATTCCCATGCATGTTCTCCCCTTGTTTATGTGGGTTTCCTCCGGGTACTCTGGTTTCCTCCCACCATCCAAAACCACAGTGGGCTAATTTGGCTGTTCCAAATCCCCCCTAGGTGTGAGACTGAGTGTGAATGGTTGTGTGTGTCCGTTGGCCCTGTGATGGTCTGGCAAGCTGTTCACGGTGCACCCTGCCACTCAGAGTTGACCGAATGCGCGCCAGCCTCCACCTATTAAGCGGCTTAAAAAATAAATGAATGAATAAATGAATGAATGAATAAATATTTTTCAGACTTTTTTTAAACTGAGTTATGCCACCAATAATACAAAATAAAATGGGGTTCAGACATAGTTTATAGCAGCAGCCTATATATATATATATATATATATATATATATATATAGTTTCACTCAATCAAAACATCACAAGAAATACTCTTCAGACCTGGCTGTGACATCGGTTGAACTTTCTCTCTCTCTCTCTCTCTCTCTCTCTCTCTCTCTCTCTCGTAATCTGAACTACACAGCATCTGGACATGTAGAACATGTGGTAAATACAAGGGGAAAAGAGTGTAGCAGAGTAATTTTTTAAATAAGTTATTTTAATTGTGTCTAAGCAAATAAAAACAGATGAAAATACAGATTAGCACTGCAAAGCACACTCAGGCCCAAACAGTGCAGCACTTGAAAGAAGTGCACTTATTAAGGCACTCGTGCTATTATTACACACCCTACAGATGTATAGGTTCCAGTTTCCTCCAAGTGGGTGCTGGCTTACAGGCTGTACTGTTTTCTCCAGAGTACTCAGTGATGGCTTAATAAGAGGAGAGGACTTATAGTCACAGTCTGTATCCTCATAAATTTAATAGGACAGTTAGCTGTTCCAAATTGCCCCTAGGTGTGCGTGGGAATGGTTGTGTGTTGGCCCTGTGATGGACTGGCAGGTCCACCCTGCCTTCACACACAACCAGCTGAAATAGGTTTCAGCTTCCCCAGCACCTTAGTACGATTAGGCGATTCAGTTAATGAACGAATTTACTTTTTTAACAGCACCAGCCCATGTCCAAAATCAAGAGAAATTCCTTCACCTTGTGCTTACAATAGGTTACATAAAGGATATTATCTGTTGAAAGTAAAATTAAAACTAAAAACAATTAATTGTAAATAATCTCTGACTTGTGTTATACTTAAGATAATACACCAGCACATCATTTGATGCTTTAACTCAAGTTTATTTTTATTTATTTATTTATTTATTCTTTCTAAAATAAACACATTTGAATTTTGAATCTTGCAAGACATTAAAAAAGTTGAGACAGTAAAAACCTGCAAACAGGTCTTAAGCTGTGCAACACTACAGTTCATGGTTCACTATTTTTTGTTTTTAAATTAACCAAACCTTTTTTTATTATTATTATCGGTGGAAGTTAGAACTGCAGGCAGGTCAGTCCAGCACCCATATCCTCTTCTACCACATCCATGTCTTTGTAACATTTGTAGAATTTGGTTTTGTGTTGTCTTGTTAAAATATGTTCTTGGAAAAGATGCTCCTCCAAAATCTCAGTGTACTGTTCAGCATTATTGCCACCACAGACGTACTTTATACAACCATATTCCAGGACAGACCCTGGCTTTTGGACTTATTGCTGGTAACAGTCTAAATAGTGCTTTTCATCTTTAGTTAGAAGCACACAGTATTTATTTTGTAAAAAATACTGGAATGCTGATCCATTTGGCCACAGTTCATGTTTCCATTGTGTGACAGTCCATCCCAGATGCCTCTAATCCTACAGAAACCAGTGGTTCTTTTAAAAACAGTTAACATAAAGCTTCTTTTACTGCACACTACAATTGTAACTGCAATTTGTGGATATTTGTAGCTTTGTGGCTTCATATTGTAGTGTGTCATGTTGGGAAGTCATACAAATTTTAAACTTTTAATGCTTCTCTCCAATGCAAAGCACAAGCTAAAGGTATTTTCTGTATCATCTTCTTGGACGAGGAGCCTAAATTAATTTGACTGATAATGACATGCATTTCATAATCTGATTGGATTTTGTGGCAATTGACAGTTAGGCACCAAGGGTGAGGTGTATGTTGCTGAATAGCTCCAAGTGACCATGACAAAATTTAGATTTAAGCATTATCCTTATTATGCTTATTAGCTCAGAATAATATTTAAAAATGCAACCACTACTTTTATTGGGATCAAACACTCATGATAAATGGAACATTATGTCCTGGTGATGTGTATTTGGTTTGTCTAATATTCTTGCTAATGCATATATTCAGAATTTAGTCCACAATTTTTCGTGATTTATGGGTGGATTAATCACCTGGAAAGCAGTCATGCTGGAAAACTGTTTTACAGTTACTTTAACTGCTTTGTGCTCTACATTATAACCATCCGATCTTGTTTTACCACTTTAAAGAGGGAGAAAATCTTTTTTTGGGTGGTAGAAGGAGCTTTTGGCACAGTGATAACTTTTATACTTTCCTGCTTTTATTTGCATATTTGGTAAAAGTAATCCAAAAGAAACTAAAAAATTGAAAAACATTACTTTTTTTAATGTGTTACTTATATATACTAATATAGTTTTTTAAAAACAATTTTAACAATTAATCAGTAATTGGTTGAAAAAAAATCCTAGATTTAAAAAAATCCTCCTGTTAGTATAAACTAAAACTCTTTTTTTTTTTTTTTTTTTTGCCTCAGGCTCAGTGGATGGCACTGAAGTGATTGATTTCTGATTGGTGGAAAGCCATCAAATAATTCTTGGTATTCATTTGCAAGCCTACTTATCCATTGATATCTGATAAGTTGAATAAATATTTTGAATGAATTATAAAACATTCGACTTTTGTATGATATGGGAAATTCTTCAGTAATAATAATGTGTATATTATATTTAGCTTGCCATTTTGTTATTTATTGTATGGGGAAAAGATGACCAAACTTAACTAATCAGGAATTTATTTTGTTATGCACACGTGGAGCCTGTTGTGTAAGATTTTACTGCCACATCTGCACCATGTTAGATCAGAAGGTGGCAGCATTGAAGTGCATTCATACTATTTTCCTTAAAGACTTAACACAATTCAATACTTTTGAAGTTATTTTGCACCTGTCTCAAAGGACTATTTTCATTAAAGAGTTTTGTAATGCAGAAGATCTTTATTAAATAATAAGTGTTTTTACTCAAATAATTACTGAACAGTGAATAATGTCAGGTCTTTCATCTGTATTTCTCTGCCATTTTCTCTCGATCTCTTTCAGTTTCTCTCTTTTCCCTCTCTGATGTTGGTCCCTTTTCTCTGTGTATGTCAGAAAAACAAATAACCATAGCAGGATGGTTTTATGGTTTTATGAATTTTGCATTATTTCCATTTCTATTTTTAAACTCTTTAGTCCTGTTCCTTTTAAGGGTCTCTTTCCTCTAGAATTGTGTTTGTGAATGTCCATGAATCATATCTAGAGGGTTCATGAATTGTAACATTTTCTTGCAGGGGTGGAAACCGCAACCAACAGTATATACTTATCATCTTGTTTAATGAACTAAATGGGTTTAATTCAAACTGCAATAACTCAAAAACAAAGAATACTCTTAATGGCTCCAAAATATATAAATGTACAAATGTTTAAAATGGGAAAATAGGAATTGTGGAATTTTGTATGAAAATAAATTGGTACTGAGGGCGTACATCAAAATACAGTGTGTCCTAAAAGACGTAGAAAGAATTAACACTTTTTAACAAAATATATTTCTGGAATGCCTTTGACTGAAGAAGAAACTACTGAAATCAGTTTTACAGCTACAGCACAAAGAACAACGATCATTTAAAGGAATTATGTACATGCATAACATGATGTGTCAACACAAGCTCACCATGAGCGGGAGATATGACTCTGTGTTCACACAGACAAGTTAATCATTTAAAAACAAAGTTATAATTTGTAGTATCACAGTTAAAATAACCCATGGTCCAATGGCCCCAGGTAGTCAAGTTCACTATTTAATCTACATCTACAGCTATTGGTCTTTGTACAACACTTCCTCATGGTCCTTATTGTTTGAAAGACAGTTCTGTGCCTGTCTTAAATTTACAACTTTTCAACTTTTGGATTACCTTCTTTATTAGTGTGGTTTTAGTTGCCACATTGTAGATTTAAAGGAACCAAAAAGTGATTTAAGTGCAAGGGTTGACACGGTCATCACTCCACAAAGCATGCTGAAATGTATGGAATAAGGAGATGAAGAATGATGGATAAGGAACTTGTAAATCATTAAAATGAGGAACTGTAAAAGGTACCACTATGAGCATTAAAGTCAAAGAGTGCCCCACACTTGGGGTATGTTAGGTCAACAGTCTGCCTCCTTTTCAGTGTCAGCATCAACGGTAAAACGTCCTCAGCTTTCAGAATGAGTAGGATCGAGCCATGTGCAGCTTGAGCAGAGAGGAAGAAGGAGGAGGCAGTGTGTAAGAAAGGCACTAGAGGAAAACCAAACTCCTCACCCAGGGACTGTTTTTTTGTGAAAACGTGTTTCCTAACTGGGTCTCAGAAGAGCAGGTTTACCGGCTGTTGGAGAAGCCTTCCACAGATGGCCATATCCAGAGCTGCTGGTGGTAATCGTGGTTTTCGGTCGACCCAGATCCATTTTCCTAGAGCGACTCGCCCTCTGAAATCTGTTTCCTCTGCTGATAAAGCACCCCTCCCAGCTTTCCCTTATAGCAGAAAAAGAGGACCAGTTAGCACCTTAAGAGCTTCCTCTTAACTCTTGCTTATAGCAAGCATTTTTGTTTTGGTTCCTCCAGGCTTTGTAAATGACTTGTTAAAATGCAACTAGTCTTCTGTTTTGACTCTAAATACAGTATAACATCTGGGGAAAGTAAATGATTTCATGTCATTGGCTGAAGAACTGATTATTAGACTGCTATTTTCTGAGACTAAAAAGTATAATGTATTACCATTTAGCCTCATTATTCTGCTGTTTTGACTGTAACAAAATGTGGGTAAGGGTGTCATGGTGGGGTAGTGGTTAGGTAGGGATAGTGGCCCTGGGTTCTAGTCCCAGGCTCAACGAAGGTATTTAAAGTGCAAAGTTTGCATGTTCTCCCAGTGTTTGCGTGCGTTACCTCCAGCTACTCCGGTTTCCTTCTACAGTCCAAAGACATGCACATTAGGCTAACTGGTTATTCCAAATTGCACCTAGGTGTGAGGGTGAATGGTTGTGTGTGTTAGTACTATGAGGGACTGGCGAGCTGTTCAGGGTGTACCCTGCCTTCGCCCAGAGTCGACGGATATAGACTCCAGCCTCCCCGCAACCCTAGTAGAATTAAGTGGTTGGAAAAATGAATGAATGAACAAATTAATGAACAAATTATTAATAAATGTGGGTAATTTGGGTAATTTTTAGGAGAAATTCAACAACACTGTCCTATGATTGTCAGGTCCCCTAATTTAAGAATGGTCACCACTTTCCCCATTGTATAATCCTTTCCTTCAAAACAAAGCTCTTACACCTTTCATAATCTTTCCTGACCTTTTCATAGTCTCAGTGCACAAATATGGAATAACCACCAATTGACAATAATAATCTAAAAAATGTAAAAAAAAATTATGACATTAAAAAAAAGTCGCTTTCAAGAAATCTAGTCTGTTTATGTAAATTGATCATTAATGATAATATTGCACAGACTGATTCTCTATAAGTTCAGAATAATGAGAAGCTTCATTAGCATAATTTCCTTTGATTCAGAGGAGACGTTCACTGAATATGGAGGAATGTTTCACTGTGATGCACTTTCATACCGTATGTGTGTTTTGTGTGTGCACCAAAGTGTGATGCCTGCACATTTTCTCAAGGCCTTTTTTTTTTTAACATATTTTGACTTCCTGAGTGAATTTACTCAATCATTTGCAATAACAAAATGATGCAACAATACCATTAAACTGTGTTTCTGTTTGATTATATATCAGGTGTTTATGCAGCACAAGGTAAACTATGAAGAAATATCCGCTGTTTCTTAAAAAGACTTTCTGAAATACTCTACACCCCAAGAACTGTGGTTGGAGAATAAAAGAGAAAAGGCAGTGTAGCTTCACCTGTTGACAGGAAATAGGAACGTGCTGGTTTCCTGTTCCCCCTCGTAACCTTCATTTCTGTGCTACAAACCCCTCAGGATTTCACTCAGTTAGCACAACAAAACATGCTTTAATCTAAACGATGATTTCCCTTCTTAGCTTTTTAAAGTAAACTAGTAAACTTAAACTAGCAAATGAAATAATTTGTTATGGATGCAGATATTAAGCTTTACAGTTTACAGTAGGAAAGCACAGTAAAAAGTTTCATAAATAAAAAGTTTAATTAAATAAATGATTTCATGTAATTATTGTCCATCTGTATAAGCTACTAAAGCATGTGTAGAAACGATATGTCAAAAAGAGGCCCCCTTACTAATTTTAGTGTGTGTGTCAGGTGCTATTATTGATACCCACACACTCCAGCAACTTGACTAACGTGCTGTTTCTGTTAGTTTGTTAAAGAGCAGCGCCGTGAAGGGAACAGCCCTGTCCACACCATTTCCAGAGATGGAGATGTGGTTAGAAGATAACTAACGTCCACACTGGGGCCATGGACGTTTTACTGGTCTGGTTTGGTTTGGAGGGGCCTCACCTCTGCATCTTCTTTCAAAAGATACACAATGCTTTTTTCCGAACTCACGTTCTCCGGGTATTTTGAGCCCTGATACAATGAAAATGAGAAGGCACAAGCACCACCACATGTTAAAACCTGCTGTATACTGTATTTGCTGGTACACTGGAGGTTTTGTCTGGTAATTAATATCTTACAGGTTTATAACGAAGATTTTATTACCTGCAAGGTCTGGTCTGAATGTTGAGCTTACTTCCTCTTGCTTTGTTTTATGTCTCTTTTATTTTTAACATGATGGTAAAGCTTTTAATTATGAAAAGCTACTCTACTTACCACTTTAATTACATGTTCAAAACAATACGTAAAGAATAATAGACAATGGGGCAGCACATTTGTATAGAGGTTAGCAATGGCACCACCCAGCATATAGGTTCTGGATTTAAATCTCACAGCCGACCGCTGCCTGACTGCGTGGAGTTTGCAGGTTCTCCACGTGCTTGTGTGGGTTTCCTCCAGGCACTCATGTTTACTTGCATAGTCAAAAGGCATGTACATTAGGTCAGCTGGCTACTTTTCCATAAGTGTAAATGTGTGTGAATGATTGGTTGTATCCGTGTTAGGCCTGCAATAGACCGGTGACCTGTTCAGAGGTACCAACCTCTCACCTGAAGTCAGCCAGGATTGGCTCCAGTGACCCCCATGCCAGTGACGGATAAGGGCTGTATATAATGGATGGATGGATAAAAGTCAATGGGGATTTCTGTTATAGGAAGCGAATCAAGTAGTATAGTGTAGTGTAGTAATAGTGTGATGTGTTACCGCACCAAAGTCCCTCTTATGTTGTAGCCATTCCTCAGGGCTACAACATATTTTTCTTATATAATAATGGCACAATGTACCATAACTTGTTAGAATATCAGCACTTGCCTGGCCATTAAAGGACTAAAAAGTAAATTAAACAATCTGCAACTCATCAGAATTGAGAGAGCGCTGTGTTATGGTATTGCAATAAATGTGTTTTGAAGTATGGCAGTTTCATATTCTGAGAAAAACTGTCAAATTATTAAACATAGGATGACTTCACCGTCAAGTTACCATAACACTGTTGTGACCTTATTGTAACGACACAACAGAACACACAGTACTATTAACTTTATTCCAGTGTGCAAACACAGCATCCTGTGCCTCTTTCAAAATAAGTTAAGACTTACATTTGAGAACAAAACGATTTAAAAGAAATTATAAATGGGGTCAGTAGAAAATGAGTCCAGTGTAACGGCAGTTCGTTCGCAGATAGAAGGATTTGAACCTTGAGTGTGTCAAAAAATGACCCACATATCATTTTTAAATTTTGCTGAAAATACATCCTTTCTATTATGGTATGTATCAATCACCAAAATTATATATTTTAAAAAAAAAAGTGTTATGCCTCAATTTTAAGGTAATGGCTTTAACATTTTTTGCTCATTTCTCTGGATTGGCGATACCAAATTTAATCAAGTATCTCTTATTTTAAAGATCAATACCTAGCAGTGCTTTTAGATTAATATGCTGCTGTCTGTATGTTCAGTAGCTTTGTAAATATACTGTAAATAAATATACTTTTACAAAATCACAGTTTATGCTGTTAATAGCAATTACAGTACTGATCACCTCCCTTAAATTAAAATAATATATAATAAAATACATGTGTATATGTAAAAGGTTTGTTTGTTTTACACTGAAATAATGACCAAAAATATCATTTGTTTAAATTATGTAAACATAATTAAGGATGGGGATTTACAGAGCAGTGTTCAATAGAACAACATGTACACTGATCATTACAGTAAATAAGGTTACAGAATGCCAATCCTTAACTCTCATTTTCTTCAGTCTCTCTGTCTGTATAATCCTTTTCAGTCATGTTTTTCTTACTAAAAAAAGTTAAGACCTCCCAAATTACATATACATATATTATATATAGATAAATAAAGACATTTTATCTGTATAAAAGAAAAGGAAAGTGTACTTCTTCACACAGTAGGTCAGGCTCCTCACTATGCTGTTGGAATGTCCCTGGCCCACACATTTTAGTGTTTTCCAAATTCCTGATTCAGTTAATCAGCTAATTAACAGCTCTTACTGAATTAGTGGGTGTGTCTGAGCTGGAAAACACTAAAATGTGTAGGACAAGGGGGCATTCCATTGGTTGGGAACTTGTTAATCCCCTCGGCTGTAGAGGTTTACTGAATAAACAAATATGCATTTAGCACTAAGTAAGAAAAGCCAGTATTGTCATTTCTTACTTTTTTTGCTTATAATCTCCATACTAATTCATATCTATAAAAAAAGACCTAATATTATCAGTTTATATATTTGAAAGGCCATGTTCTATCTCCTGCGCTGACTGATTCTTGTTGAGGAATATATTTGATATTTCCCCCAAATAATTCCTATAGGCTGAAGGTTAGCTAAAAAAAAATAATAATAAATTTATATGTGATATTGTCCCCACCAAAAAAGAAAACATTAAAACACCCTCTAAATTAATTTACAAAAGCACAAGCCTGTCTAGTCCAGAGACAAGTGAAAAAGTGTTTGAATGCTTAGACAACAAGAATGAGTTGCAATTCAAAACGAGAAAAAGTTATAAAATGCTATTTTATTTTCTCATATATTCTAACTCACACATTTTTACTTTAAACACGTTTCGTGACCCATAACACTCATTTATTCTTCATTCATTCTTAGGTAAGGTCATGTTAAAGTATGCTGGATGGAATGGCATTTGTAAATATATCTAGAATTTCAACTCATTTCAAAATTAGTGTGCCTGATTTTGTTTCTTGGGCCGTGACATTATTGTGCGGCATCATTCACATAAAAAAATTACCAACAGCTGTAGTCCTCTTCCTCCGTAATCCTCAGCCTATCCTCTCTCATCCTGCTTGGCCTACTTGTTATTACGGGCAAATTTTCTTGTTGGGGTCACAAACATATTGCGTGATTCTTTAACAGTATTTTAGGCGCTTTTCCATACTCACTCGTGCGTAAGATTAATTTCTCTGCCTCCACTCGATTTTTTTTTCCCTGTCATTTCGCCATAAAGAGGGTAAATGTCAGGCATGCCTGACTCCTTCTACTGACACATCCATTCCAGCAGATGATTACCATAAGGAAATTGACACTTTAGTGTGCACAAGGGAATTTAATTTACTCTGACATCTTGCTGCATAATGTATTCCCAAAGAACGTGAGGCTCTGGATTGAGATTTTAAATAAATGTGACTATTAATGTGATTACTGATCTCAAACACTTCAAACTTATGCATCTAAATCAATTATGGATTACAAGTTGTTTAAGCATCTAAAGTATGGGCTGTTTAAAGGTCCAATAAAAGAACAACAGACTGCTCACTTATATTAGTCCATCCATAAATGGAACTCATCTAATTGAGCTAATGACTTTTAACTGCTACATGTATCTGTGGTGAATCCTATGAGATATTAATTTCTATGAATTTGTTTTAATACATGATATATATTTTAATTCCAATGTCTACAATATAGTATATAGTGAATGTGATTAAAATCAAACTGTATTGATTTGCACTCCAGTGAATCAAGGTTTGTTCATAACAACAACAATAATAATAATAATAATAATAAAATAACAACAACAAAACAACAACAACAACAACAACAACAATAATAATAGTAATAATAATAGTAATAATAATAATAATAATAATAGGCGCAGTAGTGGCCCGGTGTTTTGGTGCTGGATTACTGATCCCAAGGTTGGGGCTTCAAGCCCCACTATCAAAGGGTTGTCACTGCTGTCCCCCCAGTGCAGGTTAATGCTGCTAACTGGGTTATCAAAGGCTCGCCATGTCTCTCACTGTCTATGGTAGGAGGCAGGTAAAAGAACCATTGCTGATTTTCATCAAGAGTAGGCTGCATCGCTGTCGTGTTTCTACCGTGCGATGGCCTGGCGAGCTGTCCACAGTGTACCCTTGCCCAGAGTCAGCTGAGATGAGTGCCAGCCTACCCGCGACCCTAATTAGGATTAAGCTATTCAGCAAGTAAATGAATGAATGAATTATTAATGATAATTATATTATTATTATTATTATAATGATAAGTGTAAAGCTCTGCAGGTGGGATGTTCCAGGTTAGTAAAAATAACACAGTTGGAATTTTGACTTTCCATCCACCTGTAGTAGGGCGGTCCTTTAAAATCACAAGTCAGAAAGCTCCAACCTCTGAAATTTGTTGGAATAGCTGAAAAAACCCTCCTGGTGACCTTTTCCTCATTCAGACATCATTTACCCCTCCTTCAATGACCTTAAGGTTTCACCCTGAGGATCCCCAAGAGGTGCTGGAAATAAACAGGGCATATAAGGATTAAAAAGAGAATGAAAATAAAAATTGTAGCATCAGAATTGATTGAAAACAAATGAATCTATGAAAAGGAAACGTTGTAAATGGTAAAGAAAATCATAAGTGAGTGTAACAATACTTGACTTATGAAATAATGCTCAGATCAACTCGAGATGTGTTCTAAAGGATTCCTTGACCAAGAATTTAGCACTTTAAATCCTTAAAAATATTAATTAGTAGTCAGAATATGAATTAAAATGAAGTTCTGGGTGGCCACCTTGGATTTTTGCAAATTAAGTGATATTTGCCAACAAGTTTTTTACTGTAATTTATTTATGTTATTCCAGAGACGTTTCTGATTTAAAAAATGTCGAGAAACCTTTCATTTTAATTTCTCTAAATAATTGAGCATATGTTGACTGGGCTATTTAAGTGAAAACAATGTGAAACGTAGCTCTGAAGGGTATGTACAGGGGTTAGGTTTGAGTAAATGCTTTTTCCCACTAAGAGAAACCAGTTACATAATATTTTGAAATGGATAAATACATAATTAAAAATGTTAATGCTAACACCACCCCCTATTTCCAAGGATCTAATTTTGTTGTTTTAAAAGTTTTTATTCATTTTTAGAATAGAACAGAAAGGAATATAAAAAAATTCCTTTGCCATCCAATGCATAAAGATCTGGTACAAAATACAAGACATTAAATTATTTGAAAAATAAGAATAATTTTAAACATGTGAACATAAATAATACTACGCCCGCGGGTAGTACGCCCACTTGTCAACAATTGATGTTTTTCATATAACGAATGTTTAGCATTGATACAGTCACTTATGATTTTCTTTACTATTGACAACATTTCCTTTTCATAGAATAATATATTTATTTTCATTCTCATTCTTATATGCTCTGTTTATTCCCAGACAAAAAACTGCCTCTTGGGGATCCTCAGGGATAAAGGTCGTTGAAGGAGGGGTAAATGTTGTCTGATTGAGAAAATAATTCACCAGGAGAGTGAATGTTGCTATTCCAACAAATTTCAGGGGTTGGTGCTTAGACTTTCTCACTTTCGATTTTAAAGGACCACCCTAGCCTGTAGCAGGACATGATAGACAGAGTAATAGAGTCATGGTGTCTGGTAATAATAATAATAGTCAAAGAAAAAGCTAACAAATGATTATACATATACCATATCTATCCAATGTATTATTTGTCTGAAGACTACACAGTGGTCACTGATGGTAACATATTAAAAATATTTTATTATAAAAAAAAAAACTCATTGATTTATTTTGGTAGTATTTACGATATCTGAGAACATTTAATGACACAAAATTGCTTGAGGTGTCTCTTTTTGAATATTCAAAGAGATTTTTAATAATTTCTGGCATGATAGATTTTAATCTAGATGATTTTTTTCACTATAATTTTGAAATAATGTTTGTAGTTTATCATTTGTCGATGCAGACAGAACATGCTGTTTGTGTGTGAGATTATGGCATGTCCTGGTATTTTCCCATGCTCCTGAGCTTTCAGATGCAATTATTTATGCTGAGTCAGTGGGATTTGGTGGTATCTCTGTAGTTTGGAAGCTCCTGCTCAGCTCTGGTAGTGCTGATTGGAACCCAAGTACAGTTTGCTGACTCATGCCACTTGTCTGTATTCCCTCTGCCTGGCCTCTGGCCTATGGAGTGGACCTCCACCATACGTCCATGTTGTAGATTTATAGCCCAAGATGAAACCATGATATCCACTAACACAGTGCCATGAAAACTTCTAAGCATATTCAGTAATCATCCAGTGAACCTACCCAGCATACCAGAGCAGGTAATCCTGCAGCAGCCCAATATCATCCATGTTTCCTCACTCATATAAACCAACTGCCTGTGAAAGACCTCCTGGTTGACTGGAGATAAGAGGAGCTACTACAAATGACTCAGCAACAACCTGGGAGGGTCAACCATAAGGATCACTGGGAGAGAAAAGTTAGTATTCTCCAACAGGTTTATTGCCTGCCAGTAGCCATGAAGCAGTGTACTGGAAACATAATTTATAATATAATGACAAAACATGGGAATGAAACGAGTCTATTCATTTTGACCAAACATGTTCCCATTCTCATTATTTATTGACAACTTCTATAAATATTAATGTAAAAATGATATCTCTTGGAATAATTGGTAGCAGTATAATCATCTACATCCATTTTGAGTCAAATGATTGGTTTTATTATAGAAATAAAGAATTGGCTAAGGATGTTACTCATCAGATCATGGAATCAATGAGTTTAATATGACTGGAAATGACAATGGTATATTAAAATAAATGCTTCATAAAGCATTTAAATAGGATTACATGATTATAAAGTGCATAAAAATTGCTTTGCTTAATGTGGAGTTCTTTAGAATTTATTATGAAGTTAAAGCAATAAAAACAATAGTGCAATAATTTTGCAAATTAAGGTACAATTCAACTGAAGTCACAAAGCCAAGCAATGGTTAAAATAATAAAGTGTGACAAAGTGTCATATGTGTAGTGTGTAGGTTTTAATAAAAGGAGTGAGTGAAACAGGGTCATGTGGTTGATGGAGTCTATAGACTAAGCTACCAATAGAGAATAAATTGCCACGTGATCTTTTTTTTTAATTTTATTTTTAGCTGCAGGAAAAGCAATACAATACGTATTATTATTGAAATAATGAAAATTCCTTTTTAAAACAAATAAATAAAAAACAAAGTGTATGGGAAGTTCCTGATACTGTATTGTATGAAGATAGCATAAGTTCTTGCCAATGAAGCCCCCTGCAGATGACACCTCTATGGAAGTGAGGCATGAGACAAAACCAGAACCCATAGCACATGAAGTCATCGCAAGAAAGTGAAAAACAGACAACCATGGCCTTTATATTACCACAATATGATTAACATACAGGGAAAATATAGGAAAAATATAGGAAGGATAGGCTACCTGCTGAGGAAGATGTCCAGTGAAGACTATGGAGTTGAGAGTGAAGAGAGGGTGGTGATTAATATTGGGTGAAGTGACAGCTCAGTCATAATATGCTCCAAATATAAATATGTAT
>JAOUQZ010000039.1:13353155-13379701 GCA_028564935.1 Neosilurus hyrtlii
TATATATATGTGTGTGTGTGTGTGTGTGTGTGTGTGTGTGTGTGTGTGTGTGTGTGTGTGTGTGTGTGTGTAAAATGTGTGTTTACTTCTTGATTTTTATAGTTTTAAACATTTTTATATTCAGGGAGGGACAGTCCTACTACTAATGAGGGGGCAGAAGAACAAGAAGAGGCCATGCCTGTCCCAGAGGACTTGTCCACCAGTACAGGTCTCCAGCACAACAATCGGACTGACAAACCGACAGGTGGGTGAAACCAATGTTTAAAAAGCCCCTAAAATCACCATTACTTTTACACTTGTACTCATAGTCAAATCAATGATTCAGATCATTTACCAGTTATGGTATTGAAGAGTTATGGTATGGAAAAAAGTAAAACAAAATTTTAAAAAGTTTAAGAGTAATCCACTGAATTTACTCCAAGAAGTTGGAAAAGAGCCATCAGATAAAAAATATAATCATGTATTTTTTTTTAAATACCTGCAAGAACAATAAAAGTACTGAGGAAAAGGAAATATTCAGTGAGAAGTTAGGAACAAATATAACAGGAAGACACATTTTGAAATGTAATGCTGCATGTAGCTATCTTCTTTAGGGCATACAAAGCACTTTAATCCAGTTCTTTAGAAAGTGTGGATTGACATATAAATTGTAATGACTTTTTATAAATGCTGTGGTCCTTAAAAAAAAAAAAGCAGCAGTGGAATTACAATTAATATGTTATCATGTGTGGTTTATTTAGCCCCTCTTTTCTGTACATTGATGAATATGATTAGAATGTTTATGTTCCGTTTTGTCCATATTCAGAAACAGAAATGAGAAGGCAGGAAACAAGAAACTGTTAAACACACACACACACACACACACACACACACACACACACACCTCAAAGCAATTATTTCGTTGTTGCAAAGACTTCACTGGTTTACTCTTAATAAATATTAGTAAGTACATAGGCAAATTAAATTACCACAATTAAACACCACAATTAAATTACAACACAAATCATATCGTAGATTACAGACCAGCTTATTAACTCAATTATTGTTGCTACATGTTAAGTTGGTCAGTAAGGTTGTTTAAAATATTTAAATATCTGGAAAACACCTGGCTAGATGTTTATTAGCTCCGATAGTTTCGGTGTCCTTGGTGAAGACGAGCAATCTTACAGCATTCTATTACATGTAATGAAAAAGATACCCATCAGGTAAAATAGAGATCTCTTAGTACATGTTATCTTAGTATAAGAGTGCCAGAACGGCACAGGATTATGAAGTAGGTTAAGCAGAAGCAAAGTCTGCGATGTGGATGGGAATGGACCTGGCTAAGCTGAGGTTAGCAGATGGCCTGGTTAAGATCTTGATGTATTTTAGTTTAGGAATTTTCCCCTCCAGTAGTTCCAGATTAGCTTGCCCCAAACACTTTGAAGCTGTAGTATTTTAAAGAGAGAGAGAGAGAGAGAGGAGAAAAAAAAACAGTAAGATGTCGGAGGAAACTGAAATAGGATGTGCAAGAGTTTCCTAAGAAGAACTTGCCAGAACACAGTTTCAACACTCATACGGAGAGATAAAATGTTCAGGAGCAACACCAGACAGGCAACGGCGACACTACATGTACACACAAGAATACAGGACTGCACCTGCACATTTTGCCATGCTTTCACTTCAACTGCCAACCTACACACACACACACATACACACCCCTTACTATACTTGTGAGGAGCTTCCATTGACATAATTGCTATAGTGTAAATTACTTCTAATTTCTAGAAAAACTGAACTGTGTAAGCAAATTTTTTTTTTTTTGCTTAATGGAAATGCGTCGGCCAGACTCATCCACATTAAACAGTGGTTAAAAAGTACTCAAGCTTGCTTCGGAGCAGCGGAGTGTTAGAAACCCTGTAACAAAAGTACATTGTGGTCAGTGGTGTTTATATGTCATTCACGCTGGCAGCACCACACGGATAGCTATTGATTAGTCATTTCACTTCTCACTGACACACTGTCAGCATGATTTCTAAAAAGTCCTTTCCACAACAAAATGCAACCTCACTAGGATGAAGGCCCAACGAATGGGGGGGGGGCTATCATAAAGATTGGTCATTTAACCAATTTATTGACATGAAAGAAAAAATATCAACATTAAAATATTTATTTATTTATTAAACCTTATGGAATGCTGAACTTTATCTCCAGCTGTCTGACAAGTTACATGTTTTCAAGATAAAAATGTTCTACTTCAGAGATTCGTATTTTGCAGGATAATGGGTTTTAAACAGGCTATTTGATACAGGCTGTAGATAATCTTAAATTTTGCCTGTGTGTGTATGTGTGTGTGTGTGCACTGTCCTTGAAGATGTAATCAGCCAGTGTGTGAGAGGATGTGACTATTATATCTTTGCAGTGCATCACTGCTTCTCAGATTAATGCAGAAACTTGGTAATGGAGCAGTAGCTATCTGTGCTGATCATTTACTCCTGGGTTGCAATGTGCTATTTGATCAGGACTGTGTAAGTGAGACAGGAAGGAGAAGAGCATCAGAATCGCACACACTTTAATCGCTGTCAGTCGCAGGTATACTCCTAATGGCGTTATGCCAAAAAAATAAACAAACAAAAAAAAAAGTTATCTGTGCGCATGCAGATTTTGAGAACAGGGTCACGTAATGTCAAATGGATCATTTCCAGCCTTGACACTTAACCTATAATCAATAATTTAAAGAATAAAATCTGCCCTTGACTTTGTGTGACTTTTTAAATAACATTTACAAAGATATTTTTAAGTAAAATGTGATTTGGTAATAGTGAATTTAAATGTTGTACATACAAATCATTGGATGGTAGTTCTTGTGTCACAGCCATTTTACAGTCAGACGTTTTGAAGTTCCTAAAAATGCAAAAGGAGCGACTTTTTTTCTCCTTATCAAAGGTCGCATATGTGCAAAACGCACATGCACATATTCACACTGAGCAAAAGCCGTGGTTAAGTGTGTAGCGCCAAGGCAACAAGTACAAATCTATTTTCAGTTTGAGACGACAGAAGCAGTGCCTTGAGAAGAACATAGCTGACACCACGTTTTACACATGCAGGAATACTGAAATTAGGTAGCACATCCGTCCGGCTGTTCATAGCATGTACTTTGTTGCAAACATTGAATGCTTAAGGGGGATTATAAATCTGCTCTGTGGTGTAAAATAGAGTTCAGGTTAATGTGACAAGAGTCATGGTGGAAGCAGGATGAAATTAGCTCCAAGGTCCCTTTTTTTTCCCCCTTTGTACTAATGTAGTGCTCTTTGTTTTTTCTTGCCTGTGGGTTTTGACACTTGCTTCCCAAAAAGGGTAAATTAGGATGTGTGACAAACATTATATAAAGTAAAAGCTCCTGTTCCCATCTCCAGTTTAGTCACAACTTCCCCAAATCCATGAGAGATTTTAGCACATTAACAAAGCTAGTTCCTTCTGTCAAGCTTAGGTCACATATCTCAGGACAAATCATTGAATGATATATGAGGGAATTTGGATCCACACATGGCTATAGATCAATACATGTTCCTATTCTCTCTTAGGTTTTTATGCCTTGCAGATCCTTAACAGTTGTATTATTGTGTGCCTTCAGTAGATTTAAGTAGCTAAAGAAATGCTGGAGTTTTAGTATATTAATGCTACTGAGGAACCTGTTCTCAGGATCAGACCAGACAGGATGTAAGCGCTGGTCAGCAGCAGTATCTTGTAGTCTGTGGCTCATGGAGAGAAGCACTTTTGCTATCAGTACAGTGAGCTCACACATTTTCATCTTTGAGCTGACACTTACTCAACTTCCTCTTACAAGGAACTATTCTGTCTGGGTGCCTTTCCCAAAGTGGTTTGTGGCCTTTGGTAGCAGCAAATATATCTGTCTCGTTCTCTCTCTCTCTTTACATAGTAGTTCTCATGAGTATACACCCATTATCATTAACTTGGCTGTTATGGTTAGCATGTCTGCCTCACATCAAGGTCCTGGGCTCAACTCCCGGGCTTGGGTGTTTCTTTGTGCAGTTTGCATGTTGTTCCCTTGCTTGTGTGGGTTTCCTCTGGGTACTCTACTTTCCTCCCACAGTCCAAAGATATAAACTTTAGGCTAACTGGCTGTTCCCTATCACCCCTAGGTGTGGATGTGAATGTAAATGTTGTGTGTGTTGCCCTGTGATGGTCTGGCGAGCTGTTCAGGGTGTACCCAACCTTCACCGAGTGTTGGCTGAGATAGACTCTAGCCTTCCTGTGACTCTGATAGGTTCGGCAAATGAGTGAGTGAGTAAGTGAGAATTAACATTAAACCATAATCACCACTCAGTGAGAAGTCTGAAAAGTAAAAGGAGTGGGATGTAATAAGCAGAAAATGAATAGTCGGTTTTCAAAGTTGACGTGTTGGAAGCAGGAAAAATGAGCACGAGGATCTGAGTGACATCGTCAAGGGCCACATTGTGATGGCTAAACAACTATTCATCTCCAAAACTGCATGACTTGTATACAGTGGTTAGTAGCAACTAAAGGTGGTCCAAGTGAGGACAACCAGTGAACAGGTTAGAGTGTCACAGGTGATGCATATGGGGAGCAAAGGTTAGTACGTTTGGTCTGATCCACAGAAGAGCTGATGTACCACAAAACTGCTAATGCTGGCTATTGATAGAGCTGTGTTAGAACACAGTGCATTGTAGCTTGCTTTGTCTGGGGCTACTCAATCAGAGACCAGTCAGAGACCAGTGGTGTCACTGTTATGGTTAAACTGTGTAATATTTTAGATAAAATAAAAGCATGGTTCCTTGTAGAGAATAAATCAGAAAGGAACTGAGGTACACCCGCTGTACGAATCATGTGACATATTTGCTGATCCATGTAGTGTGCATGAAAAAATACCTTTTGTGTTCCACAAAAACACTGTTTCAGTTGCACAGCTTCACAATTCCCTGTCTGTGCTTCCCTTTCTGTCACTTCTCCATAATTCTTGGCCTTGTGTTTTTTTTTCTTTTTTCGGTTGGGCTGGCTCTGTTACTGAAGCTTCCCCTTTTCTCCTACATTCCTATATTTCATTATTTCCACTTCTTCCTCTTCAGTGTGTATAAATGGAGGTAAACACATAAGGAAATCGAACATAGCACCATGATATGTTAACCGCATGACCCAAACCCAGAACTGTTTGAAATAGAGTGTGAAAGCTACTGCATACAATCACACACAAAAAAATTAAGCATAGCTGTCCCAGCAGAACAGTAGCATTAAAAATCATCCTTTATCTTCCAAGTGAAAATCTTTAGCCTGCATTCGGTTGTTTTCAGGTCTGAGCTACATTATTTGTTTTTGTTCTCAAATTCAAACTCTCTCATGCATTAGAAATTTAGATTGTTTTATTAATCACCCTAACTCGCTCATCTCTATAGTCTCACTTGCATTAGCATGAGCGTGTATGTATTTACCACGGTTTGTTGGTCTGGTTTACACCGCTGCACTCCTCAGTTTCACAGTGCTTCCTGTGTCTCTGTTTCCTGTTTATCACTCATTTGTTTCAGAGAACTGTGATACTGAGAGAGATGGGGTATGGAGTTTGTATTTCCCAATTCCTGAGTGAGCAAACTCATATAGGAGTTTACTGTCTGACTGCTCATAACAGAATTGTGTTTGTGTACTGTGAAGAGAAACCCAAAACTATAGTAATAGAAATATCTCAATATCTAGGTTTAGAAGCCTCAGTTTTTCTTTGCAACTTCTGTTCGTGTAGGCTAAACTTTAACATTTAAGGGGAAAAAAAATCACAATTCACACATTTCCTATTTTAGCAAAAAGAACCAGATATGCCCAGATAGTCCTCAAGTATTATGTCTTTCACTAATGGTACATCACATTATAATGCAGTAAAAATAAAACTATAATAATAATTAAAGCCTGTACACTGGATGTAAACATGAGACCCCCTGCCCCAGGAGAACTATTGTCATTTATATTAGAAGAAAGATGAAAGTGTTAGCTTAGGTGATAGTTAGGGTGAGCATTCAGCATTTAGCTTCACTAAACAGGCCCACTGCCCTCTTTTTCCAGCCTGCAATATAAAAGTTGAGGCTCGGAGTGATGAGGAGAACGGGCTGGCCGCTGAGATGAATGGCGAGGAAGAGGAGTGTGTGGCCGAGGACTTGCGCATGCTCGATGGCTCAGGGGCCAAAGTGAACGGCTCCCACGCAGGCCCAGACAGCAAGCCAGCGCCCACCTACCCTATGGCCGGGGGCATCCGCCTCCCCAATGGGAAGCTCAAGTGTGATATCTGTGGAATAGTTTGCATTGGGCCCAATGTGCTGATGGTGCACAAGCGAAGCCACACTGGTAAGCACAACTGCCATCTACTCTTCCCTCCCCTTAGTGTCACTCACACCCATAGCACAGAAGAGCTGACAGTGTGCAGGGCTTGATAGGATGCACATAACATGCAAGACAGTCTGCAGATCCAGAGCACATTAGGAGAGGTCAAGAAGACAGAGTGCATTATAGTACTATAGTGGTCATGTTTAATGGGGAGCTGCAGTGCATTTTAAAAATGTCACTAAGTCCTTAATTTGTCCTTGACATTAAAGTGACAAATAAAGAGGAAGGCAAACACCTTAAAGCTACCAGTCTGTGGATTACACCGCACTATTAGTAGAGTCAAAAGCTTTATCCTTACAGTATATGGAGGGCTCTAATGTTACCTTAGAAAGTTTGGTGTTTTGAGTGCTTTGTCTTGCTTGGTAAATCCATTCAAGCACAAATTTAAAAGGGAATGAAGTCAAAATATCTGTGTGTCTAAATTACAGCAACAATCATGCTGGAAGAAACTCTGCTAAATTAAAATTATCAAAGTACTTAGTTGTTTTCTATCTCACTCAAGATAGGTATTCAGTTGTAATGAGCTCAAACCAGTGGTGGAGAACATTTTTCAAAAAGGCACTTAACTTCTGCGCTTGAAAAGCTAATGAAACCCAAAATGGAAGAAAGGAACTGAGGACTAATGCAAATGCAAACAGAATCTACAATAAAAGATATAATGAAGTGCTTCCTATTTAAATATAAATATTCGCTGCTGAGACTGTTCTCCTAAAATGCCTTTTTAATGAGTTTCTTTTTTTCTTCCAGTGGTTTTACTGCTTCACTGGTGACTCTTATTTTATATAGGGCCTTTGAAGAGAGTCTCACATTAAAACGGTTCTCCGAGAATGCCACAACACTCGCGCGCCTTGGATATTGGTTTATTCCAGAGGCGCTGATCAGGAAGAGTGGCTCTCAAACACAAAAGCGCTTCCCTCGCTTTATTTAAATGAGCTCTGCCATTTGCATTGTGATGGGCCGCCCTTATTTGAGAGTAGAAGAAGAGAGGGGGGGAAATGAGATTTTGAAATCAAATTGACCCAGGCAGCGGTGCATTACGAAGCTGGCAGGCTGAGTCAGAAAGGCTGTGTTCGATCTGAGGGCCAGGCAGCACGTACCATGGTGCACTGTGGGTGGGGCTTGTGGTTCTGATGGGTCTCTCTCACGCACTGTGTAGAGCTGTGACCTGAATGCACAGTGCAAACAGGGTCATTGAGAGAGATACATAGACAGACAGAGACAGAGGGAGAGAAGCCTCAGAGCTGCAGAGACAGCCCAGAGTAATCACTATACACTTAACATTTACATGGTCGGGGTTTGTCTCTGTGCCACTTGTCCATGTAGTGCAAATGACTAATATAGCTACATGGTATATCTCATACTGCATTAAATTATAAATGGCATCAAGGTTCACAGCTATCATAAAACCATTTACACCCCTTATATAATAATAATAATAATAATATAATTGGAATTTTTTTCAAGGAATACATATTTGCAGAAACAAAGCATACATATACTAAAATCAGTATACTGTATATACTTCAAAAATGTTTAGGTTAAATCCTCATAAACACACACATTTTTATTATTATATTATAAGGAAATTATGCTTTTAAGTCAAAGTGATATCTTTTTCTGCATTATCCTTAAAAGATAGATTGAGAACATGATGCAATGCATGAGTTACTCAAATGTACACTTCATGGTTTTATCTCAGGTGAAAGGCCATTCCAATGCAGTCAATGTGGAGCCTCCTTCACTCAGAAGGGCAACCTGCTACGTCACATCAAACTTCACTCTGGGGAGAAACCCTTCAAGTGTCACCTATGTAACTATGCCTGCCGTCGAAGAGATGCTCTTACCGGACATCTTCGCACACACTCTGGTAATGTACACTCCTCTCAGTGAACAGCATCCTCTTAACAACTGCACTGATAAATTATCTGATGTTTCAGCTTATTTTGGTGCATTTATATGGTTCACCGAGAAAGGAAAAGCACACTAACAGTTTTTTCTTCTTTTTTTAACTGACAGTTGGAAAGCCCCACAAGTGTGCATACTGTGGACGCAGTTACAAGCAGCGAAGCTCTCTTGAAGAGCACAAAGAACGATGCCACAACTACCTGCAGTGCATGGGCCTTCAGAACACCATCTACTCAGGTTAGTGAAGGGGCAACAGAGCTGTTCTCACCCTTTTGTACAAGCTCAGAGATACATTCCTTTAATCAAATAAAATCTAGACTATGATCACAACCTAAAACTAACCACAGAATATTGGCATATTTTCTGTAATAATTAATTATTTAGTCTTATAAAATGCACATATTCATAGCCAGTGAGTGGTCTTTATTCCAATTTACATTTTTAGAAATGTATTATCATACTATTTTGGTGTTTTCTGCAGTAGCTGACAGGCGGAAAGGCACTGAATAATAATAAGAAATAATAATAGAAATTAAAGGGAACACACTTCATGGCAAAATGCAAAGAACGTAAAAAAAAAGAGGAGAAAAGAGTTTACAATAGGTTTAAAGAAGCAAAATGTCAGTCCAGATTATGTCCGCGCAAAAGGATAGGTGTGTATTATATGAATCTTATACATGGTTTTTCTGTCTTGCATTTTATAGTGAAGGAAGAGAACAGCCAGAATGAGCAGAGGGAAGACTTGGCTGTGTCTGAGAGAGCCTTGGTGCTAGACAGAATAGCAAACAATGTAGCTAAGCGTAAGAGCTCTATGCCACAGAAGTTTATAGGTAAGAGTGGCAGTTTGCTCTCTTTGTGTTTAAAAGCATTTTTTTTAATATTTCATAAAAACAGGATCATCATCGTGCACTCATCTCTGTGCTATATGTGTCTTAAAACAAATTCTATATATGTGTAACGCCAGTAATGTTTGTCATAGAATATGGTCGTACAGTATATTATTATAATGTACCTATATACATATGCCAGATATCATTAATATTTTTCATATAAATGTTTTAACTTAAATCTCAGTCATCTATTCTTAGTTTTTGTATTTCTGTATCTCTGGGCAAATTAAAGATTCTATTATTGTAAAAATAATTATATAGTTTTTAGTAATTTATAGAGGGTGACCCAAGAAGCCTCCCACTTTTTAAAGGTAAATTTGAAAAAAAAAAACAATAAATAAATAAATAAATAAAATAAGCATGAAAGATACCATTAAAAACCATTAAAGATAATCAAATTATTATTTTCACCCATAAAACTTCATTCAATACAGTTTTCATATATCATGTATATATCCTAAGTATGGTGGCCGTCGGTGTCATTACACGCTTGGAGACAGCCATGGTATCTCCTGCTGAATAACCCCCTAAGAGCTTCAGACAGTTTGGGGTCGATGAATATACACTAGTAGCCCCACAGAAGAATAAAAAAATCATAAGGGGTGAGGTCAGAGGAACGAGCTGGCCACCGAACATCGCCACCCAACGAGATCATTCGATCTGGAAACATTTCCCTCAGCACTTCAGTGAGTGCTGTAGCTTCATTCTGCTGAAACCACATATCAAGTTCTTTAAGGTCAAGGTGTTCAGGTCGGGGTTGCCTTACCGACAGACCTTAGCACCGCCCCCGTTATCTCACTAAATTTCATGTGTGCGCATAATTTGATTTCCTTTAACTTTTGTTTTTCTTTTACCCTTAAAATGAAATGTGGGAGTTTCTTTGGGTCACCCTGTATTTATTAAGTTGAATGATTAATTATTTTTTCACATTTTTATGTATTTTATAATTAATTCAAAACTCAGCAGTTATCCTTCTTTCTATAAAGTGAATGGAACCTTTAAAAGTGTCACATTGAGTATGGGTTTGATGTTCATTTTCTCCATCTCTCTTCCTCGTTCTGTTAGGTGAGAAGCGCTTCTCCGACCTCTCATTTGAGAGCAGCTCAGGTGAGATGATACAGCCATCAGCAGTGATTGACCAGGCTATCAACAGTGCCATAAGTTATCTGGGAGCTGAGGCTCTGCGACCGCTGGTTCAGACCCCACCAGGCTCCACCAGTGATATGGTTGGCAGCCCCATCTACAACCTGCACAAGACCCAATCGGGTGAGAGCAACGGCTTGTCAGCCAAAGATAGCGCAGCTGAAAACTTGCTCCTGCTTTCTAAGTCCAAATCCGCGTTGAGTGAGAAAGACGGCTCACCCAGTCACAGTGGCCAGGACTCCACTGACACTGAAAGCAACAATGAGGAGCGGGCATCTGGGGGTGGAGGTCCGGCAGCAAGTGGTCTCATCTATCTGACCAATCATATGACCCCAGGAGCACGAAACGGAGCTTTGCCCTTGGTGAAGGAGGAACAGAGGCACTATGAGCCTCTCCGGGCAGTCGGAATGGATCTGGGCTTGGCAGTAGCTACAGAGGGCTTTAAAGTTCTAAGTGCTGAGGGTGAGGAGGTGAAAGCCTATCGCTGCATCCACTGCAGAGTGCTCTTCCTGGACCATGTCATGTATACCATTCACATGGGATGTCATGGCTTCCGAGACCCCTTTGAATGTAACCTATGTGGTTACCGCAGTCAGGACCGTTACGAGTTCTCCTCACATATCACACGTGGAGAGCACCGCTACTGAGCATGCATGCACACACACACACACACACACACACACACTTTATGCATATAGATATACCAGCATTCCAACACAGACACATCATCAAATACACAACGTACCGTATGTATAATTGTTTTTTATGCATTGTGTGAACACTGTGTGCATGCTGAAAGGGTCAGTCATTAAGTTAATATACACAGATTCATGTAGACAGATGTAAATATAATTCATTGTCATGTCTATTTTTTTACAACTGTGTACGTTACTGATAAACATAAGGTGAAAACAAGCAGAACTGAATAATGGATTTGAAATTGAGGTAAAGACAGTAAATTATTTTTGAGAAAAATGTCTAAATAAAATTTTCCTGGACTCATAACATAAATTAACCCTGATTTTGGAGGAGCAAATTCAATTTATTTAAAATACTAAATTATACTCGCATTTCAAGCCAATTTTAATTTTTTTTAATTTTTTTTTTTTTAAATCAAGCAACTTATCAGGGAAGCACAAAATCCTCAGTGTTTCTCACTGGTTTGGTTTAGTAATAAATGCTGTAATATTGTTTGTGAATTCGTACTCATCTATTCTTGTATGTAAATATACAATTTTTAAAAACTATTACCAAACAACTTCAAGTGTTACATGTGAAGGTGAAAATATATGGCGTTAACGATTGTAAAAGGTTTGGACACACTAGTTTGAATATATATTTATCATATTTATGTCTTTAAGCCTGTTAGATACAGCTGGAGAAAAAACATAAACAATAATATTAATAACAGTGTATGTATGTATGTATTTATTATGTAAGAGGCCGATAATTAATACAATTAGAAGCTTCCTAAAATGTAAAACTTTCCATTAATAATTATTTTTCATTTCAAAATTAAAATAGCAATCGACACAACCTCGGCTTGGTGTCATGAAGCTGACTGTGAAGATTCCAAGAATCTGTAAAGTTTCATCGGAAGTACTATTAAGAAGCTGAAATCTAAGATAGTATTGGTTTTGTTAGCATGTTTTTGGTTGCTCAGTATTTCCATATATCCATGTGTTAATGTTTTCATTATCATTATTATTTTAAATTACCACAAAATAGTAATAATGAAAAAAAACAGTGAGCTGGTGTGTCCAAGCCTTTGCCTGGGAGAGAACTTCTTTTATTAGCAGTATTGAGAACTTAACACTTCTCAAACAGAGAACTATTCACCCCCTTCTTACAGTGTGTATATTATGAGCAGGATTTTGCTTAGTTGTATTTCTTTTTTTAATATTCATGGGTTTTTTTTATTTCTTTTTTTTTTCCTTTTTTTAAATTTAACCTTAGACTTCCACAGGATTGGACACGTAGGTATATAAGCATCAGTAATGCTAAAAAAATGCTTGCAAAATACCAATAAAAAAAAATTACACTCAACCAGTGTTACTGTATTTGTGTTTTGTAGGATATGTATAAGATGCTGCTGTGCAATCAAGTAAAGCATAAATGTAAAAAACACTGCTCCCTTTTCATTAAAATAAACAAAAATGTAACAAATAATAATAAAATAATAATTTTAAAAACTGATGAGAGATATGACTGTGTGTTGTAAGTAACTCAAAAAAAATGTTAAAATACAAATAAAAATAAGAATAAAGATAAAGCTGGATGTATTTACATATATGACATTACAGATATAATGCCGTAATTGTGGGTATCATAGGTCATTTTGTGCTAGTCAGTAGAGTCTTGCAGAATAGGGCACTAAGGGCATAAGCATAAACATTATCTACACTTCTGAAGTGAAAAGTGTACTTGACCATTATAGGAAAAAAGTAGTAATAGGGAATTTATCCATGTACTGTATGTGTTCCATCATCTTAGCACACCTGCTCTGTCAATAATGAACAGCAGCTAGACCATGTCTGAGTGTGGGCACACTAATCAAAAATGTGTTAGGGCACCAACTCTGTGCAGCACTCACACACACACACCCACATCCATCCAGATGGCGCTGGTGTGATTGGGTTGAAACGGGAAGCAGCTGTAGCCAACGCAGTGTCCCCACGCTTCAGTGGGACCTAACGGTGGAGACAGCGCATTTGCATGAGAGGGATAATCTGGCCAGCACCCACCCCTGACTGTCTCAATCCAAGATCTCACTTCTCCTTTCGACCCAAACTAATGCTTATTAGACTTATTACTGAGACCACACTCCTACTTCACTACTTCATCCCCCCCAAAAAAATTAAAAAGAAAGAAAGTAGACAGAAAAATATTGGGTGACTGGGTGTTGCACGGTAATAAACACAAAAATACAGGTGTATATATATTTCAGGTAATCAGGAAAGTCTATCAAAGAAATAAATCATTGGAGAAGGTTTGCCCAGCTACAGAGGAATTCTGGGTATCATGTCCTCACAGTCCAGCTCTGGCCTGCCCATGCTGCGCTGACAGATTTCCATCAGTCCTCTGGGATACCCTCACTACTTGCACTGCTGGCTAGTTTTACAAAGTTCCAATACTGTAGCCAGCCACATGACCCTGAAATATTCATTAACCGACTTGACAAAAAAGATGAAAAATAAATGAAGCACTTTTTTCATGGTCTTCCAGTTTTTCTAAGATTGTTTCATAAAATTTACATGACTGGTTCATTTCATGTGAGTAAAGTCTGTAATCAGTGTCACTCTGCTGAAGGAAAGGAGATTGGCTACACTTTTCCATCACAGCCTTTCAGATGTCTGAGAAAGTTCAGCTGAGTTTTAGTGAACAAAGGTATATTAAAAAAATCACTTATCCAGTCAATCACCTATAGCCTTTTTATCATCTCATACACATTCAACGCACAGAATGGCTCTTGTCATATGACCCTTAAGAGAAGATTTTTAAAAAAAAACAAATACTAAAAAGTATGTTTAGAGTTCAAGATTTTAACATTTAGCTAAATTTTGTAAAAAATTTAAACTTGTAATAGATGTATCTTTCTGGTTTTAGAGAAGATTTCTTGTTAATACATTTATTCAAAACCAGCATAACATTACATCATGCTTATAAACCACAATCATTCTAGTTAAGTTCCATGTAAGCAGATCTTGAATTTGATAATTTATATAACCAAACTTAACTTTGTAGTTACACCTACAGACCCTCGTCATCTAATGAGTAATCACCAATTAAACATTTCCAGAAATTATATTTAACTGTGAATTACATCATGTATGTGGGCATTTCCTTTAGTAAAATCCTGATGCAGAAAGTCAGACATAGCAATGGATATTCCAAATATAAACCACCAAATGTTTTCACACATTCATTCCTGAGAAGTTTCCAAGTGAAATTACTATTTTTAAATGAGTTGAGGCAATTTCTATGTACGAATTTTATGCGGAAGTTTTACATAGAAATCTACATTTTCTTTTACAGAATATCACCGTCATTCGAGAGTAGGTGGAGAGAAGGCACATCTGGACTTCTTGTATTCCTCATGATTTCAGGAACTACATATACTATTATAAACAGGTGGTTTTAAAAATAAAATGCCTTATTCACACAGGACAGTCTACAGTCTCATGCAGAGAAAACCAGGAAATGTAACTAAATTATAACCTATTTTGATCAAAATGAATTGGCACAGTCAACTTTCTCAGCTGGAGTAAAAAACAAACCTCTGAAGCTGCGACTAAGACAAATAACAAGGCCTACGCTTCACACTGCATAGAACCCTAACCACCAAAAAAAACACCAGATCCGTCAGTAAATTAATCTGTTCGAGGCTCACTGCAGAAATGAAGGAACTCTAGTTCTCTTAATTAAAACTGTTGAGGATGTCTTTAGAAGTGTTTGTGCAAACACCAGTGAGCTAATAAGCAATGCAACATCCTCAGCCATCTCTAACAGCTCGAGTTTCCACTGTAACTTAAACCAAGAAAGGAAACAGAAACAACATTCACTAACATTTACTAGAAAATAAAACTTCCTCTTAAGTACACCCTTTCATAAAACACTGACATTCCAGTGCCAGCTGTGGTGACCCGATATTCAGCATATTTGTGTTTTTCCCCCAAATCAAACAAATTGAATTCATGAAGGGCTAATAACCAGTATCAGGTGTGTTAGCCCACTCAAAGAATTAAGCTACCGTGGTTAGTATAGGGAATCTGAAACCAGAGGGTATATGACAGTGATTACTTCACCCTCATGACCCCATCCACTGTACAAAATCATTTTTTTCTCTGATTCCCCAAATGCAGCGTCAGACCGCATGGCCATATCCAGAACAGGAAGAGCAGTGCAAGAGTTAGTCTGTGGGTTAGTCTTATCATAAGACCAGAATGCCTGCAACATTGCCCAACTTCCCTCACCAGATCCACATACAAGGAGAGAAAAAGGAGATTTTGCCCTGAGCTGAACAGCAATGAGCAGTGAGAAAGTGGTGCCAGTGAGTCTGTAAATAGTAGAGGTGAAGAAGTCGGCACTATGTTTCTCCTTTGGATAATACGCACTAATGGAAACAGCAAACACAGAGCTCCTTGTTCCCTTTTAGCATGAACTCGGAAAATTTCCTCTGTGTTTCCAAGAAAACGTTGCTTTCAGATTTAACACTTTATCAAAAATCCAGGGAGACCCCACGGGTATGTGAAGAGTGATATAGTGATATGACAATTACTAGCATAATTTTCTCTCCACAGCACACACCCTAGCATTCCCCTACTATGTTAGTAATAGTTCATCAGTGTGACAGATTGTATGGAAGGTGAACTTTGGTAAAGTGCCCAACAAGTCTGAGTGGATTAGGTTCTATGTAACTTTTTCAAGGCTCATCTAGATTTGGGAATATTTGTAATCATCACTGGTACGTCTTTATTAAGCATAAACCTTTTGAAAACACAACTCATTTAAAGGATGTTTTGTATTACCAAACCCTCAAATAATTAAAACTGGGATGGTTATACCTCAGGATGTGTCACTCAGGATACCTCAAATCTTTAGAAACCCGTCAAGAACAGGCATCAAGTTGTAGATCAGTTCAGTTTTGTATCCTATACTATTTAAAGAGCACTAATGCATGAAGCGTCCAGTAGACTCAGTCTTATCATTAGATGTATGAATGGCCTCCTGGGAAAAATCTCCTGGAAGTGGAACAACTTGTGCTCATTTTAGTTTGAATGAATGTAAAGCTGCATTTTAAAAACACTCACTACCTTTTTTAGAATATCATCCTAACACTCCTTCCTTTGCTCTAGGAATGACCAGTCAAGGTGACGGTAACATTTCATCCATGTTGTCATCACTGTGACACAGCAAGAAGGTCCTGGGTTTGAGCCCAACAGTCAGCGAGGGTGTTTCTGTGTGAAGTTGCATGTTCAGCCCTGTGCTAGTGTGGGTTTCTTCCAGGTGCTCCAGTTTCCTCCCACAGTCCAAGGACATGCACATTAGGCCAACTGGCTGTGTTAAAATGCCCCCCCCCCCGAGTTACGTATAGCCTATAGTGTTTCTGGTGAACAGTTCTCGAGGACTACAGCTCAAGAATGAATGAATGTGATAACTGCTGCAGATTTGTCAGTGGCATGTTCGCACTGTTCTCCTGTTCTGCCCAATTTTCAAAAGGTTCAGACATGATGATTGTGTTGATGAGCCTTTTTCAACTGTTCCCTGACAGTTCTGTTTTTCACTAACATGAGTGGAGCTTGATGTGGGGTTCAATGTGTTGAGTTCTGAGATGACTTTCGGCTCAAGGTGGATCTAAACAATTTTTAACTGGCTCTGCTCTTTGTAATGGTCTTGCAAGTTAGGATGGGACAAAATTTACTGAGAGTAGTCTAGCCAAAACACTAAAATATGTAACGATGAAATGGTTTAAGTTCTACCTTAAAACAGATTTAGGTCCGTTAAAAATGGTACTTTCTCCCAGCCAGCACCACTCACACAAGGCATTCTACCAGGCTCCATTTTGGCTCCTCTTTTATTCACCCTTTGTTTCCTTCCCCTCCATCTTTCATTAACATTTCACTGACCACTGCTACGCTGATGATACCCAGTTATATCTCCCAGGAAAGCCTGACATCATCTTATCGATCAAAAACCTGAAGAACTGTTTTGGTGATATTAAACACTGGATTTCCTCCAACTAAATGAAAATAAAATAGAGGTCATCATTTTGGCCCAACCTTATCTTGTGCTAAAATCAGCACTCAGTTAGGTTCTTTGTCACAATCAATTCATAATGTCATTAAACCCAGTTTCTTTCAAATGAGACAATTCTACAAAATAAAATCTTTCCTTTTTTACAGGATTTGGAAATAGACATTATGCCTATGTCAGTGAGACTATTTAGCTCCCTGTGTATGGGTTTGCGCCACGCCTTCAGACGGTTCAAAATGCAGTAGCTAGACTCTTAAATGGAACCAGAAAAAAACAAAAAACCCCAAACAAGACACATTTCACCAATACTGGCTTCCCTACACTAGTTACCAGCGAGATTCCGTTCAATTTGGTGTTTGTTTAAAATCCGTCTGCAGTCTTACTCCTAATTACATCCACAACCTCCTTCATTCCTATGTTTTTATTCATTTTTTTATATGCTGTATTAATCCTGCAAGGGAAATTTTGCATCTGCATTAACCCATCCATAGTGAGCATGCACACACTGCACCACCTGGAGAGAAGTTGGAGGTTAGGTGCCTTGCGCAAGAGCACTTCAGCCATGAAGGTGGAGGAAGGGAAGGTGCAGCTCACTCACCCACCACCACACATTTTTCCTGCTGGATCAGGAATTGAACCAGCGACCTTTGGGCCCTAATCTCGATTCTCTAACCATTAGGCTCCGGCTGCCCCACCGAGAGCACTGAAGTCAGCCCGTCAACAACTTCTCACTGAAGTCTAGGCATGGCAGAACATTTCCTGTTGTTGCCCCTAAGCTTTGGAAAGATCTTCCTCTTCATATCAGGTCTTCCCCTCTTCTCAAAAGTTTTAAAACACTGATTGACTCAGTTTCTCCCTTTTGAATTTTAGTGTGTGGTTGTGTGAGGGGTGTTGGTAACTTAATTTTTATTTGTGTTGTATTATGGTTCTGTTTATGTTTATTCTATGCCTTATGGTTTCATAGTTCTTATTCTAATAGTTTCCTTTTTATTCTGTATTTTGTTTCCTATGCCTTATTGTACAGCATTGGTGCAACAGCTGTTTTTAAATGTGCTATATAAATAATAATGACTTGGCTTTAAATATCTGACTATAAATCCAGGGAATTAATGAAATTGCTTGTAAAGGGATAAGATGCAATGGACTAAATATAAAATAAATTATAAGCAAATTAATATTGATATTGGGGAGAAAACCAAATCCATTTATTTATTTATTTTCCACCATCCAGGCTCAAATGAAAATTGTACTAATTAACAGTGAACTTCAAAATTGAACTGTATCAAAAGAAATCAAAACACAGAGAGGCAACACTGCAATTCGTGTCCACCAGCTGGTAAAGTTATAAAGTTAAAGCAAAGAGCACATATCTTTTAAGATTCTTTCTATTAAATTCTACACACAGAGATATCCAACAATGAAAAATAAACCACAAGTTAAAACTTTGTAATTATCTACCACAGCCAAAGGTTTTGTTCCAGTCTTCATAGAGCTCCAGATCTTTGGTCGACACGCTTGGCCGTACAGTCTTAAGAGCCTCCTGGAAGTCAGAGTAAAGTATAGGTCGCACCTGTTCAGGTGTGATGGTAGCAATGTCACACAGCTGGATGCTGCGGATTGGTCCGAGTGCTGCTTCCCGGCACAACTGTGTCATATCGGCCCCTGAGAAACCCTCTGTGCTTGACACAACCTTTTCGAGCTCATCAGTTCCCAACTGGCTCTTCTCCTGTGACATAAGATTGGTCACTATCTGCTGACGAGCGAAAGCCTCCGGAAGGGGGATGTAGAGTCTCTTGGCCAAGCGACGTCGGGCCGCTTCGTCAATCTCCTGTGGCCGATTGGTGGCCCCAACCACCAATATTCGATCCTCAGAGGAGGTTGCAGCTCCATCAAGTTGGACAAGAAACTCTGTCTTGATACGTCGAGATGAGTCATGTTCTCCATCTGTGCGTTGAGAAAGAAGAGAGTCAATTTCATCAATAAATATAACTGCTGGCTGGTGGCATCGGGCGATGGCAAACAGGGCTCTAACCATCTTCTCCCCTTCTCCAACCCACTTAGAAGTGAGTGACGATGCACTAATGCTGAAAAATGTGGCACCAGACTGGCAGGCTATGCACTTCCCTATGAGAGTTTTCCCAGTACCTGGAGGGCCAAACAAGAGAATCCCCTTAGGTGGACCTCTGAGACCTGTAAAAATGTCAGGCCTTAACATGGGCCACACTACAATTTCCTTAATGGTGGCTTTGGCAAACTCAAGGCCAGCAATATCCTCCCAAGCCACAGGTGGACCATGATCCATAATTTCACTCATAATCAACTCAATAATTTTAGGTTCAAAGTTCTTTAGTCGTTCGTCAATAGGCTGAGCATCTTGTGCTGGATCGTCCCTGGTGCTGCTTTCCTCCTCCTGCCTTGGCATGGGTGAGACAAATTTAGAGAATGCCCCCCGTGACCTGTTTGCCCCCAGAGATTTTTTGGTTAGTGTGCCAACAGGGGCAGACGGACCTCTCTGGCCCTGATGGGAATACTTTTTCTGCTGGTCAACAACTAGCTGCTCTCGTGCCGTTTTAAAGTTAGTGCCAGAAAACTCTTCTCTTCTCCGAGTACTACCTCCACCTTCATGACCTCCCTGTGGCAGGATTGAGCTTCTGTTGCTTTCAGTTCCTGAACTGTATATGTTCTTCCTCTTAGAGGGATTTGTGGAGGAGGAGAATACAGAATGGTGATTGTTTGCAGTAGACACGTTTGTGCTAGCAGAACCTGAATGAGGAAAAGAGCCTGAGTTTGTAGGGGAATTACGAGTGTTATGAACAAAGAGTGGAGTTACCCCTGTTGGGGCTCTAGGAGCATTATGGCCTGAAGGAAGAATAGTTTCTCTGCTTCTGGTCCTCTCCACGTTACCACTGGATAAGTTGCCTGCGGTTGTTTCTAATACAGCATTGGCATGACGTAGAGGCTCAGGTTTACATCCACCAGCAGCACTGGACTCAATCATACCTTTGCTACAACCCTTACTCACTTCCCCACCAACAACAATATCAGCATCGGTTGGATCCACACTGTTATCGTCCACCTTATTCTGCATCATCCTTTGTACGCACGGCAGGCTGAACACATTTTCAACTGTTAATGATGACTCCCATTTTTCACTGTGGTTTTTCTGATTGCGGGCCAGGTGCAGGGCACATTCAGCATAGTTATTCAGCCCTGTGTGCTGGTTGTCTGAGTCCAGGACTGCGGCGTAGCGCTCTGTGTAGGTCCTGAAAAGGCTGGCAGCTCCAGCCGTAGAGAGCTCGGCATTCGCCCATGCATACTGAATGGACAGAATGTGCGCCCGATAAGCGTCGGCCGTCTGTTCAGGTGTACAGGTGCCAGACGAAATGTCAAAGGACCTCTTCTGCCACTCGTCCAGGTGTGCGCTGCTCATGCCTGGCCTGTGTCAGTCTGTGTGAGGAGTGGTCACAGGTTCAATTAAAACAGGACGCATTAAATTGAGCGCCTTGCCATATTACTTGGGTTGCAGCCGAAATAAAGTGAGCGGGCAGTAAATTCTGATGACACAATGCATTCATAAAAATAAATTTGGGATGTTTCTAAATCACACGTTCTGTTTCGGTTTCGCATTAAGTCATCACTTTGAGCTGAGCTTTCCAAAAGGACATCACTGCCCATAATCTCTTCCCACAGCCTAACGCTTAAAAAGGACAGTTTTCATTTACATCACAAAGTGCAGAGCGACTGCGGCCAGGCCGCCTCCAGTGCAGAGTTTAGTGATTTAAACACAGGAGGGATGAACATGACATGTTCAACAACCTGATGAACCAAATACAAGATAAATATGAGCTGACTGACTTAAAAAGTTGACATAAAACATTAAAAGTAAAAGATTTTTCGACTCTTTGCAGAGAGCTGAGCATGAGAGTGTGTGCACTAATACAACCCAGGCTACAGTCTGTTTGGTTTGAGTGAATAAACACAATAACACTATTATCCCCTCAGATATACATAACTTCCGGTCTTGTGCCGGACAAAACAACTTACCTCTAGCGTTATAAACGTCTTGTGTTGCTATTTTAAATAATTTAATAGAATATAATAACTTCTAGCTTCATACAACACATCCAGATATAAAGCACTCTCAACTTTCCCGCCGCCTTCAACACGTTTCCTAAAAATCCCACCGGTATTCAGACAAGACCCATCAGCTGCCTCGGAATTGTCCAATCCACGCAGAGCGAGTCCTGTACTGGCCAATCAAAGGGACGGAAGGAAAATGTGCCGGAAAATGGTTGGGGAATAAAAACTACAATGTGTACTTCCTCCCGAGACGGCCGCCTTCAAATGTTGGGTCTTTATTAGGTTTCTGATCCCACCTTGTGGTGAAAAGATCTCATTGTACATGTGGACAAGAAAATAAAGTTTAACTACATTACCCATAACCCCATGCGCTGAGCGTTAGACTCTGTGTTTTTGACGTCATATCAATGTTGCCAGATCCCTCGGTGATTTGTCATTCATTCATTCTCTGAACGGCTTTACTCTACTTAGGGTCTCTGGGAAGTTGGGGCCCATCTCAGGCAGACACCCTGCACAGCTCGCCAGGCCATCGCAGGGGTTTTATTCCAAGGTTGATTAATAGTGTTGCGAGATGAATTTTAGTCCTGTGTATGAGTGGGTTTAAAAATACATAAGCAACTATTTTATTTACAAAATCATCACAAACACACATATTCATGAATTATCTCAACAAAATTCTAATCTTCTTAATGAACCGGTCTAATAATTCTCTTTTAAAAAGTAGAAATAATGTAAGAGTTCTTACCATTAAAAATAATTACAGAGGTGCTGCCAGCTTTGAGATAACTTTTTGGCTATATATATATATATCGGATAGAACAAATGACAATAAAGTGTATAAGATATGGAACCTTAGAAAAAACAGTGTTTCATAAAACCAATTTTATGGCTTCATTGTGATTTTTTCCCAACAACATTTAACCTCTGTATTATAATATAAATAAATAAATAAATAATAAAATAGAATAAAAACATGTATACACATTATGTATTGTTTTGACACAGTCACACACACAAATGGAATGGTTTGGCGATTGAAAAAATTACAAAATATGTGAACACTATGCCTGAAAGGTTAACTGCTGTAATCAAAGTAAAGGGTGGCCACACTAAATATTGACCTTTTTCCTCAAAAAAGAGACTGTTATTTTTATTACTATATATTGTTGTTTGTTTATTTATTGAATAAGTAAACAAACAACAATATATAGTAATACCAAAAATAAGTCTCATTTTTGAATAATATATTCATCAATATGATCCAATATTACATGAAATGAATACTTTAGAACTTGGTTTCTGATTTATCTTCATTTTGTTGAGTTGTATAATGTATTGAATTTTTTTATTTCTTCACTCGCTAAACCATTCCATATGGTTTGAAGTTGATTCATGCTATGCAAAAGTAAAAAAAAATTGTGACACCTTTAAATTTTTCTGAAAAATTGGTATTTTCAGTTTTTTGTTTATTAGCCATACTTTTACCTCAACATACTTGTCGGAATTATTTTTATCGGTTTTCATTGCCTACAATAGCATTGTTCAATACATTTTCACCAAAAAAATATAGATATATTTATTAGGAGCCCTTTTAGACAAAAGTGGTGGAGGGTAATCTTCAGGATCTATTTTTAATTTATAATTTAAAAACCCCTCATAGGCAGTCCTGACATCAATACGTCCTAAGATGTACATTTGAGGTACTTTGTACTTTTTTAGGAGAAAAACTGCTCAAATCAGACAACTGAACAAATTTAATTCAACAATATTCACATGTCCATTACTTGAACATGAATAACAAAGTTGTGACATTAAATAGGAATTTTAAAACGATGTGTTGTGTTGACGCTAACCATAACACATTTTTTCTGGCCTAGTCTGTAAGCTGTTAAAATGTAGGTGGTTAAAGTCTTGAAACATTTATCTGTTCATAATCAACTAAAAAAAATCCCATACTCGTGTCCTGCATCATGGTCCCTGTAGTGCTGTGTGTAAGCACTATATTTTGTGTCTAAGACCTCCTTGTTCATGCAAACTGGCGGGAAACCATGATGTTCTGTGGTGCACGTGATCGCCTGAACCTGTTCTCTTTTCAGAAACCTTAGGGTGCTCCTGGCTGCATACACTCTCTTCCACTGTTCGCATCACTTCACATAACCCACAGGGACACCTGAAAATTATTATATGTAGGTGTATATCACTGGAATAAACATTAAAGATAAACTCATGCAGTGTGTTACTACTGAATGTGCTTATCTTAATTCATGTTAGCTACAATTCAAATACTCCCCTGGAATTACTTATTACATCTAGACCTAATTGTATTTGATTATCATCTCATTCCCATCCTACCATGCAGGCTCTGCACACAGACATATAGGATCATTTCAGCAGTAGGAATTAGCGCTGTATAGATAGATAATATTTCTTCTTTTTTTCAAGTCGAAGGGTTTTTTTCTTTCTTTTCAACATTCATTCACACACAGACACAGAGAGAGAGAATCATACAAACACACTGGTGTGGGGCAGCAGGAAGCTGCTGTGCTGTGCTGTGCTGTGCTGTGCTGTGCTGTGCTGTAAAGAGCAGCCCTCCAGTTCTGTGTGCAGTTCTGCTCACTTCTGTATTTGGAGCACATGCAAAATGTTCGACCCAATACATTTACTACCTGTTTTGGAACACCATAACTGTCGTAATGATTCTACAGGAGGCGCCTAGAAATAATATTAACAATACAAAAATATTCCTGATAATTTTTAATATAATCTACGAATTATCCCTTCTGTGTTTAGTAGGAAGTCCCTCTGGTGTCTGGAGTGTCCGGGTCGTCAAAAAGAACGATATCGCATGACACCCAAAGAGTTTTCGCTTCCAGAACCAAAACTTTCTCCCACAAACACAGCAGCCTCCAAGCTTGAACTAGAGGAAGAATAAGGAAACCCGCTCTACTTCCGGCATCTCGCCCCTGCAACTACACGGCTGTGTTTACAAACGCAGCTTCCGGTGGTGACGTCACAGAGCAGTGGCGGAAGGAAGCGCTGACTGAGGAAAGAGCATGTCAAAATAACAACTTTTACTGTCAAATAAACCATTTGTTTATTTCTATTTTATTTATTTATTTTACCAAGTAACTATTCAGATTTAATCGGCATTAGTTATATTTTCATTATTTATGTGTTATTTCGGATGTTTTTTGGTGTCATGGAGGGGTCACCACACCCCGAGTAGACCGACAGGATGCACCGATGCTAACAAACCGTCAACAGGAGCCAACGGTAGTTCATAATAAACCCGGTCTCTCCACAGAGACGTGCAGCGAGTTTCCTCCTGGTGCAATAAAAAGCTTCCTGTTCCTCCAGACTGAGAAGCCATGAAACACCAGGGTCGGGATAGTTTACAGGGAGCCGGTAGATAACATTAGCTAGTGTGTTTTAGCTCCGGTGCTAAGTGTCCGGTGTGTGTAGTGTGAAGGCCGGACAGGAGGACAGGACTTCTCTCAGTCTACTGTGTGTGTGTGTGTGTGTGTGTGTGTGTGTGTGTGTGTGTGTGTGTGTGTGGGTTCGAGCAGGCTGGGATGAGCAACCCTGCACTCATGTACACGTTTGTTTTAAGAGATGACAACAGCAGTGTGTATGCTGAAGTCTCCAAAATCCTTATTTCTACTGGAAAATGGAAACGACTGAAGAAGGACAACCCGCGGTTTAACCTGATGCTAGGAGAGAGGAACCGCCTTCCTTTCGGACGCCTGGGTAAAGACTGTGTGTGTGTGTGTGTGTGTGTGTGTGTGTGTGTTTAAAAGGTTCTTTCACAGAGTGGTTGTCTACTCATGTGATCTAACCCAGTGACAAGTGGAATCTGTTGAATCTGTTGGAGCACCTTATCCTGATCTGGGTCACAGACGATTGAGTATATCCCAAAAACACAGGGCACGAGGCAGGAATACACCCTGAACGGGCCACCAGTCTGTCACATGCCATCGTGCATGTCTAATGGGTGTCTCCAATTCACCTACTGGGATATTTTTGGGAGCTGGAGAACCAGGGGGAGACCCTCACACAGACACGAAACTTGTAATTCGATTTCTACACTTGTAGCAGTTCAACGTGTTCTATAGTAACTCTGACCATCATCTGACTCTGATTTAATAATGCGTCCTGCATCATTAGTAAGGAATTTCTATAGCTAAGTAATCATTATGGAAGTGTGATTTAATGCACATTGTCATGTGTTTGCATCCATGGCCATATCACATTCGTCTACGTTACAGACATTCAAGCCATAATGTAGATTTCTGTACAGCAGTGCATTGCATCAGAAAACTAAACTGTCAGACATGCTTCTATAACAACCCAGTGTTTAATGCTCTCTGTGATTTAATACCAGCCCTGATACTCCATCACAGACTGGTGCATCGGATTATATCCACTGCCAAAAAGGCCGTATCCGTTTCAGCATTTATTACCATGATGCTCTCTGTTTCGTCTTTAATGGGCTGGAAAAATCCAGCTTCTTGTGCTCCTTTCAACTCCATTTACATTACGTTGACCTAACATTATATCATGCCGGCTGTGATATTATCTTATCCTGCTCCGCAGCAGCAGAGGTTAATGACAGGCATGTATTATTTTTTGCAAAATAGCATTCAGAAGATAAACAGTGTCCAGTATGGGTCTTCCAAATGAATTCCGACTGTATGTCTTTCATAGGTCATGAACCAGGACTGATGCAGCTGGTCAACTATTATAGAGGAGCAGACAAGCTGTGTCGCAAAGCATCTCTAGTCAAGTAGGAATGAATTCTTAATTTTTTATTTCAAAATGTATGTGTCTGATCTACAAATTCTTTAATGATATCACCTTGTTTCATACCTTCAGGTTAATAAAGACCAGTCCAGAGCTGAAAGACTCCTGTAACTGGTTGCCTGAGTCATACATCATTTATCCAACCAACCTCAACACTCCTGTGGCTCCCGCCACCAATGGTGTCAGTCATCTGAAGAATAATCCAAAGACGGATGAGCGTGAGGTCTTTCTTGCTTCCTATAATGCCAGAAAGGAAAATGGGGAGGGAACAGTGTGGATTGCTAAATCGTCTGCTGGAGCAAAAGGTGAGAACAGATTTAAAACACCGATTTACAACTTGCATATAAATACAAATTCAATTGGAGTCTTTTCAACTTTATTCAGAGTGTATTTTAAGCCTCATGGGTTTTGTGGTGGGCCACAGGACTGCATTTCCAGCTACTTGTACTTACCATATCTCGTTTAGATCTGTTAGATCAGGAAGCTACTTTATCTAAGAGCTGTGGCTCTGATTTATATATATATATATATATACATATATATATATATATATATATATATATATATATATATATATATATATATATATAT
>JAOUQZ010000039.1:13385705-13403687 GCA_028564935.1 Neosilurus hyrtlii
AACTGAGGGTTAAGGGCCTTGCTCAAGGGCCCAACAGTGGTGATAGTGGGGATTGAACCGCTGACCTTTGGATCAGTAACCCGTTACCTTAACCACTAAGCCACCACTGCCCTACAATTACAAATTTCTTATGCAAGAAGGTCATAGAACATATAGAAATTATAGTCAGACTATAAATTTGGTGCCATAAATTTCAAGCAAATGATAGAAAGAATCAAATAGTCTGTCTTATTGAAATAGCCATGTAACTGTGTAATAGCATTGTGGCAGCATATGTTCCTGTTCTAATTTTATCTCACATTTTGATGGTACGTTACGTACAGTCCGGAAAATGAACCTATCAAGTCAATTTACAGCAGTCATTTATGATATATCATGTAAAGATAGGTATAGCAGAGTGGCTTACACTAATAAAAGATGGATTTCATTTAACTACAAATGCTTAGATATGACCTTAATCACATAATGATTGGCTGTTACATACAGCCAGAACAAAATTACACCCAACTTTGGAGGTCCTGTCTGCAAAGCTCTTAAGAGCCAAAAAAGAAAGTTTGACATTGTGTTAACACGTCATAGCCTTAATTATAAAATGGGTATATACATCTTGATTAAGGGCCTTTGGTTATTGCTGTATGCCCTTAAATATCAAGAAACGTTTGGGGGGGGGGGGGGGGGGGGGGGGAGGGGGGGGGGGGTCAACTACCTTCTTCATTTTCCACCTGATATGAAAAAACATGCCAGCTGTAGAGGGGTATGGGCCAGTGCTTATGGCAGTGGGTAACCATGTGAACGTATCCTGTTCTTCACCCTTATGCGCTGCTGCTGTCTGCTGTGATAAATTTTATTGCTGAGGCCTGACACAGCATATTACTTATGCAAATAGTGATGTAATTATTCAGGAATACGCCAATAAGCAGTTGCTTGACTGCCGAAGTCTTGTAGTTTGTCAATTAATTCCTGATAGGCTGACTGGTGGCCGACATGTCCTATCAGTCCAATTACAAGTGATGTTAAAACACTAATTCTTAAAGCTTCTGCTGATGTCTTATTAAATATTCATGAAGTACCCTGGCTTTTTCCTGCTGTAACAGCAGTAGAATGACTGCCATTGGCTACTCAACAAGTAGCACTGGGCGGCACCCTTGACCGCTGCCCATTTTCCTCCTTTTGTTTTTTCTCAGCCTCTTTTATATATCTTCTGCTTTGGGAGGCTGAAATGTAAATCTTTTCTCAGGTGTTTGCTAAGCTATATATTTTCTATGCTTTTAAATCAAGGTTTATCTGCAGCGGTATGTAAAATGAGCCTTTTGCTTTGAGAAGGAATGTGATGTGGGCATGCTGTTGTGGGAATGCGAATGTCCTGGTAGATTGTTAGAAGGATTTATTTGATTTCATTTTCCGAATCACTTTATCCATTGTTCAGGTCACAAGGAGGCTGGAGCCCATCCCAGTTGACTCAGGATGAAGGCAGGGAAATCGATTTTTGAAGGATTTTGTTTTTGTTTTGTTGTGTTTTGTGTAATAAACATTACAACTTGAAAAGCTTGTTCTGATATTTAGTATGTAAACATTTAGTTGCTAAAATAATGTGTTAAATTGCCACATATATTGGTGAGAACATTTTTTATTACAGTATCATTTTCAGTCGTCAGTTTAAGGTTTTAGTTCTGATTTAGCTGTAAGGGTGCCTTATTTAATGTAAATTATTTTTTGGATACCTTTGTTGTTTTGTTATTTAATGTAATATACACTATATGGCAATAGTCCTGTGGCTTGATTGTTAATACACAGACATATAAATCATAAATAAACTTGCTGCCCACCCCAAACTGAGCTAAAGACTTTCAACATCATCAGTTCTAACCAAAAAGAATTGAATTTCTTTCTATCTTTCTGTTATTTTGAACATGTTCTGTTCTGTATAGAGCTCTAAGAATTGTGGAATATTAAGGTATTTTAAAACCTGAAATAAGGAAAATTCATGACATTATTTTATTGGTCGTTAACAAATGTAGCAGTGATCTGTAGTGTTTATCTGTCTGCTTTATATCTTGTTCCCCTTAGAAATGAAAAGGTTGTGTTCTGACCTCATGCCTCTCAGATCCACAGTAAATGCTGTAAAACCTTGATTTGTGCTCAGCGTGTGAACCCACCTGTCACCAGAAAAGGTCATCTGGTCTTCTACTTTCCCTCCTCAATGTTTCCTACCGTTAGTATTAAAGCAAACCTGTTATGTGTATTTGAGTAACACCACCATACTGTGTTATGATTTTTGTGTCTGTTTTCTATTTTTGTAATGCTTTGTGTGTGGTAGGTGTGACATCTGTTGGTCATGTCAAATAAAATAATTTTTCTTCTTTCAGTTTCTTTAGCTGTCTCACACATTCTCATTCTCTCGTTCTCTCTCTCTCTGAGATACATATATCTACCTTTATGGCATTTGGCATTTTATACAGAGCGGCTTTCATTTATTTATTTATATTGTTTGTTTATACAACTGAGCAGTTGCATGTTAAGGGCTTTGCTCAAGGGCCCAACAGTGGCAGATTGATGGTAATGGAACTTGAGCCTCTGAACGTTTGATCAGTAACCCCCAGCCCTTGGTCACGCCAGAGCCTTAACCACTGAGCCACCACTGCCCTACATACAAAAGTACATACATACTGCCCTACCTACATAAATAGTTACGTGTATATTCAAATATATTTCTTTAAAGCTGCTTCATGCCAATGACCATTGTTAAGTACTATTAAAAACATAGCTAAAATAAATAATGTAGAAATACAACTGAGACGATATAAACCATTCCATCATATTTTAATCTAACCAGGCCGCTGTGACTGTATTAGAAACCCTGCAATAATAACATCTACACTGTTTAAATGCTGATTGACCTTTTTAAATCAAAAGCTGTCCTTCCATTGGACAGTCTGTCATTCCCATCCTCAATGAATGCATTAGAAACATTTCCATGTAACAGCACGCAGAACTTGAAATGGCAGAAGGACGTATCTGAGACATACCATAATGTAGATATATTCATTTTTAATCACACAATTTACTAACAGACACCAAGCCAAGCAGCTCTTGTCAGTAGAATATCATATAATATCAAACAGAACAAACACACAAAGCAGCTACAATATTGCACTTTGTCAGAATGCACAGAAGCAGCACAATGCAGAGAATGCAGTTTATAACAAACCGACATGTACATTATTCATTTTCCTCTTGTCTGTAAAGCTCAACCTTGGCTTCAGTTTTGCATTTTTTATCTTCAATAACACTTCACAATTTGGATGATGGGATAAGAGTCACTGAAATATATTTATATCAATAAATCATAAAGGGCAGTTGACCTTCGCAAACAGCAAACCATCTGCATCACTTTATCAGAGACCTGATCTGGTGATGTACTTCATGGCTTGTCCTACAATTCCCAGGGCACATTCAGCAGTGATGTTAACTCTCCCTCAAGCAATCAGAGTTGATATTAAGAGACACTACACATTTCTTTATATTCCTTTTTTAAAGTATGTTGTCTTTATCAAATATGAACAATATGAGGATATATTCACAAGTTAAATAGAACCAGTCAATGAACTCTCCTACATCAACCTTTATAACTATATAAAAATGTAACAGATGAACAAGTAAAACAGATGAAAGCTGGAAGAATAGGCTAGCGTCCATCCTTTTCTCCACAAGGCAGAAGTGCAGTTTTCCTTAATACATAAGAAACCTTTGATCCATTATCTTAATTATAGACATATGAAAGAAAAATATATCTGGTTAAAGGATTATTTGAGGCTTCTTGGACAAAAAAACGGGGGTTGGGGATGGAGCCTAATGCCATAATGAATGTTACAGCGACCTTAAAACAGGTGTGGTTCATAATTCACCACAAATAAAATAAATTAGTTCAGGAAAAGCAGGACGAACTTGTGAAGATGAACATCTAATGGTAGTGAAAAGGAATTGGGTAGAAAATTAACAAATGGGAATAAAGCATTACCCATAACTATACGTACACGTCAGCATATCCTCCACACACATTATACAAAAACTAATCAAACATAAGAATATACAGAACATTAATCACTGGGTTGAAAGTGCAATGAATGAGTAAATCCCTAACCTGAGCCTGAATAATGTGCCAAGTTTCTATTTTCTTTCACAAATTTAACCCGCATAGTAGCAGGTCACAATTGCAGTTCAGTACTCAAACTTTTGGGGCTGTGAGGGGGGTGAAAATGCATAATTGTTTGTCCAAAGTGATTTGGACACAAATTATTTAATTGACTTAGATCTGAAAAGCAAAGGCAAGTAAATATCTGTAAAGGGTTTCCTGTGTACAAAAGAAAAAAAAAAAGAGTTGCTATTGGGAGAAGTTGCCTCAGTAGGTGCCCTCACCAACCTCTCTCGACTTCATCAGCAAGTGCTATGCAGAGCTTCAGTGCGCTAGGTCAGTGTGACTGGCACTCAGATCCCGACTCTTCCTCAGACGATTATTTCGTTCCTGTTTATAGTAAAGGAGTGAAGAAAAAAAAATAAGGAGTTCAAACTGCTAAATTCTGACATACTTGAAATTTCGGTGTATAAACATGCCGTTAGGACAGTTATGAATCAGCACACATTCACAGCTGAGGCCAAAGGTTTACATACACTCAGGAAAAGATATTCAATCTCAGTTTTGTTTTTCTTACAGCAGGGAGATTCCACAATTATAGGCAAAATGTCAGGGCAATGATGGTCATAATCACAAACAACACCCTAATTTCATATTATCTTTTCATCAACTAATGAAAAGGTTGTAAACTTTCATGGAGGTGATTATGCAAATATCTTTGTCAGTTACTATGGCGACAAAATTATTGCTGTTCCCTGCTATGTCAGTTTAAATGACAGACAGGGTGACGTACATTAAAACTTGAATAACCTAGAAAAGGAAAGAACATTCTAAATGAAAATGTAAACATTATGAGGCAGGCATCTCACGGTACATATCACACCCCCCGAAGTTATTAATACATTAAGAAAAAGTAAAAAAATAAATAAAAAATGACTTGAACACAATGTAGATTTACTCATGTCCCTCCATGACATCAGGGACGGAATTTGAAAAAAGTCTCACTTTTCTCTTATGGAATGGTTTAGTGGGGTAAAATTATATTCAGTATTTCTCCTAAATGTGTTCTATGATATGTTTGGCAGAAAATGAACAAGGAACGCAGTTTGCTATAGTTTCGATCTTTATTCTACATCGCACACATTTAAGACAGAAATTTTGGACTCGCCCATCAACGCCTCACATTTTAGCTCTAATTCTCTACAACAGAAATGCAGTGTGTCAAAAGTTTACATGACTCTCTCCAAGGTTCCAGAAATCGATGTGAATTTTCTGACTAAAAGCACAATTAGAAGTTCATTGTGAGTATACTATGAGCTGTACAAGGGCCTACATTTAGAGGCCATGTATTTTGCCCTTGAGGGCAGAGAAAAATCCAAGCAACTCAAGTGAGACCTCAGAAATACGTGGCCCTCCCCTTTTAAAGAGCAAGCTACAAACAGACAGTACCAAAAGCATCTGCACAAACAACCGAACGCAAATATACAAATCATGGGACCACACATAGACGGCTTCCTTCAGGAAAGAGGCACAAACGAACAAACATTGCTTCAAAAGCTTCAGCTGAACATCAAGTTAACAAAAGGTACTGGTGAAGTTGTTGGGGTTGGCATCAAGTATTAAAATATCTATTAGAAGCACTACATTGAGACAATTACAAAGCCAAAAAAATGTAAATTTTGACATCACAGAAGCCTGGAGAGTAGAGTGGATACACAATCTGCCTCGAGGAGGGGAATTGTTATCGGACCCTACAGAACCACTGCCCGGATTTGAAAATGGACACAAACAGACAGGCTGATGACAGGTCTTGGCAGAACAGCAGTCAGCCTGCATGTACAGTATCTGCTGCGTTTGTTGTTCTAACTCCTATGTTAATTATTTCAGTTTAAATATTGTAGGAATGTGTGTTTTAATAGACTTCTGGAATTCACTCTGGACAGCACTGTCTGTTACATTCTCAAACTTCCAACATGGGGATACTAAATGAATTGTTTCTGTAGGTATTGTATGGCTAAAATCTAAAATCAAGACTCAAAATAATAATAATAATAAAATTCCTATATTGTGAGCTGGATGAGAATAAGTATCTACATATTCTGTAGTATAGTTATGTGAATGATTACAAATATTTGTTCCTATGTGGCACTCATTTTTTCCCGTTTAATCCACTTGGTTGATTAACAGGGTACTATAAAGTTATCAGTGGTGAATTCAGTCATCAGTGTCACAGCTGTAGGTTATTTGGGGTTACTGTGGAGATTAGTGCACACAAAAATGATATGAGCTGTTAGTGTCCAACTGTGTCAGTGTTCTTATACACACTCTTATACCACTTAATACACAAAGTTATGTTGCAGTTTACCAGGTTGGCCCCGCTTGGTAACAGTGGAAAAGTGAACAGTGGAATAAGAGTCAGGAAAAAGATTAATACACAAAAAGGGAATAAGAGAGAGACAGAGAAAGGGGGGGGAGTGAGAGGGAGAGAGGGAGATAGAGAGAGAAAGAGGGAAAGAGAGAGAGAGAAAGAGAGAGAGAGAGACTTACTTTGAAGAGTTCACCCACAGGTTTGTCCGGTACGTTGAGAACCCCGAGAGAGCTGGCCCTCTTCATGCTGCTTCCAAGAGAGCCACATGCAAGCACATGGTCAGTCAGGTCAAAGGGTAGGGGTGAGGGGTGTGTGTGGAGGGAATGAATAGCTGTGCATGTGTTAACCATATTAATGCAAGTCACACAGAGGTGAGGGTCACTCTACCAAAGGAGGTGAAATGTTTACCTAAAATGAACACAGTGAAGCATGCAGTACAGTGTGCAAGGTGTTACTCATATAAAACACACTGCTGAAGGATCAGTGTTTACTTACACAAGGTTAAAGGACATGTTGGACACCAATGACTTTTTTTTTTTGGCAGCTCTCGTCTATTACACCGTTCGGTTATTAATTATAGCAACGTCCGCTAAATATATTCATGTTCACACCACTGAAGGCTGTGGCTTTTAGCTTAATGCCTCAGAGTCACTGGGTAACTCACTAACTGGTATAATAATATAGCTGAGGGGAAACCAGAACCCAAAGAGCATTTCTAATAAGAGACAGACACAATCAGAACCACAGAACAGCTCTGAACTGGAGCTGAAAGAATGTGTGGGAGAATTCAAGAAAGACAAAGGGAGAAACAAAATGAAATTTACAACATGGCAAAGAGAGGGACCGGAGAAGAAAAGATAAAGCCAGGGCAAGCAGAAAACATGAAACCGAACAGGGGGTGAGACGGTGAGATAAAATGGAGGACGCAGGCATGCTGTAGACACTGGATTCGCATGGAAACGTTTATTTAAATAAACAATATAACAGAAAGCACTTTACATACGCAAAAAAAACCCACATGCGTACAAAATGAAATGAAAACAATAATAAGCCAAATTAAAAAATAACACAATTGTTTAAAAATAACTTAAAACATAAGGAGAGTGCAAAATAAAATAACTAAAAAAGGAAACAGTTTTTTCCTGGATGGCCATACTGTATATAACATACTATACACTAATAAACACTTAGATTTAAAATTCTGTAAATAAAACAATTGTCCTCTAGGAAAAAAAACACTCTTCATACATTATTTGAAGCTGCTTCCTTTTTGAGTTTAATAAATAAACACCAGAATGTTACAGAGTGAAAGGCTGACATTAGAATTAAGTTAGTGACATTTTAAAATCTGGTGTTATCACTTGAATGAGTGACAGGGCACCAGCGAGTCAGCCAGCAAACTCGTCTTTCAGTGTAAAGCACTGAAAACATTTTTCCATTTCCTGTACACCCAAATTCAAGAAGGTAAAGCAAGTCAACCCTTGCATCCATTACCAGTGTTTAGTAGAGCGAGCAGCAGACAGTGTGAGTTGGTTATGTATACATGCGTTAAGATAAAATCTAAAGCTCTGCTGATTTTTCCATGCACCCAGTTTACCATGAAGTAATTTGTTCCTCGTGGCCAATAAAACACACGGCTTTTGCCTCAATGTCAATATAAAGAATGCGCTGTTTACTCGTGCCCTATATTATCTCTACATGCTTGTACAAGTCTGTATGAGTGTCTCCAGGATTCTTTTTTCCTTGACTCAATAATATTCCCACCACCCACCTTTCCTCTTGAAACTCAATCCCATGACACCTTTGTAATAAATTAATTCCCTGAAATTCTTCGCTTCACTTCATTCCATTCCAAAACATTTTATTCTATTGCCATGTTACATTTCACTATTTTGGTTCACTTCCTTTGTCCCTGGTCCTTCAATATTCCCCAGCATAACTGCATCCCTTTCCATCTTAAAGTCAAATGGGGGATGGTTGCCTTCAGAAAATAGCCCCCCACCAGGGTTAATCCAAAAAAAAATTTTTTTTTAATTAAAAAAAATAAAAAAATTAAAAAAAACCTTCAAGTCTTAACACATTACGCTCCTCAAGAGAGGGTTGTATCACAACTACGCACCAGTCAATGTCATTGTTTGGTCCTGCCCAGGGTCACAACTGGGTAGCTTGAGGTTTGGGGAGAGGGGAAAAGTCTGAGAGGAAAATGGGATAGTACTGATAGTTACCCAGGATTCTTCGGTTCGTTTTCTCGTGAGCTGCCTCCTTTGAGCTTGCGGACAAGTTTCTCACTGCTACGGCGAATTGAGGCTCGGAGTTTACTGAAGGAGCCGCTGCGCTTTAATGAGCCCGAGCCGTCCTGCGGAGAAAGAGAGACTTCAGTGTTACACAGAAATACACACACGCACATTCTCACCAAAGCATTGCACATGTTTGTTATGGAGAAACAATGCTTCTTAAACATTCAGTATGCTGCTGAATCATTTCTCAAACAGCTGTGATCGATCATGCTGTGTGTATGCGTTCAGATCTTCACTCGGAAGCTTCCGCAGTAATCTGCTGACAGTGCTATTACTATTTATACAGCAGAATATCATTCTTGATCACATCATTCTTGTTTCTCATCACACCAAAGCAGTCACAATGTCTGTGAATTTGAGTATAATTCATATATAAATGTATTGTGGGCAGGCAGGCAGACTTATTAGCATGACTGCTTAAACTAGATCATAGACGTTGCAATTAATAGCAACAGTAATTCATTTTAAGCTTAGCTGATTATTTTAAAACATCACTTTAGACAAATGGATTTATTGTTGATTGGACATGCTGTATGACATTCGAGCAAATTAGTCTTATTTGTTATAATCATTTTATTCTCCACATTTAGATGATTAATTCAATATTCTGCACTAATCCTGGTTGGTTTACCCCTCTTCGCTCTGCTGCAGTCTCCTCTCTTGTGTACCCTGAGCACTGCTCCTTATCCGAACAGCCAAGTAAAGATGTGGAGATGCAAAGAAAATGGCCATAAAAAGGACAAATTGAGAAACCACTGACACAAAGCAAATAAAATTTGGCCACCACCTCCAAACTAATGACAATTACAATGACAGTCACACACACACACGCACCCCACCCCCCACTACACGCGCACACACACACCCACACCCAAAAGACAGGTTAAATTGGCCCAGAGTGAAGGAACAGAGCACTTGCACATAGATATGGAATTACATATAAGGAAACAGGCAAAAGTGGTGGTAAGCACACAGTCAGTTTATTAGAGTGAAGAAAGATCAGCTCCAGCATCATCACAAAAAGCAGACTAGTAGGAAAGTGGCACATACAACCCTTAAAACATGCCCTTAATCATTTTTCTCTACTCATCCACCTGTGACTCTCACACATGCCCTATACAGGACCTCATATATGATGATCATTAAGTACCGAACATAAAAAAAAAGCATGAGAACAATATGTACACTGATAATCATGCTACTGTGACAGAGAACACTAGGAAAAAAGCTTTAGTTTCTGCAGAAACAGATGAAAGTGTGAAAAGAGGTGAATCACAAAGGGACAGACAGTATGAGTCACGGGGTCACAGGGTGAATACAAAGCTGTGTAGATCACATATTACAGATCTTATGAAGATACACAAATAAGAGGGAAAAAAAAATGCCTGTCGGTAAAAAGTCCTCAGAACTTACGCTTAAGCTCAGTGAAGTGGCTGGCAGAAGCAGAGAGCATGAATGAGCGACATCACAAGGTAAGCGTACAGAAAACAGGTTTGTGAATGGAGAGGAGTACACTAAAAGTGAATTCAGCCCATATAACAACATAACCAGGAGCTAATTTAAAAAAAGTTGTGTCTGTGTGCAACATAGACAATCACATCGTGTGAATGACTTTGTTGACCATCAGATTATAAACATGCATTATCACTGCATAAAGTATATGAGAGTACTGCAAGCGGCACTCATCAACACTGCACAATTATTGCATCTGATGTAATCTGGGCATGAGTCACTTAGTCACAAATCTGTACAAGTTGGTTAGTAAAAGTGTAGTACATATGACTGGCTGAATTTTAGATTGACAGACAGATAAACAGACAGCATAGACAGATAAATAGATCAAGAACAGTTTCTGTGGCGATAGAATTAGTGGAATAAATATAATAATTATATATTGCCTCAATCAAGTCCACTCTGACAAGAGACAGAAAGCCAAGACTGGCTCCACTCAAAACTTTTTAAGCCTATCTGAGCTGCTCTGGCAAAGCTAGAGCCCAGATGAGGACGAGCAGGATGATGAAGAAAGGAGCCAGGCGGAGAAAGCTCACGGAAAAGGGCAAAGGTGCAGAAGAAGGTGAGGCGAGATTCCATCATGCAGAAGTTCTACAACCAGAACAAGGCATCTGGGTTTACACCTGTACAATCGATTAAGAGACAGGCAGGAAGAGAAAGAAAATAAAAAGAGGAAGGAGTGTGATTAGGGAATAGGAAAGACAACGAGATTAAGAGAATGCACAACAGGACATACAACAGCATGTTACATTAGTAGATTAAAAGAGGAAGAGAGATGGAAAATAGGTGGATCAAACACAGGACACAAGAAGAGTTTGTGGACTAAATCCCAACAGTTTAGTTAGACGAGTGCGTAACAAGCTGGGACTTAAAAAATATATTTAAAAAACATAAATGCATATAAAAATATAAGCCTAAAAAATATTGCAACATAATGCAGCTTAGCCTCGTTACGATCCAAGTCTATGAACTTATAAAACTTTAAAACTTAAAAAATAAATACATACATAAATAAAAATGTAAAAAATTAGATGAACTGATGCCCTAAAATCAAATTTCTGTTTTAATTATGCTAACGCAAGGACACACAATATGAAGATTGGCCAGAATCACAGCACCACCACACCTAACAAATAATGATGGGTTGAGTTAAAGAGGAGCAGCACAAAGAAAGCAGAGAAACCATATGTGCACCATATCTTCAGGAAAGGATTTAAAAGACTGGCAATGATGACATAGTGACAGGAAATGCACATGAATAACAAGACATGACAAATATTTTAGTTTCATAAGCCCCCCCCCAAACACATATATACATACAGTCACACATATACATGCAAAACAGCTGAAAATCACTCAAGAGAAGTACAGTACACACAGCCCATGCCAGCATATTGGATACAACCTTAACATGAACATGAAGACCCTGCTGAATGTGTGTAAGCTTAGAAGACGTTAAAGACAAACAAAGAAATCCTTCGTTTCTGTCTGATAAAAGTACCATTTTATTTAGTTGGTTAGTCTGTTAGATGTTAATAGTATATTACCAACAGGGAAGGACAGATACTGCTACAAGAATTATTAAGAGAGAGGATAAGTGTGTGAGAACAGACTTGAACCAGCCTGATGGATGTGACTACAGTCTGCACCAGTGCTGAGGGCAGGATGTTAATGGAGAAGAATGCTGAGTGGTTGATTTGCTGCTGTTGCTACGGGAGCAGAAGAGTTCAGATCCAAGACTGCACAGAGACTACAGCAGAGGTACCAGGGTCAAAACAGCAACTAAGAAGCTGCGGCCTGAGAGAAGCTCATGTCTTCTTCTCAGGGCTTTCTATGAGAAATATTTAGTTAATAGTGGGGCATTTATAAAATAGTTTCTTACTGACTGTAGTGACGTATGAATTTGTGGTTGTCTAACAGAACCTGCAATATGCAACAATTTTTTTATCCAGCACCATAAAACAAACTGAAGAAGATTCTTTAAGACTTTAACTGCAACCTACATCATTAAGAAGTACATTTACTTTGTTCCTTTATTAAAATAACCTGACGTAATAATTAATATTTCAAAAAGGGCAGACTGAATATACAAATGGGTTAAAAAGGTCGATGAGTGCTTAATCATTAGGAGAAGGTTAATGTGTGACTATAATAGTAAAGCTCTACATACACTATTTTCATCTGTATTGTACAAAGAAGAAAGAACATATTACATTAAGCAAAGTCTAAATAATAATAATAAAGGAGCATATTCACAGGAAGCAACGTGGGTGGGTAAAAATGGGCATTAAACTGCACTGAATCTTTAGGCCATGTGACGGACACGACTACCAATCACAGTGAAAAGACTGACAAATGGGACCAACAGTGATTTTGCCCAAAACGCTTACCATGAGGAAACAACACACCCTAGTTCAGAGATTGTATATTATGTAAAAAATGCAAGAGCGGCTCATTCACTTATCTTGTATTATATAATAATAATACATGGGAACGACGTGCACAGAGTGTACCTGACCTGCCATTGTCATGAATAAAATGCATAAAGGGAAACTATAAAATTCTCATAAAATGAAAAACTATGAAAATGCTTTATGTTTACGTGCAATATAAACAAACTTTGAAAGGGGTTTAAAACAGACATCATTACACAGCTGTTATACACCTGTTCACATGTATACACTACTTGTTTTTAGAAAAGAAGTAGCACGCCCTATTGCTTTGTTTTAATCCTGCATCTGCTAAGTAACCTGGATATGATCCTACTGCAGTTTACATTATTGAATTTTATCTATAAAACTTTAACAAATTTTTGACACTTTACCCAATTTTTGAGCAATATAGCTAGTCACTGTTCTCACTAGAAATATCTACAGTTACTGGTTCAAACAGCAGAAATGAGCCTTAAAGCGTTAAAGAAACCAAGTAAAAGTTACAACATTGATCAATAAACTGCAGAAAAGCAATGAAACATAGTGAACTGTCACTGTTGAAGCAACGCTGTCTATTCGTATACATACACTAGCAATATATATGTATGGTCTAACCAGTTACTGCGTTGAGGGTGGGAAATAGGTAACCTAGGCAACCAGAGTCTGTACCGTCTGGGTGACAAGGGAATCGCTTTATGTGTGCAAAGCCCTGGCAGCAAACTTTCAGGGGCAATGCAATGAGCAACAAGGAAATTGCTTCCTGTGGGTGCCCCTTAAAAAAGCATTAGTATATAAATCAGCCTGTCTAATATAGTTACAAATTCATGAAAAAAATGATAAATGTGAAATATGAGAGGGAAAAAAAACCCATCTTCCTCACTGGAAAAATTACATTTATTATTTATTATGAAGAAATTCCACACTGAGATTAACCCCAAGATTAAAAATAAATGCTCTTTATTCAGCTGAATTTATTTATCATATCCCTAAAGCCATTTGGGTTTTTAATGAAGGCATTAATAAGTAATCTGATTAATGTGGTTAAACCAAAAGATGCTGCCAAGCAGATACGTGTGCTTCATAAAAAAAATCCTCTTTTCTCCAACAATAAAAAGAAAGTTACTTATCAAACCAAACCAGACACATCATTAAGTTCTGCACAGTCCTTGAACATTGTGTGTTTGTGTCAGTGTGTGTGGCTGGGCAGTGTGTGCTGCACTTACCCCATTCCATTCAACGCTCATACTCACTTCCTCTCCTCCATCTGGGCCACTCTCATACTTCACTGTGTCAGAGATCAGACTCTCTCTGCTGCGCTGTTTCTCCCGAGCCTCTGGATCCCCCAGAACCTCCGCCACACGCTGCTTATGGGTTGAGTCCAGACCCTGCAGGAGGTAGGTAGATAAGTTGGTGTACTGTGTGTATATATATATATATATTCATACAGACACATATACATATACATATATACACACACACATAATTCTGTGCGAAGTCTTGACCACCTTAATTTTTTGTGTACACTTTGCTAAAAAATATTTTATGACCAGAAAGATCTTTCAATCTTCCCAAATCCCAATAAGCCCTTTTAGCATTCTTGAATTAGTGCACAAACGATGGGGGAAACCTTTTTACGGGAGCGCATCGCAGCCTCTTCCAGAGTCTCGGCAGCCTCAAACTTGCCCTGCCGCCTGTATAGAGCACCCAGGTTCTTCAGTGTGGTCGTTACAGTGGGGCTACAGGGAGTACATGGAAGACGGTACATAAATTCAGAGACAGAGCTGCAACATTTAATGGAAAATTCTGGCAATATATCAGATATTTCAACACTTTGACCGAGCTTTCATTAAGAATCTCATCAGCTCACAGCAAACTTTACCACAAAATCTGGCTAACGGGGATATGGACTCAGGAAGTGAACCAGATGGTCATTAACCCGGCTGGCTAAAAAATTCAGGCAGAACAAAATCAATACTAACCTGTCTACTTTGCAGGCCTTGTACCAGCCACCGTACTCTGCAAATGGGGAGCCATCTTTCTGCTTCCCCTGAAACATTAAACAATTATGTTCAACCATCCTGATATTCCATGATATTCAATACATTCACAAGTAATGAATTATTACTTCTCCTCACTTTACTCTGTTCTTCTCTCTCCTCTGCATGCATCCAGATAGGCTTGTTCTCACCTGCACAACACAGAAAAGGGGGGAAGAAATGCACATTCCAGATCAAATACCCACTGGAATAAACATGTTAATCGTTTCATTTCCTTTGAAACTCTGCTCAAATGACAGTGATATGTGCTGAATTCAGATAAATACACAATCACAGGAACTCATTTTACAACAAGTAACAGATAACATCTTACCATCTACAGAGCCAAACTCCCTCTCATGAGCTCGTGTGAGAATCTCTTTATAGAGAGTCTCTGCTTGCTTAAATTTCCCTTGCTTCAAATAACATGAGGCCTGAGAGAGAGAGAGAGAGAGAGAGAGAGAGAGAGAGAAAGAGAGTGAGAGAGAGAGTGAGAGATTTCTTTGGTGACATTAAAAAAAACAAGGAAACTTATAATACCTACAGATACACTGCCATGACCCCTAATACCCATCATGTTGTGTTATCATCACAACATTTATTTCCATTCCAACTTGCAGGAATTTCTTGCCGAGTCCTCTTCAGCACATCTCAAAGACTTTCAATAGGGTCAAGGTTGGGACAGTGTGGTGCCAGTTCAGGTGTGAAACTGATGTCCCATGTCATCAGGGAACGAAAAACGTCCATTGATGGACCGTTCATCTGGTCATTCAGTACATTCTGGTTGTCAACTGACTTCATTTTACTGCCACATAATGTTGCTGAGCCTCTACCTCACCAATCGGTGCAAACCCAGACGACAACACTGCATCCAGTGGCTTGTCACTTTGTGCACTTCCCTTCCTACCCTTACCGGCTCATTGCCCAGGAATAAAGTGAATCTGGGCTCATCGGATCACATGGTCTTTTCCCATTGCTTCAGTGTAAAAACGTATGCTCTTACTTTTACTAATGAACAGTCAAGAGTTCTATTAGCGATTTTAATGATTTAACTTCACTATGGTTGACAAGCTTGATCACGGTCAATATTTTTTCTAAGCACATTTCCCTCACAAAATTTATAGTTCAACACTATACTTCCAGGCCTTTAAAATGTGCTGGGCAACTCTTAACCCACTTCCAGTCATTACAGCATTCTCCTTGGGTGTCCTTTGCTTGATGTTAGCCAATAATATGACCCTTCTAAAATGCAGTGTCAGCTTCTTAATGACTAGGGGATATGGCTGTTTAAGAGATGAGCAGCTCATTGCATCATTTAGGATTAAAAGATGTGTTGCCAACCAGAAAATAGTGATCACTGTAGTAATTAATCATTCAAAACCCTAATAGCGCTTGAACATCAAGTTGGAATTTTTGGATGAAATCATATAAATTTATTTAAATACATGTTCATATATACAAAAAACAAAGGTTATTGTGATGGAAAAAAGAATGTGGATCTGTCTTGTTTGTTGTGACATTTTGTGTGGAAATATCAGTGTCACTGGTCTGATGTCATACAACAGAAAAATCAGGGGAAAAACAGGCTCAGATGCAGCAGTGAGACTCTGCTATGTGCCATTTTCCAAGAGCTAAGCGGTGAAATTTTACCCCGTGATCACGCAACACTGTGAAAGCTGCTTTAAGTTCAGTTTCACTTCAGTATACAGTATAAATAGATAGATAGATAGATAGATAGATAGATAGATAGATAACCAATCATGAATTAAATATAATACATAGGGCTGGCTGAAGTAAACAGATAAGATCAGTGAAATGAACAGATACAGTACAGAAGAATATGAATAGCGTTTATGAAGAAGAGTGAATATTAACGTAGAGCTTCCAGATGCACACTTTCTTTATGTTCTCCAAAAACACAGCTCTGTTTGTGCTCAGTACTCAAAGACAAAACATTTGGATATGAATTCTGTGTTCTTGTTAGTTGCCCATGCAGCACGCGGTCTTTCAGCTTTAATTATTAAATGAGATTATAAAACTCTTGCTGTTTTCCCTCTCCTTTCCAGCAACCGTATATGCTAAAACTTTCACTTTCTGATGATCATGTTTATGTTGCCATCATTTTTAGACAACTCTATTACTCACTCAAGACACTACTGTGTAAGACGAGTACAGCTGAGGGTGAGAACCTATTACACTCAAATTTTTGTTTTTTTGCATCACAGTTTAATATATCCGACATGCAATGGCCTTTAGTATTTTCCCTATGTAAATCCAAACGCAGACTTTCTTGGGAGGCAGGAAGTGTAGATGTGCAGAACACAACAATCATTGATAAGTTACTGCCCACTGACAGATACTCCATCTGCTCAACAAATGTTTGTTTGCAGTAAGAGTTTAATACGAATGGTTGAATGTGAACACCAGGGGCCTCATTTATCATATCAGAGCATTCAGAAAACAAGTTCCGATTTTCTGCACATTAAACACCAGTATAGTCTAAAAAAATGACATTTATCCCAAGTGCATGAGATGTACAGGAAAATCATTGATATATGCTGCACAGTGCTCTGTTTGTGACCTACCACACTTTTACAAACAGAAATACTCTGCTCCCAAATCACCATAAAGCCAACAACCTCACTTGAAAAGGCCGTTTTTAAACATTAAGTGCATGCAATCAATTGACATTATTATATTTGGAAAATCTGCTATGGGACATTCTGTGAAAATACCTCATTATTGTGATTTTTCAGCTGCCTCAGTTGGAAATATATTGTAGCATGAGCAATATTAATGCATGCAAAACGTGTCAATAAATTTTCTCAAAATGCTAGACCTGTCTCTTGTGAATGAATGGATTACTACTCAAAACTGGAATGAACTGGATTCAAAGATTTAAATACTGAATTAACATTGCACTGGCAAAAGAAATCACTGAGCAAAAATACCCCTGCGGCTCTTAAAAACATGACCTCTGCACACAGAGTTTGTCCCAAATAATCAAAGCAACCTATGACTGATTGTTTTACTGGTCTGCAGCTTGCTATGAGCTCCACAGGCAGCAATTACAGTCATATTGACGATCACACAATCATACTTTTCTACCACTTTCTATACATGGTCAGTAATACAGTTGTGTTCAAAATTATTCAACCCCCAATGCTGTAAAGGGCTTTAGGGACTATAGTGTACATTTGGAATT
>JAOUQZ010000039.1:13403787-13423629 GCA_028564935.1 Neosilurus hyrtlii
AAGATGACTGAATGATCAAAATCAATGTCAAACTGGCCAAAACATTCAATTTCAGTGGGGGTTGAATAATTTTGAACTGTAGTTCTAAATTTAGACATCCTCAAGCACCATCATGAGAATAAGAACCTGGTAAGACACTTTCAACATTTACAAACATTTTTAGAAGTGTCTATGCATAGCTTACACTCAAAGCGATGCACTGATAAATGAGACTCCTGCTACAGTAAACTTAAAAGCAATGATAGTGTTTTTGGGGATATAGGTTTATCACTGTGCGATCTTTAGTATTAACAATCATAGTTAACTCCTTCAGTTTAAATACAGAGTTCTGATTACATTACCAGGTTGTTTTTGGTCTTTGCTACATTGGGGTCATCAGGGCCCAGTTTGGTCTGATAGATGTTAAGAGCTCTCTGGTAGTAATATTCCACCTCCTCATATTTGCCCTGGTTCTGACACAGCAAAGCCAGGTTATTCAGCTGCTTCGCCACATCAGGGTGCTCCTTCCCTAACACCTGTCATTCAAACACAAACACACAACAATTCAGCTGCTTAAAAAAATATCTAAAACAAAAGGTGCATGAAGAGAATACACTGCAAAAACATAACTGTTATGATAACATTGTGTGTACAGGCACAGAGCATTTGGGAAGAGTGCTCCAAGATAAACAACCCATAAAGTAAATGCATTACATTATAGATTCACTCTTTATTACAGCCTACACAGGTTCCCAGTTTAGCTTTCTGTGAACTGGGAGTCCTAAATCCTTACAGAGTTGTAATGAAGATAACATGCAGTAAAATGTTGAAAGGTATTTGTGCATTGGGCAACACATTTCACACAATCTTATTTCATCATTAAAACATCATGTGTATGTCCATTTCAGGATAAACAAAATGCTGTATCTAGATTGCAAATAAGTGTTGGCCTTGATATCTGTTGCAAGAAAACAGAGTCGGAATGGAAATCTCAGATTACACTTCACGGGTCTTTCAGTAACCTCAAAGACAGTTACCGTAATGCAATCATTCAATCTTTTCCTAGCTGTTAAACATTACACAGCCAGTAAGTATACTACTCTCTTGCTTTTAAAAACACACAAAAACACATTAGAGGTTGAGTGAAATATTATCAATTATATATAAAATCATTGTTACATTTCTGTTTTCATTAGACGACCATTTAAGATAACCTTACGAGTGCAATAATACCCTTAAATACAGTGACATGCAAACGTATTCATACCCCTTGAACTTTTCCACGTTTTGGCCCGTTACAACCACAATCATAAATGTATTTTAAAATGATACATGGTTTTCTAAAAGATTTACAAATATAAGTCTGAAAAGGGGTGTGCATTTGTATTCAGCCCCCTTTACTATGATACCCCTAAATAAAATCCAGTGCAACCAATTGCCTTCATTATCCATTTATTATAAAATAGAGTCCACCTGTGTGTAATATAATCTCAGTATAAATGCAGCTGTTCTGTATGCCCCAGAGTCAATACTTTGTAGAACCACCTTTCGCTGCAATTACAGCTCCAAGTCCTTTGGGGTATGTCTCTATCAGCTTTGCACATCTATAGACTAAAATTTTAGCCCAATCTTCTTTGCAAAATAGCCCAAGCTCAGTCAGATTGGATGGAGAGTCTGTGAACAGCAATTTTTAAGTCTTGCACAGATTCTCAATTGGATTTAGGTCTGGACTTTTACTGGGCCATTCCAACACATTAATATGCACATGAATATGCTTTGAGCTAAATCATTCCATTGCAGCTCTGGCTGTATGTTTAGGGAGGTTGTCCTTTTGGAAGTCCCTCTGACCAGTCTCAAGTCTTTTTTCTTTTCTCTCAAGACTCTAACTGGCTTTCTTCAAAGATTGCTTCCCTGTCCCTGCTGAAGAACAACATCCCCACAGCACAACGCTGCCACCACCATGTTTCACGGTGGGGATGGTGTGTACAGTGTAATGTGCAGTATTTTCAGTAGTTTTCTGCCACATGTAATCCTATGTATACTTTATGTATTCCTTGATCCATACATAATTGGTAACTAATATTAACGTTCTTCATTTTAAAAGAAAATGCATTTAACCACATCTAATCAATAAACATTAACATTTCATCTTCACATACACTCCTGGCCAAATTTTACAGATGAATTATTTAGAGATAATTGAGTCTGCAGTATCTGGCCCAAAAAGAAATTGGGAAGACCTATCAATTATTCTCAGCACTTTTGGATAAACACTTTTTACACCATTAAAAACTGCAGTCTACATCTTATAGAATAAAAAGAAACCACAAGGCACGTGACACAGTTTTATGGAAATTTAAAGACTTTGCAGAGAAATCCCACCTACCCACCTTTTCTCTGATCTCCAGTGCTCTTTTGCATAGTGGTTCTGCCTCTTTGTATTTCCCACGTTTACCATAAAGGACAGCCAAATTATTCAGTGTAGCAGCCACCTAGGACACACACATAAGCGCACACACACACCCACACACACATTAAACCAACAACAATTCACAAAACAACAAAATGAAACATCTGGGCCAAATGCTTCAAGTCCTCAGAGCTCACAGGAAGTGAATCAAATCTGACCCAAGATTAACAACATCAATTCAGCCCCGGTGACTTAAATACAATAACAGCCCACAGTGTTTTTAATAATCTTCCTCTAAGAGGTGCACCTAAACCCCAATGCATGTGTGGGATATAGTAAGTGGGTTGCAAAAGAAATAGTGGGTGAGACAGAAAGTCAGTGATGATGCTCTAACCTCTTTAATACACAGTGAGGATGCAGGTCCTGGTGAAGAGTCACATGATAACTATTGAACTGGTAAGCACTACCAACTTGAACATACGTTCATATACACGTATACATATACAGATGAGAATCTCTGTAACTCTCTCCTTACTTTGCCTAAGGGGTTTCCTAGTCAAAAGCTTTTTGTATAAAATAGCAGTTAGATGCTCCACAACACACCCACACATACCGCAGGATGGTCTTTGCCCAGTGTTTTCTCTCTGATATCGAGTGCGTCATTCAGAAGGTTTGCAGCCTCTTTGTACTTGTTCTGGTCCCTAAGAAGAGAAGAAGGGAGAGCCCGATACAAAGACAATGTGACAAGATGTTGCTATGAACACTTCAAAAGAATCTTCATAGTACAGCAACAATGATGTGGCTGCAGTAGATTATTTTCTTAGGTCGTAAACAATGAACTGAGTGATACAAGTGGTAAACAATACAAAAATAATATTCAGATTCAACCATTGCCTCAAAGCGGATCTTTCCATGAGATTTTATAAATGGTATAAGCAATGTTCTCTGGAAAAATCAGCAGAAGCAATGACAAAAATACTCTATTGAATCATTTTAAATTTTTCATTCAATTTAAGTTTTCATAATCAAAAATTACACAGTATGTCCGCACAGGTCAAGTTCCTGCTAGAAAGCGAACAGCCAATCAGAGTTACAATGCATACTGACAGCAGGCAGACGGACGTAAAAGCCATGCAAAATCAAGTCAATGGTTTCTTAATATGGTGCACCAATATAAAAAATTCCAACAATAAAATGAGAGAAGATGATTTCATTACATTTATAAAAAAAAAGTTATTTGTTTCCATGCTTCCCTCTATTTTTATTTTACTAAGTCTGTACTATATTAATCAAATTACCTTTTAATTTAACAAATCAAATGGTTGTTTATTTATTTATTTTTATGTGTGTGCATTTGGATCTGCTCAATGTTATCATATCCATATGTTTGTTTTTTTTGTTTTTTGCTATTTTTAATAGAAGCTGATAAAAGACTCAAAACCTTATGTGTATGTCTAGAGGTCCCACCTGTAGACGAGGGCGAGAATGTTAAGCATTGTGGCGACATCAGGGTGGCTGTGGCCGGAGGTCTTCTCCAAATCCTCTAGTGCTTGTTTACACAGCGGCACAGCCACCTCGTAGCGGCCCTGGGAGGCATACTGGATCACCAGGTTATGCAGGGTTCGGAGCCGTGCTGGAATCTCATAGCCTCCCTGCTGTGCTGCTGCTACAGCACTGCTGTTTGTAGGCTGGACTACAGAGAAAATGATGGACAGAGACTGAAATAGTGAGACGGTAATCTTGGTGTCTACAGGATAAATATTTTACACTGGAGCATAAATATGTTGGTTAGGCTTGGTCATAACAATTCCATCATCTATATACAATATTAAAATTCCACAATATCCAGTGAAGGTTACTCTGGTTATATTATTTTAACAGATCTACAAGTATTTTGCAAAGAAATGCCGCTATTAAATGAGCATAGAGCAGCGGTGGCTACTCTAAAACTCTGCCTTCCCTAAAATATCTCGAAAAATTCCTCAAATAAATATAATAGTGTTTACATTAATTACAAAGAAAGTGCTAGAATATGTTCAACCTTGTGGCTACTTCGTTCAGAATAAGTAATAATTTCTCCCACATCATCTCAAGTACTTAGGCAGCGCAAGCTATTAAAACCTAGAGTCCTATGGCACTTAGAATACACTCTGCTTTCAGGGCAGCAAAGTTAGACATTCATTGGGCAAATGCTTTGCTACGAACTCTTATCAATTAACCATGTTGACTGGTGATGTCACTGGAAAATGTTGGTCCAAACAAATTTTAAAAACAAAACAATGTTTTCAGCCAAATGACAAAAATGATGATCCAACAATAAAGTGTCAAATCTAACAGTTTAACTATCATCGTTTGTAAACCGCTTTGGCAAACACACCATCAGAAATGGGCGTTGATATCTACTGTAAAATATGGAGGTGAATCATTAATCCTTGTGGGCTGTTTTATGGATGAAGGTTGTAAAGGTCATAAATTCAGTTAAAGTACCAGGATATTTTAATTACAAAACCTTGTTGTTACTGCTAGGAGCTTAAAGCTTTGTCATAGACCTTACAACAAGATACTGACCATAAACATTGATCCAAATTAATAGACATGCCTACTAGACAATGTTTAAATTGCTATTGCACTTTCAATTTGTAGCTCAATGAAAAATTATATGGTCTAAAGTGAAGCGTCCAAATATTTAAAGCATGCATGTCAAACATCACTCAGAAAAGATGATTTTCATGCTTTACTTTACTAAAGGGTACCTGTGGTGAATTAATGTTACTAGCTATTTAAAACGATCATGTTTTACATCAGCGGTTCTTTCTGGCAACATCAGTCCTTGCTCCTTGTCAAAGTACCAGTCATGCTTAGAGACATGTTGTCTTCCTCAATGACTGTTCCTGCCTGGTAGCGACGCAACCCTGTGCATCGTAACACATTATCGGCCAGTGCTGAGCTGCACAAACATGAAGCGCAGATATCACGGAAAAATTTCTTTTGTTTTCTCAAACTGACTGATGACAGGAAGGCTGAGTCGGCAAAATGTTAGCTGCATAAGCTATTTTGGATTTACCGTCACGCTCATCTCTGGCGGCGTTCTCATCCTCAGAGTCATTAGAATGTGATATCTCACTATCTCCACAAGACCCCCCCCCCCTCGTGTTAAAATAGGTAACCGTTCACACCCATTTCGTCAAAATTTCTAGCCATAGTTGCTTCTTGAACGCATTTTTTTTCATCACCTAGAATGTTGCTCACTGAATAGATCTGCTTGTTTACTTGCGCTGGAGAAAATGGACCAACAATTTCACATCACTTCCAGGAAACAAGAACTGCCAACCACTGGTTCAGCCCCTGCTAGTAATCCACAGGATAAACCTACCCAATTTAGTGCTTTTTATGGTCATTTATGTTAAAATAAGCTATCTATCACTTAAACGTATTACATACGCACAAATTACGCTGTAATGCTCTGTTACTTTGAAACCAATACCTTTCAGTCACAATTGTACAATTTAAGCTTATTTATTTATTTATTAATCACCATTCTCACACAAAGTGTCAATAATTATGTATTTGATGCTAGTTTATATTCCCACAAGATGTGTCATGGTTTTCATGTTGTAAAATGGAGCTAATCTGTGAGTTCAGGCGATCAGGCTGCATCTGATAAACCGTAATGTCCACCTGAATAAAGGTCGGTCTCTATGACACAACCCACAGAACCCTTTCATCTGCACTTCACAGTCTAAAGCAATTAATCAACCAGAAAACAAAGAGAAAAACACAAATACAGAATAAAACACACATGCTGCCCGTTATATGCTATCCTTCTGGTCCTTCGCTGTCTCCTCATGGACAGATTTATATTTCTTTCATAACTGTGCTTTCAAATACAACATGTATGACCAGTTATTGATATTGACACTGTTTGCAATCATTAAATGACTAAATCAAAGATACATTAAAAATTATAGTTTTAATTAGCATTAATTAATGTCCTGAGAAGAGCTGGATTAGAGGGCGTGGATACTTACTGCCAGACGCTGGATCATCCTGATCATCCGGGAAAAGATCATCCAGAGTCTCCCTGCTCGAGTCAGAGTCTTTGTCATCCTGAAACAGAGAGCAGAATATAAAAGATGTGAAGACAGAAGATATAGCCAAAACAAAGAAAAGTGTTTGGCTCACTGTTGGGCTGAGGTCCTGGTCATATTTTTTGAGTTGATTCATGAATTCCAGGTGCTTCTTTTCCTCCTCCAGCTGGGCTACACTCTGCTCACTCTTCTGTAGCCGCTGCTGTGTGCCTGCCAGCTCATCACGCAGCCACTGATTCTCCTGGCACAGCCGCCGGACCTAAAACACACAGACACTGTTACACAGACACCACAAGAGTGTGTGTTTGCGTGTGTGTGAGTGTTTGGGGAGGCATCTTTATGGGCATCTTCATGGACCAGATACAAAGCAAACAGAACATGATTGAGAAAAGAGTTCAAGGAGAAAGCATGACTGTGTGGCCTGTGTTTGCATGTATGCATACCTGTGCACGAAGTTTCTGTTTCTCAGCCTCAACTGCACTCAGGTGCCCTGAAAGAGCCATCATTACCTGTGGAGTGGAAACATGGAATAGTATAGTAGTGTCCTCTTTATCCTAATTCTTGAACATGGTTTAAGGACTAAGCGGAAGATTTGTTCATCCAACCTGTGCTTCACTAAGACCAAGCTCTATCATTTCCAGTGAGCGCTGAATCATTACTGTCTTCTCCTCGACAGCACGGCCTTCCTGGGTTTGTTTGAGGCAACGCAGCGTTCCCATCAGACCCTCCAGGATGGCCTGGTGTTCAGCACGCAAAGCCTCAAGCCCCTGCATCACATCCCTTGTCCGACACAGCAGCTCATCTTGGGAAAGCTTCTCAGCAGGGTCAACCTGCCCATCCACCTCCTTCACACACACCACACTCGACATTTCCTCACGCATCCTGCACACACACACACACACACACGCAATGTTTACCAGAATTTCTCTATATTCGCTTGACTCAATAAGTATTCCTAATTTCAGAACATGCATTTTTTGCTCCTCTGCTTTTGTATTTAGTTGTGATCAGTTTGTGGAACGTATGTAGGCTCTCCTGTCAGTCATGCACAGAAAAAAAAATAAAACAACAAGACGTGTGTGGCTCATACACCGGTTGTACAGGTTTCAGTAAAATGTGAAAGAAGAAAAATGCACTCACAAAGCATTTTCTCAGTCATACAATTACACCTCAGCAGATTCCAGGACATAAACACAACAAACACAACAGGACATCAAACACAACAGGACATAAAGACTCAAAGTCTTTGACTACACTACATATTACACTAACCTCCACTGTAACATTTTATCATCAGTAAGGCAGTAACACATGTGCACTGCAAGTGACTAAAAACCAAAGGAGAATACCTTGTACTGAATGTTCAGTCCAGTTGGAAGCGTTGTGTTATTAGATGAAAATAATTCTCATTGGAGAGGTGTGACAGCGCGCGGTTTGAAACAGATGAGCCTGGTTTAGACTGATGCATAATTCTGTGTGCATATGCAGAAGCAGTCAGAACGTGAGCTGCATTGTTTACACACTCGCTGTGTACCTTATATACATCCGGAAGAACAAGCAAGATTCACCAGATTGCACGTCAGAGATCAAACATGACAAACTGTAAAATATTTAGTGACTTAATGCATATCTTTACTATATGTGTCATCTATTGAACTGATTAATCTCTCCTCTGTGACATGAGCTATGTCTTAAATTTAAACCCAAACTTCATGGAAGCTCGCAGACACAGTACATGTCTTAGCACTTAAAAAACAGTCTGTCTGTTGGTTCTTTGCGTAAGTAATAATAGACTAATAATAAATCTGCACACTTTTTGGCTGGGGTGAGGGGGCAGACTGCAACACAAAAAGCCACACATGATTCACGTGTATCCGACTGTACATACAGAAGTAATTTGCATATGAATAACAGTGGCTTGTACCATTCGTTAATGTGCCTACTTTTATTTTATTGAGATATCTGTATACTGTTATTTTTGCCATTATCTTCTTTTATATGAACTGACCAATTCACATCCTATTCTCGCGGTTTCGCTTTTCAAACTGGCTAATGCAAACTATCAAATGGATTTTAGCATCTCCGAAAATCTAAGCACAACTTTAAAAAAAACACCAAGTAATAAAAATATACACATGTTCATATGTAACAGGAGAGTTTGAAAGGCTTGTCTTTCATTTCACTTTAAATCACAAACCCTCACCTTACATTCAAAAGAATGTAATAATCCAGAAAATCCGAAATGACACATATACAGAAGAAAACGTTTGGGAAATTTAAAGAGAAATCAATATGTGTGTGTGTGTGTGTGTGTGTGTGTGTGTGTGTGTGTGTGTGTGTGTTTTTTTCATGCCAACTCTGTCATAAAAGAAATATTTTGTGGTGCTTATTCCATGGTAAACTTTGAACCATTATTCTTAACAGAAGAATACAGCATTACTCATCCTTTTGAAAGAGTTATCCAGTCATTAGTGTTACGGTTGTGGGATTTAAGTTTGTCCACCACATCAGCTCATTTCTGGAGATCTCTCACATGGAGCTCACACTCATTCATGTAACCCCTTCCTTTATCTGGCAACGGAAGGCTGCATCCTATCTCAGCTCAAATGAAACAAGCCTGTAAACTTATTGCTCTAGAAACAATCAACTTTAATTACAGAATAATAAAAGTATAAAATTTCATTTCCCTCACCAAGCCTCATCCCTGAAAGATGGTGCCACTCCTACGACAGTAAACTGTTTACCAGAACAAGGCTTTTATCCCTCCGGCTTGCAGAATTCTCAACCCGGTCGAACAGTGGTGACATGTACAAGGCGGAACAAAAGATGTGATAAATCCAGTCACTGATTGGCAAACGGGAGAGCGATATAGGGAGATCAATCTACACTAATAGCACTGATTCACCCATTCGCTGATCCACTTAATCCTACTAGGGATGCAGGTAGACTGGAACTTATCTCAGCCAACTCTGGGTGAAGGTGGGCTACACCCTAAACAGCTCACCAGTCACAAGGCAGAACGCACAATCAATTAACACACACATCTGGGACAATTTGGAACAGCTAATAAGCATGTCAATGGCCTGTGAGAGGAAACTAGAGTGCCTGGAGAAAACCCACACAAAGTCCACCAGGAAAACCTGCAAACTCCACACAGAAACACCTGCCAAGCCCAGGACTCAAACCCAGGACCTTAATTTTGTGAGGCAGACCTGCTAATCACTACACCACCATACAGTATTATTATTTATGCTGGAAATCTCATATTTATAGTAACAACGTTCATGAATCTGAAGTGGCTTTTGTATGAAATGGACAGTATAAAAGTTCACAATATCAAATATTGAAAATAATAACAGCATTTACCTTTATGAGAATATTTTGGGGTTACTTGATCTGATCTGGGACCACAAAGACAAGTAGCATTTGCAAATCAACTGGCAAGACAGATCAAGGAGGTTGCAAAGACATAAAGAGAGAAGTTTAATCTGGCAAAGTGGTTTAGAAAATTGGAATCAAACACAGGAATGTTGAAATTAAAGCATAGCAGCAGAAGAAAACAGAGACAAAGCTGCTATGTAAAGGACTTAAAAAACAACAACAGCGACAGACAAAAAGAAAGAAAAATCAACAATAAATTTCAGATTATTGAAGCATTACGATTCTTTCTACGCTTCCGAAAAGAGATCCCCTTCATCAGTGCTGAAGAAGAGAGCCAGGATTGTTCCAGCATCAGCAAGCACGAAGAGGAATAGGAAGTGGAGGCTACCAAGTCATTCTGAGTTTCATGTGACCCAGAGAAAGGCTGGTACCACGACATGTGACAACCACCAGGAAGGAAGCACCGGAGCATGCTGGGAGACAGTTCACTAATGAATTCTCTTGTGCTTCACTCTCTCTTACACACATCCTCAGGGAATGATGAAACCAAAAGACAGAGGACAAGCCAAACATAAACAAGCATGAAGGAGCGTTCACCAAAATTATAGAAGAGACAGTGATGAATTTATTTTTGGTGATAAAGCATTTTATTTTATACTTACACTTTTATTAGTTTTAAGACAAAAATAACAAAAGACAACAACAGCAGAGTACAAAAACTAGAAAAAAATCTTAAAGAAATTTTGAGATGTGCCTGCAACTGCTGCCGGAAAATACGTGAAAACTGGCATGCTTTATTTAATTTTTGTGTGTGAACTACATGTTCAGACACAGCTGGTCGTTGCCAAAGTGACAAGTTACTAACAGTTATTCTGCCATTTCAATTGAAAAATGTATATGAAGTGCATCTCGCTTTTTGTCTTCTGATTTGGAAAGCGTATTTCCCATCGCAATGAGAAAGCATTTGACAGCCAAGAATTTGGTGAACACGGTTATATAAATGATTTTGCTATACTGTGAAAGATGTTCAAAGAGTCACAATGTAAATATGACCCGCGTAATGATTTTAAACACCTTTTTTTTTTTTTTGATGCAGTGACTCTTAACGAGACTTTCAGAGCGCACCTTTCAGTCAGAGGCTCGCCCTTTAACTTCTACAAGTGCTGCTGACTTGAAAGTCGCACGGTCAGAACCAGCGCAAATTTCCCTCTGTTTTGATATAAAATGTATTGGTGTAGAGTAAAAATTATGTGAGTTATGAGCGAGTTAAAAAAACGTTTTCAAGCTGATACCCAAATACACACCCATTATAAACACACAAATCGACCGAAAAATGTGTTCAAGCCCATAAAAAATTCCAAAAGACATTAAAAAGAAATAAATCTGGAATATTTGCTTCTAGTTGTTATGGAAATGTTTTGTTTAGTTTGCTGTTTTCTGGCTCCACTTTTTCTCACATATTATTAATATGAGGGCAGGATTAAAAAATAATAAAACAACATACTGCATTAATTAAACTAAAAAAGACCAATAAAATACTGACACTTGGCATGACATGACTCCATATAAGCCTGAATTTCCCTTGCATGCTTGAATAACAGATCTAACTCATACAGACACAATACAGTGCCAAACAACAGAAGAGGAGACAAGCAAGAGCTGACAATCTGTAGCCCAGATATTCACTGCACATTGCTCTTGCTTTGACGTGATCATCAATCTTTTCCTGTGTGCCCTAACTCAGATTTATGTACTCGTAGAAAACTTGTGTTATCCTGTTCTCCAAAAATAAGACTTGTATTCTGTCAAAAGCTCTATACAGTGTGGCCTTAATGCAACTCCAATTTATAATATTATTACTACAGAGAGAGATAGAGCGAGAGAGAATAGACAGGAAATAGGAATGACATTTGTACAGGCCCGGTTAGTCAGAGCCGATGTGCTAATCTGATCGAGCTGCAGTATGACTCACAACTTTGGTCATCAGACAACCTATGAACTCAGTAGGAGGCTACAACACACTAATACTAATAACCACTTATGAACATTTGTTAATGCTGTAAAACAGCTACATCTATTGACTTCTCTTTTCTTAAGCTTTTGGCTCAAACTTCTTATTTAAACTATTTGTACAGTCCAATCCTGTACTACAGTTCCTCCCTATATTAGAATTGATTTTGGGTGTGTTTTCACAACAATCGAGCCAAGTGCTAGCACTGCCACTCATTACAACTGCATCAGAATATAACATCAGTGATGTCCATGTATGGTGACATCATGTGCATACCCTCTATTACATATTGATGTGCCATCTGTTCTTTATTCACTTTCACTTACTTATTTTCCAAACTGCTGAATCTTACTAGGGTCGCAGGGAGAAGGTGGGGTACTGAGCAAAGGCGGGGTACACCCTGAACAATTTCCTAGCCCATCGCAGGGACAAAAACGCAATTAAAGCTAGGACTACACACTATAATATATAATAATAACGGTAATGTTTACGTTTTTTATTTATAACATTAAAATCATCATACATTTGTACCACAATTTGTCATCAAACAATACAGTATTATATGCCTTGTACCATCTCAAAATAAAGCACCCACAAATCTGCTGGCTGCTGTATAGTATGTAGCATCTCTCACCACCATGTCTTCAATAACAAAATAGTTCTGGGTAATAATCAAACACGTTAGTGAGTACCATCAGTGTGCTCTTCATGCTCAAGTGATTTTTGGGATTTCTTCATCCACCCTCTGTATTTATGAATGCAAGAATTTCCTCAGTTTGTTCTCAGCCTTCACAAAGCTTTTATTGGTTTTTGGTTTCTTTTAAAAATGTGTAGAATGAAACTAAAACACATAAAAAAATGCAAAGAACCCAGACAGGACCAGTTACTTTCGGATTTAGTCTCCACACACGAATGGGTGCAGTCAGTCAATTTAAATACCAACGGAACGTTACTTATCAAGCCCTTCCTAGCTAGGAAAAACAGAAGCTCTTGAAAGGTGCTTTTTTTCTCCTAATTTTGTTTGAGAAATGAAGAAGCGAAACATGTACAGTCCACAAGAACTAAAAACCACATCTGAAGTCAGGCTTCCTTTAGATCCGTAACGAAACCTTACTGGCCGATTGTGTCTGCTTGCTTTCTTTGGAGTAAAACTCGAACCAGGTGTTACACCGTACAGGCTATCCGAGCTTCAGCCTACTATGGAGCTCATGTTATAAATTCTTCTATGTCATGAGAAGTAAGAGTAAACACCTCTGTATGGACTATGATGGTTACTGTGAGACTATGTCTGGTGTTTAAAGACTGATGTGAGACATCTAACCAAAAACACACAAAACATGCTTTCAGGGACAGCAGTCTAAGCTATGGCGAAAGACTACCACCACTACTTGAATACTAATGAAAAACTAACAAAGCTTAGTTATGTCAAAGAGTGATGAAGCATCTCTTACCAATAAATACAAGATAAATAAACCCCATGGTACAACACAGGGTCCTTTACATTATCATCACAGCACATTACAGTAGCAATGTGACACTTCACTAGCAAAACCAAAACAATAAACTAAATACAATGCAGGTGTGTTAAACAGTGTTGGGAACAAATAAAACTGCTGTAAATTTATCGTGGATATTTATATAAAACTTTTTTTTTTACTTACATTAAGGCAACGTCCCAAATTTCAATAATAAACAGCAGGTTTCACATTATTGTTTCCTGTTCATGTCTTGCTAACTTGCTAAGAACGAGTTTAGCCAGTTCACCGCCTACCTTAGAAACTTGCCCAAACAACAACACGACACAAATATTTTAGAAATTTCATATAAAACCATTTCTGAACAAACAATCTGATGAATAAGTAGCTGCAACCAGTAACACCCACAAAACTGGCTTGCGGCTAATCACCTAGCTTAGCTAAACCTCGCAGCTTCCTCTCTTAGCCATTCAGATCCACCACAGCTCCAGTGACTACATTACTAACCCAAAATCATCAATCTTACTAGTTATTCTGATTAATCGGCTCCAGTAATCAAGTTCACTCGGAATGGATTCGTCCAGATCAGGGACGAACATACACTTTCTTTTGCTAGCTAACAGTCGTGTTTGACATGAGAAGCTGGCACTCCCAGTCAGAGGGTGAGGGCTGCATAGAAACACGGGTTCTGGTGAGGTAAACTGTAAAGAGAGAAAATATCAACAACACTTACGGTTCTGTAAATCATCCAGTCGTGACGAAATGTGTATTTAATAATGTCTGAACGTTTTCTGAAGGAGACCTGAATGTTTGGGCTCTGAATGAGCAGCCCATCCGGTGAGGCGGTGAAGGTGCACTGAGCTTCTCCCTCCACAGCAACGCACACAAGACTCAACTCCTCAGAGCTCCTACTGCAGGATCCCCCCTCCCCCTCCCCCTCCCCCTCCCCCTCCGCTCACTCCCCCCCTCCGCTCACTCCCCTACCTTGTTTACTCCACTACTCACTCATTCACCTACTTATTCTCTCACTCCTTCACTAAGTTCCCTACTCACCCATTCTCCCCCTCACTTTCACTCCTTCATTCTCTCCCTCACTTTCACTCCTTCACTCAGTTCCCTACTCACTCATTCTCCCTCACCCCCCTCCTCACTCATTTACCCTCATTCTCTCCCTCACTCCTTCACTTTCACTCCTTCACTCACTCCTCTACTCACTCATTCTCTCCTTCACTTTCACTCCTTCACTCACTCCTCTACTCACTCATTCTCTCCTTCACTTTCACTCCTTCACTCACTCCCCTACTCATTCATTCTCTCCCTCACTTTCACTCCTTCCCCTACTCACTCATTCTCCCTCACCCCCTTCCTCACTCATTTACCCTCATTCTCTCCCTCACTTTCACTCCTTCACTCAGTTCCCTACTCACTCATTCTCCCTCACCCCCCTCCTCACTCATTTACCCTCATTCTCTCCCTCACTCCTTCACTTTCACTCCTTCACTCACTCCTCTACTCACTCATTCTCTCCTTCACTTTCACTCCTTCACTCACTCCTCTACTCACTCATTCTCTCCTTCACTTTCACTCCTTCACTCACTCCCCTACTCATTCATTCTCTCCCTCACTTTCACTCCTTCCCCTACTCACTCATTCTCCCTCACCCCCTTCCTCACTCATTTACCCTCATTCTCTCCCTCACTCCCCTCCTCACTCCTTCACTTTTACTGTCACTCACTCCCCTCTTCACTCATTCTCCCTCACTCTTTCACTTACACTCCGTCACTCACTCATTCTCCTTCACATTTACTGTCACTCACTCCCCTCCTCACTCATTTACCCACTCATTCTCCCTCACGCCACCATTATTCATTATTTTCTATATTCAGAAAGGAAAACACTGTTCTAGCTTAAATGAGCTTTGATCCAAGAATCCCTGTTCATTCCTGTATAAAATTACTGATAAAACAAAGGAAAAATGATCCAAAAATACTTGGAACATCAGTAAAGTGATCATCATACCAAAGCAAAGAATAATTGTGATAGTTATTACTTTTCTCCTTAATAATCACTGAACCTTAAACGTGACTACCAGGAGAATAATAGTATGAGAGAGATGTTGGTTGATGAGTTGATGTTTCAAATGACTAATATAGCTGAACAATATTAATATAAACTAAAAACAAACTTGTTTGTCTTAAAAACGTGTATAGGCATGAGATCAGTGTCATGTTCCTATCCATCAACAGTCGAAACAAATAACAGGCAGCCAGTCAGGTAGTGGTACACACATGCCATTTTTATGTCTTTATTTCATCTCCTGACATCACCTGTGATCATATTCTGTAACTCGATTACATCATGTATTTCACTTGTGCTAGCATTCTTATTTTCCCCACTTTGGTTATTATCTCAGTGTTAAATAAGTAACCCAGGTCTTAAAATTCCTACAAAACAGTTTAATGTAACGTGATGTTACTCTGAAAAGCATGAAGACATGAGGCTGATTGATAAGAGTCTTTATTTGGACGTTGTAGTGGGTCTGCCTTTGTTCCTCCCTCGAGCAGTTAGTGTCCTCCAGAAATTATGCAGAGTTACTCTGGCCATCAGTGCTGTAATGGTGAAGTTCCGTCTGTACCATTCTCTGTAAAATAAAAAGTGTTTAAGATTATGACAAGCCGAGGTGCTGCACTAACTTACCATTAACTATCTTAATCACAGTCTCTCAGCCTATTTGGTATAGTTGCTGATAATGATATATACAGATGTACATTTATTTAATTCAAAATGCAAGTAATAAGGTGTGTACACATACTTGTTATAGGCTGCATGTTTTTTGTAGTTTTTGTCTAAGAAGTGTTGGTAGAAGACGGCCATTTCCTCACTCAATAAACTCCTTTTCCTTCCTGAAGTGTGGAACAAAACAAAACAAAAACATCATTCATTCATTTTCTGAGCCGCTTAATCGTTCGGGGTGGGGGGGTGTGTGGGGGTTTCTAGATCCAAGATGCTAGATGCTAGGAGCAATCTGGAATTGCCATTTAACCAAATGTGCATATGTCTTTGAACTGTGGGAGGAAACCGGAGTACCCGGAGGAAACCCACACGGAAACACCTTCGCGAAGCACCTTCTTGTTGTGAGGTGGACATGCAACCATTATGGTGCCACCCATAAAAAAAGCAAAACATGCCTTAAACAGAACAAATCTATATTTTAATCATTCACTGTAAAAAAGGAAAAGTTCTAAACAACAGTAAGTCCCAGTCACAACAGTAAAATTAACCCTATCATCATTTATGTGTGTGACATCTCCATAGTGTGCAGCTGTTCCTGTTATATGCAGCATTAACACTGTACTATTCACTATATAATCTTGTGCTGCTGGAGATAAACTGCACTTTATTTATTTCTTCCTAATTCAGGAATCATAAATCTTTTCTACGAAGGCCTGGAGGTCGGCAAGCTTTCACTGCAGCTGAATAAGTTACACAACTAATCATCACTTGAAGACAAACACTGAGTGAATGAAGTGGCTCCTATTCTGTTGGAATTCATATCTGCAGCCACATGTAGGTTTTTTCCCTGCAAGAATGGAAATCCCTGTCCTCAATGTTCCACACCTCCATTTTCCACCATGAAAAACTTCTTCTGAAACAAGCATAACCCAGCAGTAACTGATGAACAACGGAAGCCGTTCCAGTTTTCTGGTTTCAAGGGTACGATGTGCAGTAGAGAGATCACAAATACAGAATTTTTTTTATTTGTAATACTTCATTTCATGCAAGAAACGGATTGTTATAGGTCATAACTGCACACAAATTGAATACAAGGACTAGTATATAATATCATGATACATTTTTAAAGTACAATCATTATCATTAATTATCTGTGTGCTTTCTTTATTATTCATTGTAATAAAAATTAATAAATAACGAACCAAAGAATTTACCTATTTTAGAAAAATTATTTTTAATTTTTACTGACGTCGATGAAGGGCAGTCATGACTCAGTGTTTATGGTGCTGGATTACTGATCTGAAGGTCGGGGGTTCAAGCCCCACTATCACTGAGTTGTCACTGCTGTCCCCCCAGTGCAGCTAACTGGGTTATCAAAGGTCAGCCATGTCTCTCACTGTCTGTGTAAAAGAACCATTGCTGTCATTAGAAAAGAGTAGGCCATTGGATTGCTGTCAACATGTTCCTGCCCTGCGATGGCCTGGCAAGCTGTCCAGGATGTACCCCACCCTCGCCCAGAGTTGGCTGAGATGGTCAGCCTCCCCGTGACCCTAAGTAAGATTAAGCAGTTCAGAAAATAAATGAGTGAATGAATGAAATCAAAATTTGTTGCCAAAATTTCAGGAAAATGATGAAGATGGTATGATATATTGTTTTGCCATCTTGCCCAGCCCTCATGCAAATGTATAAACAACTAAAATAAACAGAATGAGTGCTGAGCCACTTACCGTTCTCATCTCTTTCTGTCAGTCCTTTTGCCTTCAACTGAGACTGTATATATTCCTCCTTCTCCTGTAAATATAAGAGTTAGTTTATTATTATCCAACCATACACACAATTCTCAATGAAACACTTCCCTCTCGTGGTTGGAAATAAAACCATTTCTGAAATGAAACGGAACTGCCGTCCTTCTTCACCTTGCTAAAGGTGACATTCTGTCTTGTCCAGAACTCATGGTTCCAGTCCTCTGTTTCCTGTCTCAGATGTCTCAGTTTCCTCTCCAGCTGCGTCTCGTTCTCAGGAATGTGGTATATGATCGGCCGCAGGTTTGACAGTCTGTCCGGTGGCCCAATCCAGTCAAATTTAGATGTTGGCGCTGGGCTAAAACTGGTTTTCTTAAGCAAAAAAAAATAATTTTGTTAAATACAAAACACTAAGCCAGTAAGTGGACATAATATTTACACTCAGCGAGCATAACTATAGAGCAATGGAAGGCGAGTATTATTTGGTTGCTCTATGACTGAACAAAATGATTCAAAATGCTGTAATCACTGAATGACAAACACAACAACCAGTTCACAGGTCTGAGGTCACACTGAAAATCCAGGATTTTTAACCGATTCAAGGTACACGGTGCAGAACCAACTGAATGCCTCTGTAACCTACTTCCAAGTGCTTACATAGACTCTCTTTTGTTTTTTTTGTTTGTTTCACCATTTTAGGAAGTTTGGGTTCTTAAATTTGTTAGCCAGCAGGTTTGTCTGTTCTGGGCCACTGTAGTGGGAACAGGACCCACTGCCTACACCAGTAGGCAAACTTTAAGCTTACAACAATTAGATAGTAATTTTATAGTAATGACAACATACATATGAAAACTATAAACTTATTTTATTCTAATCCATTTTTTCAAGTGGATTCCTCTAAATCCTACTGGACCTTATGACCTAATGGACCCGTTCAGAATTCCAAATAATCCGAAAATTTAAAGCAAAAAAATGTTCTCACAATGTGTCTTGGTTCCTGTTTAAATAAATAAACAAAAATTTAAAAACTGAAAAGCAAATGTGTGCCCTTGAACAAGTACAAAGATAAGATTTTCCTCAGGTCTAATCTCTTCTATTCTATTCCACCAGTGTTTTACAGAAACCTGTTTATTCAACACTCAATAAAGCAGATATTTATGCAAACATTTCAAAATAATGTAGTATAATTAAAACTCATTCATTCATTCATTCATTTTCTGAACCGCTTAATCCTAATTAGCGTCGTTGGGGGGCCGACTCGGGGCGAGGGCAGATTACACCCTGGACAGCTCGCCAGGCCATCGCAGGGCAGAAACATGCCGCCTACTCTTGACGAAAATCAGCAATGGATAATTTACATGCCTCTCACCACAGACAGCGAGAGACATGGCCGGCCTTTGACCCAGTTAGCTGCACTGGGGGGACAGCAGTGACAACCCGTTTATAGTGGGGCTTGAGCCCCCGTCCTTGAGATCAGTAATCCGGCACCTCACCATGTGGCCACCCTTGCCCCGGTGTAATGAAAACTGTTTATTTAAATCATAATTATTTATTTCCACTAGTGGGTGGTTGGTTGGTTGGGAGGTAGGTGGGTAGGTTAGGGTAGGTGGGGTTAGATCCTTAGTGAAAGATATGGCAGATGTTTCTAATTGTAAAGTCACATTTGGATAAATCACAAAGGAAAAACAGGAACATGGAAAATTATGCAGAAACGACTCTTTAAAGAATAAATTTTCTTTTCCAGAACCAAATCATTATAATCCAACACCTATAGCTACACATTTATGTAGGAATATATTAATATAGGAATAATGAGTAGGGGAGTGAGTGAGTGAAAGTGAAGGAGTGAGAGAGAAAGAGTGAGTAGGGGAGTGAGTGAGAGAGAGAGAGAGGGGTGAATGAGTGAAAAAGGAATGAAAGTGAAGTCAGGAGAGAGAATGAGCGGATGATTAGATAGATAGATAGATAGATAGATAGATAGATAGATAGATAGATAGATAGATAGATAGATAGATAGATAGAT
>JAOUQZ010000039.1:13430529-13450529 GCA_028564935.1 Neosilurus hyrtlii
ATAGATAGATAGATAGATAGATAGATAGATAGATAGATAGATAGATAGATAGATAGATAGATAGATAGATAGATGTTATAATTTGGTTCACAGGCTTTGAAAGAAACTCAGTAAAACTGGCTGTCATGCTCATCTTTTCAATACTTGGACGCCATACATTCAGTAGACATGGTGTGAATGAGTGGATATCATGGTCCTAAAGCCCGCAGTGTTTGAGCGCTACATGATAAGTGTAGTGATGAGTTTGGTGAGCTACACACCTCTGATATCTCCAGCCGTGTTTGTTGGTCAGTACTGTGCCGAAAACTCGTCAGGACACCACGAGTGAAACACTGAGAGCGTGAGAACAAACAACCTACTGTTCTAATACTCATTTCAAATCAAAATCACATTCCCATCAAATCGATCAACCTTCACAAATCTCCAAGCAGAGCCAACGCTGTAGTTCAGGAAGCCAGCCTCAATCACTTCCTTCGGGTTGCTTTTAAAATAAGAGTCGCTTACAGTGCGTACATCATGGTCAAGGATCATCATTCAGGAATGCTTTTGTATGGTCATAAAACGAGTACATAGAGAATACTATAGTTATAGCTCTTCATTATGCAATTTACAGTAAGTTTTGCTTACTAAATGAGCATCACATTTCACTGTTTTGACCCCTGAAGCATTTTATTATAGGGATTAGTCCTTTTGTGTTGGAGCAGGGTGGGGTTGAAGGGGCTTTTTGTTGTTGTTATTGGATTTTTGTTTGTTTGTTTTTTTAATTCAGAAAACATTTGCCATGTTTTTGCAGCTCAACTTGATGTTCACAGACAAACATTATGGACTATTTGTATTTACCCCATCTCCTATATCAAGTAACAAATTATACAAATAATAAACAAACATTAATATTAATAATAATAATAATAATAATAATGTGAGTGGCAAACATACAAGCAATCTTGTTGAAAAAAAGAGCAAATAAATATCTAAATATGTAGCAATCTTGTAGCAAATATTAAAAGTAAAAATAAACATCACCGATTGCTTTCTGTGTGGAAGGGAAATGTATGTGAAGTCATTAATTCATTTTCTGAACCGATTAATCCTAATTAGGGTCGCGGAGAGGCTGGCACCCATCACAGCCGAATCTGGGCGAGGGCAGAGTACACCCCGGACAGCTCGCCAGGCCATCGCTGGGCTGAAACACGCTGACGGCAACTCAGTGGCCTACTCTACGAAAATCAGCAATGGTTCTTTTACATGCTTCTCACCACAGACAGTGTGAGACACGGCCGGCCTTTGATAACCCAGTTAGCTGCACTGGGGGATGTATGTGAAGTATAATAATCATAAATGGTTGTATGTAAATGGTTACAGTGATGTGTGCAAATATGAAATCGGATTTACCCAATCAGATTTTACTGTATTGTAGTATATGATGACGTTAATAAAATAAAGTTTTATTTTGAAATATGTTTGGGAGTTCTTGTGCCCTAATGCAGCCAGCTTCACCTTTCCGCCTCTTCCCGTGTTTTGGAGAAATAAAGGTTTATTCCACTTCCTGTTGCTCTTCCGAGGGTTGATCATAACATTTCATGGCTTTACGCTTCAGACATTGCATTAAGGCAGGATGTGATTATTGTGGCTCAGAGTGTTAGCAAAAGATCAAATTAGATTATAGTCATTTATCAGCATTTTTACACGGTGGGTATGAGAGTCGTACAACACGAGGCATGTACGATTATTGAAGCCGCGCGGTCGCCATATTGGTACTCCCCAAAGTATGGCTAACATGAACTAAGAGCACTATATAACTTCTCTGACTGATTTGACATAATATTATAAAATATTTACTCTACTTCACAAAATCATGACAGGGCATACCATCTATTTCTCTCTCTCTCTCTCTCTCTCTCTCTCTCTCTCTCTATATATATATATATATATATATATATATATATTACTCACTCTGTCACTTATTTGCTCAGCCTATCTGGAATATCTGAATAAAGGCTGAATAATCTGGAACCCAGGACTTTCTTGCTGTGAGGCAGTCGTGACGACCACTACACCACCATGCAATAATAATAATAACAACAACCACACATTATTGTTATTGCTCTTCTGAAACATTACCAGACACTTTAATCTCTTGAAAACTCTTCCAGAAGCGCGCCCCCGTGTGCGCGCGCGTATCCCCAGCGGTCACAGGTGGTAATGAATGTATTTACACTGTGGTGGTGTTCCCTTCTCGACACAACACAACACAGGTACCCGATGGCTGTGCGCTGGTTATGCAGGTGGGTAGTTGATAGAGAATCTCATCGAAGCCTGAATGAAGGATCTATTGAGTGACTCAGTAGTGAAGTGCTGCACGGTTTGGTTTGTTTTGTTTTTGGTCTTTATTCTACGCTCTCAGTGGCAACTTGTGCGCATCCTGGTGCTTACTGTAACATTATAAAAACAGTGTAATGTATTACATATGCGATATTATCAATAATATCACTATAAAGTCCACACACAAGCTGATAAATATAAACCATGGGTTATTTTTTTTTAAACCCGGCCATTTAAACTGTTAGAGCTTGATGACTAGCTGTATAGCTAATAGCAGGCAATGCTAGCTGATGTACATTAGAGGTTATCCCATTCTCTGTTCTGGAAAGGTAACCTTTTGGAAATCGATTTAAATTTAACGAGAGGGTGTGCTATTACAGTAGCTGTGGTTTTATTCTAAGAAGTGTACCTGTTCATATTCTGTACTTATATTATCTGTTTAGTCGCACTGTGTGTTAGTGCAGTGAGCAGAGCCGCCGCGGCCCCCCCCGCGCTCTGCTACTTGGTTTGTTCCGTATGATGGGCGGGGTCCTGATGCAGCTCAGCCTGATTCAGTTGTCCCAAATCCCTCGTATCCATCCGCCGCAGCGTTACTGAAGTAGTCCTGCACGAAATATTCGCTCAGTGTAGCTTATGGAAACGGACCTCCGCAGAAATGTGCGCCAACGTCTTCGGCATGTTGAAAAGGTGAGAAATAGCCGGCGTGTCTCTGAAGGTGGTGTGACATTTGCCTTCCTCGTTGAATCGTCTGACGGTGAGCTGGCAAATGGTGTGTTGTGGCCGGGTGTGCGTGCTGAGTGCAGGGCGGTGGAATACACTGAGGCATGTGTGTGGGAAGAGGCTCTCAGTTCTGCGTCGTAGCCCACATGGGAGTCCGAATTTCTGTTGCAGGTAACGGTTGGTGGCAGTGTTCTGGTCTGGATCATGTACCAGATAAATATCATATCTTAGGTGTTGGCCTGATGTGCATCATCCTACATATTGTCTTCTCCTAATAGTAAGGCTGATGATGATGATGATGATGATGATGATGATGAGGGTAGGTTGGGGGGTTTTATTGCTTCACCCCACCCTAGTTAGCACAAAACCCTAAAGCTGTGCCCATCCTCACTGAGGAATCAGAGACCTGTAGCAGACCCATGCCACGGTATCACCAGAGCATCACCATCATCTCCTAGAGAAACATCTAGAGACAGAGAGCAGGTGGATCAGCCTTCATGACCCTGTTCACACTGTGTCAAGCACCAGCTGTCATTTCATGTTTTATTTTTTTTTTTCAAAGCTTTGGCAGTAGGAAGAAAGCCTCCAGGGTTGATGCTTTCTTATTGAATGACAGCTGCTTTTATGTATGATGTCATGCTTATGTTGAAAAGGAAGCAAAATACCTGGAGGCGAAAGCCATGTGTGGTGGGTTTTTTTGTTTGTTTGTTTGTTTGTAATAGATAAAACCTAGACTATGAAGGTAAACATGTCTTGTAGATCATTTAACAGGTCCTGGAGGTTAAAGTGGTAATGACCCACATAGAGTGTATTTGTTATTCAGTGTGATTTATGGATTGTGGGCAATCTGAGTTATACAGTGAATGACGGTGGGATCAGCGACATCGTTATTCATGAACTGATTTGTCTCTATCTGATCTTTAATTGAATTTAATCACATAAGGCAAGAACATAGTGCTTTCCCTTAGGTTCTTTTCTAAGACGGCTGTCACCCAAAAATAAATGGCTTAAGATACAGTCTGCACTTCCTGATGTCATTTGGGAACTTAATTGATTTGTGCAAATACAGACTTACCAAAAAATCCTGGACAGCTTTAATGTGGGAATTGAAAGAGTTGAATTTAGTGCCAGTGAAAGAAGAAGAGACGCCTTACTTACTAATCCCAGCAATTATAAGCAGATAAGTGATGACCTCACCCATCAGCCGGTATCTTACGTATAAGAATCTTATACAGAACCTAAGAGTAAACAATGCTTTCTTTTCAATCTTTGTTTTATGCAAATAATATCCATGTTTCTAGATAGCAGTTGTAACCGTTTACTAACCAATGACAGTTTTTAACCTGTTTGACCCTTTAGTGCTGAAAGTCTTTTCACATTTTCTCCCTTGAACCGTTATCCCAATGATTTGACAGCGTTTGTTTTTGCTATGCTCCTGTATTCATTCATTTATTGCCTGCATACATGTCTTTATAGTCTGAGACTCCGGTGCTTATCGCAGGAATTCAACTTGGGTGGGATGGTAGTTCATTTTCAGGCACCGTTCGTACACACACACACACACGCACACACAAATTTGCAAATTCGTTTAATTTTCTGTTATCAATCCCCCGCCCTTGAGTATGAAAGTCTTTAAAATATTCCTTGATGCACAACTGAGCAAAGCCACTCACTGATGATCTTGTCTGTTGTCAGAACGTGTATTAATACTAAACAGCTTTATTTTAAGCTTTACTTTCAGATAAGAGGTGCAAGCATAGGCCCAAAACTGGGTTCTTTTAGAGGTCATGTGCTTATCTGTACCATCTCAGATACAGTGATGGCATTTTAGATATTGTTCCAGTTGCAACCGCTGAGTTTCAGATTTTTTTTATTCTTGGAAACTGAATTCCACTGAAGGTGTTTCCTCCTGAAAGAGCTGCGATCAGTTATACACTAGGGAGGAAAAGATCGGCTCGTCACTTCTTCGAGCACCTTCATACAACCAGACTTAAAGCTTCCTCCTTTTCACTGGCAAGAGACACTTTAATAGCAGTGAACAGGACAGTAATAACAGATCTGTTAGAACTTCTACTCGTGCAGTTCGGAAAGAACTTTAGAGCTGTTTTATTGTGATATTACTCCAGCAGCTTTAAAAGCACTTTACTCTGTTGTGGTTGAAGTGCTTTTGTCCAAAGTTTTTTGAAATCCGATTGTAATTATACATGTAAATGCAAGCAGCGATTCCAGGGGTCCAAGCGAAGAGATTAATGAAGCACGTAGGCGGTGATGAAGAAGAGGAATGCTGATGAAAAGGACATCATGAAGAGGAAGATGAATGAAGAGTACGAGTGGTGATAAAAAGGACATGTCCCAGAGTGAAGTGTTAAATCTATGAAGAGGAAGTTATGATGTCCCAGAGAGATGATGTCACAAAGAAGGAGTAATGATGTCACAGAGTTGCTTTTTACCATAAAAGGTAAAAAGTGTTGAAATAATTAATCTACTACTACTACTAATAATAATAATAGCAATATTAATTATTGTGATGATGATAATGATGATTATTATTATTATTATAATTATTTTAAAAACCTTGGATCCTTATATTAGCTTCAGAAATACAATCCTTCCTTTATCAGACAAGCATACCAGGCAGAGATTGAGAGTATTGCTCAAAACAGATTCTGTCTCTTAAACACCAAACACTGTGACCTGCGACTGTGACATCACAGACCTTCCTGTGGAAAAACGGCAGTGGCGCTCAGCTGCCAGTAAAATGCTTTCCATGCTCTGTAAATCCGTGCAGAGTTCAGGGATGGAGGTTTGCTTGTGTGTTTTCTTTGATGGTTCTTAAGAGCATTTACTTCTCATTGAATATTCCCTCTGGAGCAGAGCGTGTAAGTACTACTGCTAAGCAATGAATTAACCCTCACCTGGCTAACATGCCTTCCTAAGGGAAATGTTTCTTCAAATGATAAGGCGGCGTTCAGGTTTCTTTCTGTTATGATCAGACTTGCAGTCAAATATTTTAGTGGTAATTACATCCACCAAGGAGTTCATGTTTTTGTCAGCATTTGTTATTTGTTTGTAACTATGCAAAAATTTATGAAAGGAAGTTGATGGTTTGTTTTTTAGAAGGATGCCGTACAGCCCAAATAATGTTCCCATAGATTTGTGGTGTTCCAGATCAAATTCTGGATCTGGGAATTTTTAAAAAAAGATTCTTTAACATTGTGAGGTAGGTGTGTTGTTTTTTTATCTTGGTGGAGGTCTGTTCTCTCCAAGTGCTTTTACTTAATAATGTATCAATTACCTCGATTAATACATTAAGTCTCTTCATTAAGTGCATGGTCAGAGTTAGTGGCTCAGAAAACCACTACAGGAAACTAAGCTGGATATAAAGTCTATTGGGTTTCATTTTAGAATTATTACGGTTGCAGCTCTTGTCAGCATGTTGCATTCGCAAAGGCCACAAGACTTCCAGCATATCTGTGTTTGCTTTATTCTTTCATTACTGGTCCTGATCACTGAGAGCGATACATGACTGGAGGTAAGAAATCAGGCTGAGGGTGTTCACCCAGAAACATCAGAACCTGGCGCAAAGTTTTAAATCTGTGTTGCGGGGGGTGGTTGCTGTAGGCAAAAGTTTAATTAGTGTTTCCTTATATGGCTTGTTTCTGGTAGATGTTTCGAATCATTCCCTTCATAATTTTCAGATCTCTGTACTCCAGAATTTCCACATAATGGTTTTCTGTTGCTCTACACTTGTCTTGTTCTATTTAATTCATTGTTGTTTTCTTCCTTGTCTCTCTCCTCATTTTTCTCCTACACACACACCCACTCTCTTTTTCTCTCTCTGTGTGAATGTGTGTGTGTGTCTCTCTCTCTTTCTCTCTCGCGCTCTCTCTCTCTCTCTCTCTCTCTCTCTCTCTCTCTCTCTCTCTCTCTCTCTCAGCCTGTTTGGGAAGCCCTTTGATGGTGGGAAGAGAACAATGGATCATGGCAGCCAACAACAACAGCAACCACAGACCCAGTACATGGCAGGGCCGTTCCAGGCATACATGGGCCCCCAGGGTCCATTCCCTGGGCCCCACCCTACCCTGGTGCGCCTGGACGAACTGCAAAGGGAAACAGTGACATTGGGGCAACAAGTGTGTTCCTTCAGCGGGCTGCCGACTGACAGAGAGTACAAACGACTTGAGCGGGAGCTGGCGCAACTCCAATTGGAGGTGGACCAGGTGAGGAACTGGTGCAGTCTTGTTCATGTCATATGTTTTTACTTCAAAACGTTGTTGAAGTATGAGGGCAGCTAAACTTTACATCTCGAATCTTGTGACGTGCAGACTTAAATACTGTTACGTGTCTGGAATGTGTCATGAGTTGTGTACATGATGCTGGGATTCTGTCTGCTCTGACATGTGTAAATGTGGAATGTTTGTAGGTGTGGTTCAGCTCTTCGTGGGAGTGTGTATGACAGACTAATAAATTAATGAGATGTAATTTTCTGTGATGTGAAGGAGCAGAGCAACATTGCAGTGTGAATGAAGTAGAAGGTATCAGTTCCTATTGCGTGTTTGTCAAACCTGGCAGCGAAAAGCTGTAGAGAACTGTTAAAATAACTGCTTTTGCTGTCATTTTCAATGACAAATTACTCTAGCAGTTATTAACTCCCGCCATCATCGGAGGTGAGTAATCGGAAGCTATAGCGATGGATTCCGTCCGTCTGTATGAATTGTTAGTACGGTAACTTTGGATGGAAATGATATAGGATCGCCAAATTTGGTGTCTGGGTCCCCCTCGGTCAAATAATGTGGGATTGTATATGGGTTACCTCGACCTTGTTGCAAGGTCACACGGTCACTTTATCTATATGTGTATGTCTTTCCTTCAAGGTGGAGACAGAGGGACGGATGGAGCTGCAGCAGGCTCGGAAGAGGGTAGCAGGAGAGGTGGAAGGGTTGTTGCGCTACCTAGAGGGTAATGCTTCTCACCCATCTCGATTGGCTATAGAGGAGCTGAGTCAGGAAGCACAGAAGCTTCTGCTGGCTGGGGTGGTGGCTCCGTTTCGGCAAGGACAAGCTCAGGATGCCGCAGAGATGGGTGAAGACCTTGTAGAAGCAGTGCAGGATGTGGCAATGCGCCTGGCCCAGATCAAGACAGGAGGAAGTGTGCCACTCAGGAAGGCCCGTTATCGTGCTCTTACCCGCGTCTGTGCGGTACAGGATGTTCTGGAGGGCCGCGTTCGCACACATACACTTGCACTGCCTCTGTCTGATGAGACTCATGAGGCTGTGCAGCACATCAATCAAGTGATGGTGCAGGTCAGCAATATCATAAACCAGCTACAATTTATTAAATCTGTCAACAGTTCAAGACCACATTTTTGTGCTTTATTTGTATATATATATATATATATATATATATATATATATATATATATATATATTAGACTTCTTTACTATTGGACAGGAGTTGCAAAAAGTGACTGTTGAATTTATTTACAGGTGAGTGGTGCCCGCTGCCAACTGGTTGCTTTGCTGATGGGGTTGAGTGGCCGGGATAGCTGTGCCCACCTAGCACGTGTCCTTACTGAACTATTAGTGGAGTTGGATGCACTGGACGTGTCAAGTAACACAGCCGTCCGGAACTACAGGAAGCAGGTGGTGGACGAGATCAATGGCCTCCTTAAACACCTCGACCTGGAGGGCGAGGGAGATGATACGCGCAGGTAATGAGCACACACATGCACTTTAAAAATGTCGTTACCCTTATTTACTGCCATCTTTTATTTTAAAATTATAGTGTTGTGAAATACAAGCCTTGGTATTTTATACAAAGATCATTTCATCCTTTTATTTATTATAATTTATTGATTTTTTGTTGTTGTTGTTGTTGCTTGTCACCGTCATATTTAGGAGCCGTCTGCCTTTCATTTAAAAGTCAGAAACACGTCCAGCTCAAAGCCTGACCATATGTTCATACCAAATTCCTGCATAAAGACATGCATGGGGAAAAATGGGGATAATGTGTTCATTGAAGTGCTTAACAGAAATAATGAGACTATAATGTTAAATTTCATAAAAATCCTAAAGAGCTCCTGAAATTCAGATGTATTCAAGTCTCACCCTCAAATCTCATTGTGTAATTTCTGATGAACTTTGAGAGAGCAGTGCAGCATAGTTATTAGGCTGCCTGAGAGAATATTTGTTGTCAGCATGTTCCCCAGTGGTTGGGTTCTGGTGTTTGTAGATAAATTTAGTTACAGGGTCTTGTTAGATAACGGAGCAGTGCTTGTTATAAAAGGCGGCTTGTCCTTCAAAAGTTTAACCTCAGAATAGAGGAGCTGGATGCTTCACCCTAGAACTGTGTACTTCTTGATTACTTTTTTGGTGAGTTGTAAAGAAAATCTTGGAGGAACTGAAGTCCCCTGTGCATTTACACTGTTTTTTTTTTAACAGTGAGATCTTGTGCCTCATTGGGTTATTTTTGCATAGACGTGCATTGATTGTGGGATTGAAATGAACAAAAGAATTTTACATCTACTCAGTAATGAGTAAATTCCCATACAAAATAGTCCATCCAACAGATGGATGTGACCACCTGAAACACTCCCTCATCAGGGTCTTCAACAGAAAATATATCAAGTGATGTACAAGGTGCATCATCAGACAGTTAATATTGCGTGTCCGCATCATTGTAAAGGAAGTTACAGCATTTTAATTCTTATACTTTTCTTACCAATATTTTATACAAATGATGACAACATGACAGGTATTCAGTTTGAAATTAAGCTTAAATTGGTTTAAACTGTGCAAGTTTTAAAATAAGACTAATATTCTAAAACACTAATTTATTTAATTGTCATATTTACTTATTTCTACTGTACATGTAACACCACTCATTGTATTCGTACCCTTGGCCCTGCGTTGGGTAGTTTTATAAAAGCAAGAGCAGTTTACAGCAAGAAGCTCCTGGGTTTGAATTCCGGGCTGATGTATAGAGTTTGCATGTTCTCCCTGTGGTTGCCCTGTGGTTTTTTTTTTTTTCGGGTACTCCGGTTTCCTACCAGTCCAAAGAGATGCACATTAGGCTAATTAGCTGTTCCAAATTGACCCCAGGTGTCAATGTCGGCTGAGTTAGGTACCAGCCTCCTCACGACCCTAGTTGGATTGAGCGTTTCTGCGAATGAATGAATGAAACCATATTTTCAGTACAGCACAAGAGTACATGTCCAACATGAGATCACAACACATCGTCAGGGTTTGTGTAAATAATGTCTTTTAAACAATATTAGTGCATGCTTTGAGTGAGTGGGTGGAGCATGCTAATAATTAATAATAATTATGTTACAAGCACTTTTGACGAACTTAAAGTTGCGTTGTATAGGGAAAAGTAACTCAAGGAATTGAAGCAGAGTAAGCAGTAGAGGAGGAATGGAAAGAAATCACAGAAGACAAAAGTCATTCATTCAGACTTGAAAGAATAGGAAGAAAGAGTCACAGGGAGACTGAGGAAGAGGATTCCAGTGTTTAGGGGTCACGACACTGAAAGACCTGCTTCCAAAGGTGGCAAGGCTGGTGCTTGGAACGGCGAGTAGATTACTAATAGAAGACGCAAGAGAGTGAGAATAGGAGTAAGGGATCAGCACCTCACTGAGATATGAAGGGGTGAGTGTTAGTGTATGATTGTGTGTGTGCGAGCTGTTCGCCCAGTGTTGGCTGAGATAGGCACCAGACTCCATGTAACCCTAGTAGAATTAAGCGGTTTGGCAAATAAGTGAGTGATGAGTGAGGACGCAGACAATTTCCACTCGGCTAACATACAGTGTTTTGCAACATTATTGCAGCGTTGCAGTATGGTGATAATTTGGTTGTCTGCACAAAACCTAATCTGAACAGTGTGACAATGTTAAACCATAATCTTTATTGACAGCATGTACAGGCTGTTTCACAGTCAGGGTTGTCTTTTTAAAATTGTACAAGAGACCTCTGTATGTAGACAGCTAGTATAGTTTATGTTGTTTCTTATTGTTACACAGAGGGATACTACTCCCAGCTACACTAGTGATATCTTTTCTGAATTCTGACAAACCTCTTATTAGAGTAACATTCCTCAAATTTTGTCCCAGTACAGGTTTCAGTTAACTCTTCTGTAATAAGTAGTTTTTAACTGGTTAATTTCACAGTTGTACTCCTAATTACTAGCTAAGTTTCACTTTGAGAGATGTATTTTCATTCATGCAAGAAAGATATTCTACTGCTTGTAAGATCTGTTTTTAATCAAAGTGGCTTTGTCAGGATCCTTTGTCCGTCAGATACGTCTTTTCCAAAAAACACATGTAGGGGTTGGATGTGCATTTTTCCCATTTTAATTTGCTTTTACTGAAGCAATGTTGTACTGTATAGCTTGCTGGAAACTATAATTTGGATTGGAGGTGAAATGATTAGTGTACACTTCACAGACTCATTATCATCAGCACCAGCTTTTTGCTGCTGAGAATGGTGACCCAGGGTACTACAGCACTTGATTTACTAACGTCACAAAGTATTGAACAGCACTAATGTCGGCCTTAATGTAAAGGAGGTGCTTGGGCATGAAAATTGCTCCCGTAATTATGGACAATTTGCTTTCTTGTGCATAACAATGCATTAAAACTATCACCAAGTAATGTTCTTGCTCATCAAAATCAATGTTGAAATGTTTCAGATGTTTTACCAATTTATTTTAAAAATGTAAAAAATATATCAAATACAGTTTCACTCACATCAGCTTTCTACTTTGCGTATTTCATGCACATCTTTGCTGATGCATTAATATAGTCTGTGGCACTTTATGTTGGGGACAGTGACAGGCCACTTCACATCCTCCAGATTTGTTGCACATCACAATGCTACAGTTGTCACCAGTTGACAGGGAGAGAGCAGTTGGTATGTTGTAAGCTGGTTTGTCTGTTCACCAAATTCCTACAGCACCACAGTCAATATACTTTGTTGCTATTCCTATGAATACCTCTTGAACACCGCACAGCCGTTGTGGAGGATTGAGACAACATTCCACAAGCCTCAGTCAATAATTTCATTCATGGACGTAGTGGTAGGAGATGTAGTGCACACAGTTCTGTCACTGACTGTATCTGGAAGTCCAGACATTTGCTGATGGTGTGCATTAATTATTTATTTACATCATGTTTAAGGTGTTGCATTTATGTTTTGTTCAGTATAGACTTGGTCGTGAAATGGTGGAACACATTATGTGTAGCATACGTATCCTCTGAGCACCACCATTCATTAAGAACCTGAAAGATCTGTTTTTATTTATAGTACAGCACCTTACACCCCGAGAACTGCAAAAAATCTGTTACATACAGCTGCTGAGACTTGAATTCATGTTCAGTACGAATAATGAGGTCTCTCTGAAAATAGGATGTGTGAATAATTTTTTACATGTTGATTCTATGAATAAAACATTATCAGCCTATGCTGCCTAGGAAAATTAATGTGCTTTTGGTATGTCAAATAACTGACAGGGGATTTGTTCACACTCTTAAAAATAAAGGAGAAATGCTATCGTGTTTAAATCATGGTATATTTGGTTTCTTAAAGAAGTATATTTATTTTTCCATACACCTTAACCCATGATCCTTTATTTATTTTTTTATTCTTTTTTGCAAACAGCATAAATCTTTCCATGTAATTAAAATTAATTACATGTTTATTTGTTTGGGTTAAAATAGTTTATTCTGTGGCACCAAAAAATGGTTAAAGACTATAGCATCAAGGACATACGCTTTTCTGTTTGAGAGTCTACTTTAAAAGAAAATGAACGGAAAGTGTTAAAAGCTCTCCAGCTACACTGAAAATATGTACATTTTCATAATCAGGTGGTTTATACTTACATTTTCGAAGTTACCTCGTTTGAAAAGGCTGCCATTTGTAGTCCGTTTTACTTTTGCGAGTTCATGAAATCAGTGACTTGGATGAGTCAGTTCCAATAAAGCAAGATGTTGAGTTCCATAAAGCATGATGGCAAAAATAGCAGTAAACAAGTTAGAAACTTACAAATCAGATATAATCGAATGAACTTTTGAATAAAATAAATGTGGACACATTTGCAAATAATAGTACATTACATTAACATACATTAGACAAGCATCTGCTTGTATATGTGAACCTATGGTGTATAGCTCGGCGCATTTAAATGCACAACTCTTTGTTTACAGTTTCTTCTACATGTCATATGTCACTTTTTCACAGTTTACTGGCACCCCCCTGAGTGAGGATTTGTTTCTTTTTTCCCCAAAATAACAATAATTGTTAATGCAATAAATAAACTCATTTTGATGTGCAAAGACATACAACGTATACAAGCTTTTATTAAGTTTGAGTTAAAAGTCCACTTTAATGATATTTGCCTGTGACCTGTAAATTGGATGTAAGCGGTTGTTTGGTTTTTTTCTTTTGTTTGTTTTTTTTTTTCCATCCATCAATCCAATAGCTATAGCACTTACCCATCAGGGATGCAGGGGAGGCTGGAAGTAATCCCAGCTGACTTCAGACGAGGTACACTGTGAACAGGTTACCAGCCTATTGCAGGGTTTACAGAGACAAACAACCATTCACACTCACATTCACACCTATGGGCAATTTAGAGTAGCTAGTTGACCTAATGTGCATGTCTTTGGTCTGTGCAAGAAAACCAGAGTGCCAAGAAGTAACCCACACAAGGATGAACCCCAAAACAAAAACCTTCTCACTCTAAGACGACAGTGCTAACACTGAGTCACCATGCCGCTCCTGCAAATAGAATCTGTATCTAAATTTGAACAGTAACATTCTCATTTTTATTTCCAGGTATGACTTGACGCAAAATGACTCCATCCGTGAAATTGAGGCAATCCGGGGTCGCGTGTCTGTGCTGCGGGGAGAGGTACTGAGACAGGGTATGGCAGGCCAGGGGGTGGAGCTTCAGAGTCTTCTAACTCATCTGGACCAAGTGGACACCGGACGGAACCCCTGCATTAGAGAGGCACGGCGAAGGGCTGTGCTAGAGATCCAGGCAGTCATCACCTTTCTTGACCTCCAGGAAGCCCTCAGTCGCCGCAATCCTGGTCCAGAGGAACCCCCACCTCACGCGGCCGTGTGGCGTGTCCTTGCCAGCCTCTCAGAGCTGCATTTCCAAGTGCTCGGCTTTGATGGCAAGAGAGCTGACAAGAGCTACATGGTGCTTGAGGAGTTGCTAACCAAGCAGCTTCTGGCTCTGGATGCTGTGGACCCTCAGGGGGACCAGGGAACAAAAACAGCCCGTAAACAAGCGGTCAAATATGCCCAGAACATCCTTGGCTACCTGGACATGAAGACAGATGAGTGGGAATACTGAAAAAGTGAAGAGATGATTAAAAGCGGAATACTGGAAAGATTCAAATGCACAAAGTGCTCTGAAAATGGTTTGTTCCTAGCTGTGGGCAGTTTGACAGAAGACTTGCACAAGGCAAATTTGTACATAAGACTTTGTCCTAGATGGTAAAATTATTTCCCTACATGCACTGCAATTGCTGCTTTTCAATTTATCTGTTTATTATCCTAGTCATTGGGCAGTGGGCCAGTTGTTACTGAAAACAGCAGGTTTTGTTACCTAAATTGTTTGCAAGCAAACCTATGCAGCATTTGAGTGTTCTTGCTATGAATCTGGCTCCATGATGTGCTTTTCCGTGCTTTCACATGCATCCTATATCATAGTTTACTTTGTGCTCGTCATGGTATAGAGTGAAACCCTGTTTTGCTGCCAAAAAATCTTGCATCCGTTACCATTTTTTTCCTTTCCGACCTGATACCGATACCAATCCGATACCCATGCATTAAACATATCTGTATTCAATTTTTGGTAACAGCTGTATACTGTTTACCCTGCCTGTGTAAATCTGTGAACATGAACACATGCAGAGAAAGAATACCCCAAAACATCGTGTGTGTGTGTGTGTGTGTGTGTGTGTGTGTGTGTTTATATATATATACACACACACACACACACACACACACACAAACTTTAGCTTTAAAAAGTTCAAAATGGTTCCTGTAAGCTAACTTTTTAGCATAGTCTTAAAAGTAGTCATTTAAAGTCAACTAATTTCTGTGTAATCTGCTTTGCTTTCGGTCTGTTTTTGTCGAACTTATCACGGCATTTAAATGCGCTTTGCTGTAGTTTGTCCTTCTTTTTTTCTCCTTTACGTAAGTTAACACTTAAATCCTGCAAGGGAAATTGGTCTGTTTTTAACCCATCCAGAGTGAAAACACACACACACACAGCAGTTGAGGAATTAGGTACCTTGCTGAAGTGTTTTTCAGCTGTAAAGGTGGAGGAATTGGGGGGGTGCTGCTCATTCACCGCCTCATTTTTTTCCTACCGATTCAGTTTTCAAATGCTTTGTAAGATTGCTGGTGTTGAATTTGGCAACACTAGTACCATGCCCCAAAAGCTTTATTTTGCATAACATACATGTCACTGTTTTACTGGTGGGACTCTCCAAAGTAATTTTTTCTCTGGTTCTTCTCACACCGGTGCTACTTCGCTACTGTAAACAAAAGTTGGCAAGATCACAGCATTTTCTGCAGCACAAAAGAACTATATTCCAGTATTGAAAACACCAGCTAAATTTGTGTAAAACCACTGTTTAATCATATGGTATCGGATCAGTGCATACACTGAGGTACTTGCCCATAACAGTCTACCATTTTTTGCCAGCATTTACAATACTGGTATCGGTATCTGCACAAAACTACTTCCTAGTCGACCCCTTGTCTAAAGAGGCTATCTGGATGGAGTCCATCTGCAGGCTTTACTTAGTGTAGATGCAACACAAGACTGTGTTCCGTCCTACACAGTAATGTTACACCTTAGTATGGAAATTAACTTCATGGCAGACACAAATATTTCAACAGAAATATTTACTGATGGCCCATTTGAACTCTGTAGATTTGCTGGTCTATATAAGTAGCATGAAAAAGTCTGTTCACAACATTAAGAATTTTTATCCAAATATTAAAAAATTATATTTTCTTTAGTTACAAAGGATTTCATTAGTTTTGTTAAGACTTTCTTTAAAAAAAATACACCAACTATAAATAGCATCGTTTAGGAAGCGTTCTGTTTCAGGAATGGGATTGTAGTGAGAAACAGTGCCTGAAGATCATCAAGAGATTATTAGTTACAAGTCCTATACCAGCTAATGAAGTTCCAGCATGATTAGACAGTAGGGAAGCTGCTGAATGCAGGCTTCACATGTCTGGACTGATGGAATGAAGTTTTTACTGCTTGTCATTGTTTGGAGTAAACTGTGTGTGTGTGTATGTGTATGTGTGTGTGTACAGGGAGCATGATGCTGATCAAAATAGACAGGGAGTCTAGAACATTCCACACAGAGGAGGTAGCCTGCCACAGGCTATCAAAATAGCACCTAAAAATCGTTCAACCCCTTTCTCAAATGGTCAAGGTTGTCATGGTTACAAACATCAGGGCTTTGTCCCCTCCTCCTGCTGAGTTCATATGTGAATATGCAGTGAGTCATGCTGCCTGATCAGATGAACACATCAGCTTTGACTAACGTGACTCTCATCAAACCAAACATCCAACATTCCATTATTATTTTTCCCTCTTTTTTACTTTCACTTAAGCATTCCCCACTCCGTGAGCTGAGTTTGTTTAAACTCTACATGTGATTACTCAGTGATATTTATTTGTAGGTCAAAACCTGCGTCTTCTGTTGAAAATCTTAAAATGTGATTATAAATGTTGCACTCATACCTTTAGAAGCACGTACCTGGTTTAGCTGCATATACTGGTTATGAGAGAAGACTTTCCATATCAAAATGTTTAAGAAAATGGGGTCGTTTGAAGTACACCAAAAATAAGTACAATAATTCAACAGAGGATGCAGTAAAATAGGAAAGGTAGAAAAATTGGGACAGGGAAATGAAGCAGAGAATACACAGTGTATACGCAGTGAAAGGAGTAGGTACAGAAAAACTGCCCAGGGGTTTGTTGTGGTCTTGTAGTCTGTTTCTGTCATTGTCACATTCTGTCTTCACAGGGTGTTGTCTGAGTTTGTGGTGACCATTGTGACAGTTAAGCTAAAAAAAGGTCATAACCTAGACAAAGCCAAATGCTGAACTGAATGCAGCCTGAAAATCAAATCAAAATGCTACATATTTGTGCACTTAACTTCTGTCTGTACAGCCATGACAAAAGCATATTAACTCTCAAATGTGCACATTACATCCAGTTTACTGGTTCTCCCAGACCTCTATAGTGGTCACATATAAATGTGCTAGAATTTTCTAGTGCCAGTAAGTGTGAAAGTAGTTTTGAGTTCAACATGTATGAAAGTTGCATTGTTTTTCCATAACGTGGCTTTTACAAAATTAGACACCACATAGGGCTGGGCAATCTATCAACAAATTAGAGTATCACAATATGGCCATTAATATCGTCAGCCAAATAAATACACTGCGTATTCCAATTTAGCAGAAATATCTACCAACTTTCCAGAAACGAGAAGCTGCAGTGATTTTCTTCTCGTGAAGAGTCTGTATGAGATTAATTAGCATGAACAAAGTTTAATAAATAGGATTTATTCCTGTCAGCACTAGGAGATGGATAAGTAGACACCTGATTATGGCTAGAATAAACAGGGCTTTATTAACCAAAAATGGAGTAAGAATCAGGAAAAATAAGGTCAAACCCCACGGGAGCAAACACAAAGCAAATACAGGTGGACTTCTAAAGCAAAGAATAAAAACAAAGTAGTGCTCAGGAGTGAGTGTCCTGTGATGGGAGCGGCTCAAGTTTCCAATGAGCTCCAACTGGCCCACTTGTGCACAGGGGCATGTGAGCGACCCCTGGCTTCTTAATGTCTATATACTTATAAAAAGTCAAGATGTGCTGTCATGTCTCATAGCCAAATACATACAGTTCTATGTATTGCTATTGTGAAAATGGCCGAAAAATATTGTGAACTAATTTTTAAGTCGTATCGCCCAGCCCTAACACCACTTCACCCCTTCATCAGATCTGTGCAATCTTAGTGAAGCTGTCACCATGGAAACGACAAAATGTGGGGTTTTGCTTCAAACTGAAAATAAATAAATAAAAATCACGACATGCCAGTGTATACACTGTGTTTGGGTTTCAGAGAGGTGATGTTAGCTGACATCTTGAGGGCTATTTTTGGCCTAGATTTTGTTGCAGACGCATTTTGTAAAGTGAGAATATTTGGATTTGAAGTTTTTGCTCTTAAATACTCAGTTCAGCGGTTTTCTGGAACACCTCTAGAATTAATTTTTGTAGTGTGGATACGAAGCAGCTCTGGATTCTCTAGTGTAGCTCTAGAGATTGATGTCTGATCTGGTGCTAAAACACTCAGATGGTTCACTAGTAACCTGTACAACAGTACAGAGTATTTACCTTCTAGCTCTTTCTTAGCAAAGAGATGGAGGCTGGTACACAGTGACAGATGTATGTTTCTCTATCAAATCCAGATGTTTACATGCATGGTAGATGGACACAGGTGAATCAGTGGAAGTTCCAGCTGACTGATGAATACAATAGATAACTCGAAATTTGTGATTATCTATAAGCATTTCAATTTCGGTGGATTTTAGTTTCTTCCCATGTTCCTTCCTCTCTAGTGCCAAAACTAAAAGTGTTTATGCTTGTAGCATATCACATAAACTATGATGAACATCAGCTCCATAAAGATACAGAATGTAATAAGTAATGTCCTATTTCTGTGGCATACCAGAGGTTATTGTGAGCTTCCCTGTTCCTAACTTTACATAATAACCAAGGGCAATCAAAGAAAGAAAAATAAAAAAAGAAAGGAAATTTGCTAGTAGTTTTATGTTACTTATTGGACCACTTAAAAAAGAATGTGTTTATGTGGTCAGGTTTACAGAATACTTTCTTCAGTGTTACATATAATTTAAAGTATTGTTGATTGTGCGAGGCTTGTGTGCTGTCCAGTACATTTGTACAGAAAAAGCACACAATTTTGAACAGCTGTCTGAATGTGTTGAATAATTGGAGCATTTACATTTTATTTATCTCTATGGGGAAGGTGATAAATAAAAGGTGTATAAAAATCCTGTGTATGGCAAGATCTTCATTTACGTCTGAACTGGATCCACTTGTTTCTATGGCAACATTTTCCCATTGGAAAGCAAATGGCAGGTAAAATATTCAAAAGCTGCAGTTGGATCAAATGTAGTAAAATACACTTAAGAAGACCTCTGTTTTTCATTTTCCAGAAATACAAGTCTATCAACATGGCACACTTACTTCACTTGCTTATTTGCTGCAAGCCAGAACTCTCACTGCAAAAAGGACGAGTTAAAGTACATGAAATGAACATTGAGGAGAAAATTACTTAATACCACTGAAATTATCCTTGCAGCATGGACAGATAATTAGACTTAACAAATCTCGGAATAAATTAGTTCCGATCTGGAAATAGGTATAATAATCTCATTTCCTGACTAAATTCAGGATAGTTTAGCTTGATGTTATTTTTGCAGTGTTCCAGAAAACAGTTCAGCTGTTCACATGCCTGGAATTTTTGTGCAGCCTGTGATGTTAATACAAAAAGACAAGATCAGAGTCACTGAACTCATTCTTGAGTTAAACAGCTTTATAGTTTTATACATGTTCTACTAGAGGGACAGCAAGGTGGTGTAGAGGTTAGCACGTCCACCCACATCCACGTCATCTCGAAGGGTTTGAGTCCCGGTCCCAGGTGTTTCTGTGTGGAGTTTGCATGTGTGGATTTCTTCCGGGTACTCTAGTTTCTTCCCACAGTCCAAAGTAATGCCCATTCAACTAATTGGCTGTTCCAAATTGTCCCTAGGGGGCGGCGCAGTGGTTAGCACGTCTGCCTCACAGCAAGAAGGTCCTGGGTTCGATTCCCAGCTCGGGCGTTTCTGTGTGGA
>JAOUQZ010000039.1:13450629-13466096 GCA_028564935.1 Neosilurus hyrtlii
CAATACAAGGCCTTGCCCTGGTTATAGGATATTATGGGGCAAAAGAATGTCCACCAGCCTGTTTCTGGCCAGTTGGGAGGCTTTCAAAATCTATGAATGTCACATTCGTAGGCAAGAAAACAAAAGGCTCTCAATTCTTTCTCAGTTGCTCTAACTCTTCATCTTCTTATCTGCTTCCTCGTTCCTTCATCAGCTGAGACTGCCGACCCACTCGCATGCATAAACATTCATCATTCACTGTTGTAATAATTTCTTTTATCCCCTTTCTGACTTCCACAAAAGCCTCAATAGTACTGAACAGTTTCAAAATAGCACACACTGTATTTCTGCAGTTTAAAACCTTTCATTAGTTTAATATATTCAAAATGATGTGAAAGCCCATATACCACACATTATCCAAATGTATTAACCAACAGAGACTCAGCAGCACAAAGTACACACTAGCTGTGTACATACAATCATTAAAACATGACATGAAGCAATGTCTTCATCGTGCACTTTTATTTAATAGATCTTTTCTGTTATGTTACAATCGTAATAAAATTGTGACAATCAAGCTGCCAGTGTAAAAAAGGAGATCGGAGAGAATCTAAACCTCAGCAGTTATATGCTGCTGCAATAAACTAAATAATATAATGTGGTTGTATTCTCGGTGTCCAAGATTTTATAGACAAGTATTAATTTGGCCACTAATTTGGAATTAGATTAGACTACACAAGACTACACAAGAAATAATCAGAGCTACTAGCAATTATAAATGTTACATTCATTCCCCTCCAAAAGTATTGAGATGACAAGGCTAATCCTTTTTTAATATTCTAAAAACATTTGGTTTAAGATTATAAAGCAAATATGAGGCGATTTATCAGAATTTCAGCTTTCCTTTCCTGATAGCTTCATCTATATACATTAAACAGCTTAGTGAGTAACACTTCATATACCCAATAACTGCATCAGGTCAGTGACCTACTGGCATCACCAAACAGCTGCATTTCAAAGTTGTGATGCTTTTTTCAGGTTTGTAACCCAGCTTCTTTCAGTTGATGATTGCTTTGAGTGTTTTATTCCTCCCGTATTCTCTTCTGCAGGTGCAATATATGCTCAACTGGTTTAAGGTCTGATGATGGACTTGGCCAATCTAAAACATTATGCTTTTTACCCCGATGAAGTTTTTATTGTGTTGTCAGTCAGATTTGGGTCATCGTCTTGTTGAATTATGAAGTTTGATCCAATTAGATTGCATGCACATCACTGCAAATTCTGCAAATGTTACAACAGCATAGCTTTGTAGTAAAAGAATTGTGGGTACTAGATTCGCCTGCCTTCAGTCTAGACCTGTCCTCCATTGACAATATGTGACGCATGAACAGCAAAATACAACGGGGACTGTTGAGCTACTGAATCCATGTATCATACAGGAATGGGAATGAATTTCTGTTTCACAACAAAAATTAGTGTCGTCAGTTCTTAAACATTTAATTTGTGTTGGAACATGTTCTTTCATTCATTCAATCATTTGCCAATTGGCTTAATCCTATTGGGGTCGCGGGGAGGCGAGCACTGAGTGAAGGCAGGGTACACCCTGAACAGTTTGCCAGACCATCGAATGGCAACACACACAACCATTCACACTCACATCCACACCTAGGACCTAATTTGGAACAGCCAATGTGCATGTATTTGGATTGTGGGAGGAAACCCACACAAGCAAAAGGAGAACATTCTGACTCCACACAGAAATGCCCAAGCCCAGGACTCATACCCAGGACCTTCTTGCTGTAAGGTGGACAAACTAGCCACTACTCCACCGTGCTGCCCATTGAAACATGTTGTTTATCCATTCAGACATTAAATATCTTATCTTTGGGTATTTAATTCAATATATTACACGTCAAAAAGTATTTACAGTCATTGCTTTCTGTTTCTATTTGTGTTATGTACAGTATCCCAACTTTTTTGGAATTGAGGTTATAATTGTTTACGAGCAATAAGTGTTACTCAGATGAATTTATTATTATTATTATTATTTTGCAGTTTTAAATTCTGTAAATTATTTTCAGTTGATGAGGTATAACTTGATCATGGCTATTTTTGCTGCATCAAAGGTTAAGACCTTTACCTTAATTAATACACACAAAAAGTGAAGAAATATTGATTTTTCTTTTCTGTGATATGATTTTTTTTTTGCAGTTACTCACATTATAACAAAGCTACATCAATACTTTTACCTAAACTAGACTGAGAAATTCTTCTTAACATATTGAACAAACCAGTAAAGTAACACTTTTTATTCAGCTAATATTCTAAAGTGACATGAGTTTAATAATAAAAGCTTACGATTAAATATTATTCTCAGGGATCTCTTCTATATAAACAAATGGTACATCACACATGTTACCATAACTCACATTACAGCTAATGCTAATCCACTGCAATCAAGCTAATTTTACCTTTTTTTCTTTTTCATGACTTTATATTGACTTTTAGGAATTAGGTAACCACTGAGGGTTGCAGAGGATAGGAGCTTTGTAGCCTGTAACACTACTCAGGACAATGATTTTATTAAAATAAACAAATAAATAAATAGAGTTCCAATTTAAATTATAAAATGTTTAAAATAAAGTCAAAATTAAACATTAAACAAGAATTTATACACTGAACAAAATTTAAATATAGGTTAAAAACTATTTGGTAATATACTATATTAAGTAATTCGTTTTTCTTTTTATTGCATTATTGTTCTTGTTCTTAAAGGTATCCACTTGAAATAAGTTGTTTTCTTACTCTCAATATGTAAATTTATTATACTAACTTAAAATAGCCCCTCAGTAAATTTGCCCTCAAACTATTAATCTACCGGGGCACAGCAGGTAACAAGATACACTGCTTGGACACCCATTCCAATATTTTATACTTGAATAATGAGTGGGTTCAGACAAAAGGTGCCTGAGTGGTGTAATGTATCTGGATTCAAAAATCAGGAAATAAAAGCTGACTTTCTAAATGACAAAAGGTTTTGCCAGTGAATTCAGTTGGAAAAGGCTGGGCCAGGTTGTGTTGGATTTTCAGCACAAGTCAATACAGTCTTGCCATATTTATATTCTGATTTCATTAAAGTGCAAAACCAGAGATTCTCACAGGGGTATTTGAAATGGGTTAAAATAAACTGGAGCAGAGTTAAAACAAGGAAGTATGTGAAATAATGAAATACTTTTGGGATTAAGCCCCTCTTGTAACAAGAGAATATTATTGTGAATGCAGAATTGAGTCACAGAAAATTTCCATCTGCCAGATTTTCCATCTGTCGTGTCTTAATCCCAGTTCACAATCTCTTATTTGTTAAGGTTGGAAGGCATGTGACAAAAATTTGCAGTCTGCTCTCAATCTCAGCTAAAGAATGTTTTATCATCATATGACTCCCTCCGAAAGGGAAATCCCATGAATTTTATTTATCTATATATTTATTTTGTGTGTGAATGTTTTGGATCCTTCCATCTACAGTCCTATGAAACATTTTCATGCAGCAAAAACACACGGTGATGTGTATCCGGTTAATTCACTTGCATGAAGAAGTGAAAGCTACAGAGATGATCGAAAATCACAGCATACATGATGTTGAAACTAACATGAAACTTAAAACAAAGTCACCAAACCCTCACCACAGCCTACTAATGTCTCATTCCAGTGATTAAACTTGGCTTGAAATTTTTGAGTAATACTTGCTCAACTGTTCCTCCTTTTACTCCTATTGATGGGAAAAATGAACTATACTGTAATTACTAAAATAGAACACAGACACCCTCACATGATTCATGCTCACATGGGTCATTTTAGCTGTATTTTGATCCCAGCGCCAAGCAATTATCATCTCTGAGTTTAGAGCCCAAGAACTAATGGAAGCTAAATGCATACAACAGCAATGTCTGTTAGTTCTGGAGCTGCTGGTATCATTAAAGAAGACATTAATAGAACCATTACAGATCTCAAACCACTATAAAACCATTAGGAAAAAAACATTTAATGGTGTTATCAGCTCAGGAGGGGTCAGATCTATTTAATATGTATTTGCTTGGCAGACATTTCTATTCAAAATGACTTAAAGGATTGTGATCCAGGCACAACTGGTGCAGTCCTAAAATCTCACACTTGGAACCATTCTTACGAGAATTACTCATCCAAACAGCCGAAACCATAATCCAAGTTCATTACTGATATTTTATTCGTTTTGCTTCCTCTTCAGGATTAGGAGGGGTTAACTCAGAGTAAAGTGCAGTGTGCACCTGCATTAGAGAGACAGCATTTAGATAATGGCTATCAGTAAGCACTTAACAGTTGACGGTAAATATTGTTCTTGATATTGATGGTCAAAGTAGAATATCTCTGAGCGCATGTGAAAGTAGCTACATCAGCGATGCATTAATATTTCCATTAGTAAACCGGTGATTTTATTTTCAGCATCCATGAACATTCTTCTAAAACCCCCTTTTCCACTTTATTTTATATGTGGTAAATTAACAGTCATGATATAAGGAGAAAGCAGCATTTTAAAAACAAAACAAAAAAACTTAATATATACCCTTCTGTTCACTAGGACACATAACACAATTAATCCCACAGCCTGCTATTTTCTTTACTGTGTGCGTGTGAGAGAGAGAAAGAGAGAGGCAGAGAGATGTTGAGCTGAGGATCTGAAGGGAAGCTGCTTAAGGTTTATGGATTTGCACGGAATAAAGGTGCTAATCTAATGTATAGTACAGCTTAGACCATTGGTCCTGAGTGGAGAGCACACAGACATGGGTGGGCCACCTATCAGCTCTATTCTCATCCCTTGGTCTTTCGCTTTCCTTCTTTAACCAGAGAACAACAGGCTTAAAATACCACACACCACACACACGTACCTCACAGTTACATCAGCCGTACCATACCCTTATTTATCCACCCTGTCACGCATTCTATATATGGTCAAAGGAAATTTTTAAAATGTTTTTAACTATGAAAATCACTGAATAATTTCCTGACTTCTTTCCATACATAATAAAAAAATTAGTTAGTATTCTTCAAACATCAGACCATGCATCTGCCTCGAAAATTAATATTGCAAGACACAAATGCATATAGGTGAGTGACATGCCCTGCTGAACAGAGGAAGAAAGAAAAACAGAAACATTCAGAAAACGGATGAAAAAGAACTGAAATCATAGTGTACATAAGCATTGGCTAGCTCACAGCGAGAACAGAGAGAGTGAGCACTACCTTTTATGGTATCCGGACCTCATGGACGATTTATAGATCCTCCAAAATATAAAGGCAGTTGGACTGGAGGAGAGGAAATTGAAACAGCTATAGTACTGTGGTAAGCTTCTGTGCTATTAAATATGCAGATATTACAAAAAGTGCATCCCAATAAGTAATTAGAACTTATCCAAACCTCAACAGACATCAGTAAATAAATTTACTGTAAATGTACTTTCAATTTCTCCATTCCTTATATTCAACTGGAAAGGCACTCAGAGTGCCTGGTACCTCTGCCATGCACCATGGATAATGTAGCAATTATGTAGCAAGTATGAATTGTGGGTACTAATTTTAATTACCCATGTGCTTGTCTTACGATATGTTTTATGTCATGTGGACATGATAAAATTAGTGGAAAGAAACTCTTCTGTTTGAAGGATTTACAAGATGGCTGGGGTTTGACCTTTCAAGGTCACTCAAGGGCAAAGGTAACTGTCTCATTTGAAAGTCCATACATGGTTTCCTATCAGTGTTCCATAGTAACAACATGTCTATCGGCACGTATTACAAAGTTAATAGTGCTTGATCTCCAAAAACTTGACCCTGCTTCAAGATTCACCTTTGACCTTGACATTCCAAAATCAAATAATCTCCAGGAGAAGCTTGATGAAAATCTGCACACGGGTGTGGTCAGGATTTTGTTCGCAGACAAACACCGGTGATGATAATACCTCTGCTACAGTTCTGTTTTGGGTGGCGGTAATAACACAAACAAAATCCTTAAGGGTCTTGCAGTCAGATAAATAGAATTTGGAAAGAAAAAAATGGCAAAATCTTCAGCAGTGGCATGCAGCGGGAAGAACAATAAAATCAAATTTAGAAGAATATGCTTCTTCTAATTTTATATTTATTTTAACAAAAATTCGGAGCAATAAAATGCAGTCATACTTTGAAAGAAATTAAAGACTACTTAATAATAAAAGAGGAATAAACAGGAAAAAAAAGGTTTAATATCATTTAGCCTATTGCATTAAGGCTTTCCAACTCTGATTATCTCTGTGATATAAACACATGTTTGTACAGACCATAACCAACTGTAAGAAAATAACATTAAAAATTAAAAAATTAACTCCGAGCTGAGGGTGACACTCCTGCTTCAATCAGTCACTCCTTCCATCTAATGGCAGTTCTGTCATTCTAGTCTCGAGGCTTGGTAGCGAAAGTTAGGTAGCCTGTGTGCCCTGCCATCTCTCTAGGTGGTGTGGCAGTCCTGCAGGTCACTGAGGGGTAGCTGGGGTTTGCTGCAGGCGGAACCTCCCCTGGTTGAGGGTCAGAGGTTATCTTGGTACTATCTGTTCCTTCCTCCTCCGGACCGAAGTCTGGTAAGGGCAGAGTGATAGAACGGACATCGTGTACCCTCAGCAGCACCTCTAGAGTACAGATCTCCTCAAAACCATGATCCATTAAGGTTTCACATGTTCGCTGGACCTGCTCGATGCATGGAGAAAATGAGCACAAACGACCCCCTGCACAAAGAAAAAAGATGATCAGAGGAGCAGAGTTATTTATGGATTATAATCTCAAAGCTACCTGATTTACTGATACCTGAGCACATTTGATCCGAACACATTCAAAAATATCTTAAAATAACATTAGGACAGATTCCATTTACGTCTAACCCATAATGCTGCCAAGATGTAATACTATAAATACAGTATGCACATTGTCCCCAGTGCTACTCATTGAAGCATAGGAGAGACAAAACTGACCAGCTGCAGAGGCAATGCCTTGAATGAGGTAAACTTTATACAGATCAAAAACTAAAATGTAAATAATCCCATTAATGTTTTACATGCCACCTCTGAAACCATTTGAAATCAAATGTCTTGCAGGATGAGATACCCCCTCATTCTCTTATACTAGAACTCAGTCATTACACTCAAAACAGAACCATATCATATCATGTGTTTTCAAGATTCTATATCAACTGGGGACTATGTGAGTGCACCATTAACAGCACACTAAAAGAATGTGGCCTGTGAGACATAAAGGAAATAAAGCTTAGTCCTCTTTCCTTTCACTACCAGTCACTGTTCTAAAGGGGAAAAAAAAAAACAACAACCTTGGGGCACAACAAAAGTCTCAACAATAAAATATGACAAGCCATAACAAAAGTGCAGATAAGTGACAGTTCTGTTCAAAGCAAGTGCTTAAAAGAACAATGGTCATATAAACAGAAATACAGAGTCTGGACATAAGTAAATAAACACCCAAAATTTTTGAATGAATATTTGCTGATTGAAGAAGAGGCTTGCGTCTTGCTGCTCAGCCATAATAGCCCATTTGATGAAGATAGCACGTAACGGTTTTTGAGCTGGTTTGGATGTCTTCTGCAATGTGTGGGGATTGTTCTCCACTGCTCTCTTCATGGAGTAAAGGCATCTTTCTGATGGTCCAGGTCGACCTGGTCGTGGAGTTGTGGTGGTCTTACCTTCACTATTGAACTTTTTACAGTTGACAGAGGAATATTCAAAATGTCAGCTATTTGTCACGTGCTGATCCCAGCCCTCTGACTGACCCACAATTCAACCTCTCTGAAAATCTGACAATTTAGTGACTTAAATTTATTGAACACTAGTCAGACTGCTGTATAAAGGTGCACAAAGTTGTGCTAAAATTATGCTGATGGCCGTCTTTCCTTCAGTTTTTTTTTTCTTCATGTGACTCAGCCTTTTGAGAACATTTATATATATTTGCCTTAAGAAGCTTATGGATTGTTTTCATTGTATATTAAGGTTACACATTTCTGTATCTGATATATTTAGTTCTGTGAAGTGCATCTGTAAACCCTGGCACACATGAAATGCATAGTTACCTATTTATTTACATGACATGAAATGACCTAAGTAGCCTGGATACAACAACTCACCCAAAGGATGTGTGTACATGCGGTGAGTAAGTGGTCTACATGTTACTTAATTGATAATGCTGAGGGTAGCGCTTTAGTGCACTGACAAACCTTATATACACAGTCAAAATCTAAATAATTTAAATAAAAAAGTAATAAAGTAACTGAAGAGACAAAGTCATATAGAGATAGAGGGAGTCTGTCTGAGAAAAGTATGCCTGAATGTTACAGAGACAAATAAGGCCATTCCAGCAATCCAAGTCATAAACACACACTCATGGTATCCTGGCAACAGGAACCTCAGCGCGAGGAAAGTCATAGCAGCGTGGGAGTCCTCTATGTTCTCCAAACCCTAAACATGAGAAGGCCAACAGCCTAACAATGAAATTAATTACAAAGAAAGTGAAGGAAAGAGAGAAAAAAATGCTGGAGTTAGAAGATAATTAATAGCAGGGGTCTAACATCCATCACCTCCTTACATGCAACATTTTGTATATATGTCCTGAAGCTATGCAAAGCTCATTAAAACACTCAACAAAATACATGTGCCATGCACATGGTTCAAATTTCCTCAATAAGACTTCATGAGGAAGTGTTTTCCTTTGAAAAACTGTGAACAGGACCAGTTCTGCATTTATACTGTAATTCTTTTATTAAAGAATCCTATTCCTGCAACCCAACCTCTCTGCAGTCTCAAAACCTTTCCCTTTATGGTCAAAAGCTTGTGACTGTGTGCCCATTGATGTGTGAGAGTGTGAGTGTGAGAGTAAGAGAGAAAACAGATTACACAAACAAAACTGCATGCAAGAGCAGAAATATAAACACAACAAAGTGACAACTTTAAATTGCATAAAGACATTAGTATACACTACATGGGAATGGCACGATCTGACTGGCTCTGAGGTGAAGTATGATATGGAGAATTATTTGATCAAGGTGGTGTTATTGCTATGTTCAGTCTTGAAAGTGAAAAGCCATTTTCTGTGGGAAGAGAAGGAACAGGGATATCATAAAATGGATATGCCCCGCAGCAGACGGCTACAGTATATCTAAAGCGCTGAGCTGTGAACGTCATTTCATTTTCTCAATATTTATGCTGTTGAGGCCCTCTACCTCTATATCAATGCTTACAACAGCATAAACCTTGAGAAGATAAAATTAAGTTTACAGCTTAGTGCTGCAATGCTTGGCAGTTTGAGGCAGGGTGAAGTCAATCTATCCTCTATGATCTCTATGAGGAAGCACATTGGGGCGTGCAATAATAATTCAACTTATCTGACGGCAACAATGCAATAATTTGGTTATCCGATGATGCAACACAAAAATGTGACGGCTTTATGATGATTTATGATTAATCATAAATAAGAAAATTTCTTATTTGAATTAATAATAATAGACATTGTCATGAGTGGATAATCCTTGAATCAATACAGCCCGCCCCACACACATTCACAGTCTGTCATGGTCACTTGGAGCAGGCCATGCCATCACTGTCACGCTTTAAAAATAGAAACATAAAACTCTAATTTTATTTTGCTGTTTGTGTTTCCATGTAGAATAAATTAAAATTTTGTAATTAAGTAAAGTAAGTATGTACTACAACTTTGAACTAATTTAAAAAGACATTGGTAGACAAGCCTCACTTGACTGTCACGGATAAAATGTATAATTTTTTTTATATTTCCACACAGTATATGATAAAACTTACTCTTACACAGCACTTATGCTCTGAGAACACACGCAAAGAACTCCTGCCTCTGTAACGGCTAAAATAAGCCAAAATACACAAAAAACTTGCCTTTTATGTTTCCACATATTATATACTAAAACCATCATTTGCCTCATGCTCAGTGGATGTTGCTGAATCGAATAGATTATTTCAGATCCAACTTGTTTCGGGTGAAAAAGTGTTAATTACAACAGTCGAGAGACAGAATTGTACTTCTGAAAATGATGAAATGAACTTTGAATAGATGCATTTCATTTACATGCCATTTATAGTATATTCAAGTATGTGTCCAAAAAGTACTTTCACATAAATAAATTATTCTGTTTGGTTAAAAAATTAAATATAAAACAAGCCTGGTGGCTACACAGTGGAACGGAAGAAAAGCAGGTTGGAAACACTGATCTAAAAATAACTGGATTAAACACTCGGCCTATCAGCCCGTTCAGAAGTGAAGCCAGCCAATCCAGGCCAGCCGCCATATTACTGGTCCCAAAACATTACAACCATGTCTTTTATGTGGACCACTCCCTAAGCATGATACTAAGAAAAGTGGTCAGGATGGATCTTTTTATAAATACTTGAATTATGTAATACTTTACTGTCTTGCTTCTTATAATAAATTTTAAGCTGTAAGAAGTAATGAACTATTATATATAGACTTAGTTCTATATACATACATAGTAAGGGACAAAATGTCACATATATAGAACTGTATTAAACGTGGTATATACTGAGAATATCTTGCAAAACCATTCTTATCCATAACACGTCTAACATAGATCAATCTATATTAATAAAAAATAATAAAACCAGTTTAAGTTAAATATATCAATTTATTTAGTGCCTTGAATTTAAATTTAGCAAAGCAAAGTACAAAGAATGGTTAATATATACAAATTGAGCAAATAATTTCTTTTTTTAGGTTTTAAGATAATATAGAATATTCACAAATATAACTTCCTCTCTATATAGTCGGCCTAACACTCCATCCCTCAAGCCAAAAGTGCAGTGAAGCCTTGATTAATGTCACAATGAATATAAAATCTGATTAGTCCAGAGTTGTTTGCTGGAAATAAAGCCACTCAGCTATAACAAGGAGTAGGTTTGCATAAATTAACTGCAGATAAAATGTTGCCTATACAACATCATGTATCATAGCGATTTATTCATCATAGGATAGGCTAGTTTAAAAAAATAAAAATACATCATTGACCTTCAATAAACCAAGTTAAATGCACGGGTAGTAGTGCACTGATGTGAGACATGATGCTTTCTCACATGGATTACTGTGTATTCTGTTGCCATAACAATCTTATTTACATAAACTCAGAAACATGACACAAAGCACGCACGCACGCACACACACACACACACACACACACACACACAAGATCTTCACCATCTACATAACATAAAACATAACAGTTTATGGGACTTTCTCTTTTAATTACCAAATTTAGCATTCTATATATTATTTAAAGTGCTGTATGCATGTGAGCTTCAGTGTACTCTTCAGACACAGAGGTGAATAGGGTTATTCCGACATGAGCAAGGTTCCACTCAATAGTATGAGTAAATCATTCACAGAAAAATGACTGTTACCAGTCATTATACTTCCTCAATAAGAGGACAATAATAGCAGGAGATGGTTGTACAGGTTCACCAGACAGTCAGACGATGTATATTATGCTATATAACAGCCCTGTCTTATAGTGCACGAATGCCACTTTCAAGTCTAGATCTCAGAGAGATAGTCAGGCTAGATCTTAACGAAAAGAATCTACAGTAACAAACTGCCTAAATGAAGTGTAGCAGTAAAATCTTTTTTATTCATTACTCCTGGGTAGAAGCAGAATCTTACTATTTAGCTGCATGTACTTTAAAACAACTGCATATATATACAGACTCACCCCTGCGTTTTAATGCTTTCTTGGCATGTATGATGGCTTCCCATGGTGATGGAATGTCCAGAAATACTGCATCAGCTACACCCACAACACCAAAGCCATCTTTACACACGTCCTGGTTTCGTACAGTCACTAGATGCCCCACCTTGTGATCTCTGAACTCTTCTGCAGCCTTTTCTGCCCGCTGGGCATGGAACTCGACTGTGTGCAGGTGGCCACTGGGTGAGATTGTCCGGAGGATGGCATGGGACAGTGAGCCGCTACCAGTTCCTGTCTCACGCATTCAAATAAAAAGAAAAAAAATTAAAACATTTATTGTAGATTTTTCTTACACATCTTGCCAGATTAAATTCATTTATTAAATACATAAAAATATGTACACATGTAATTTTTGGTAACGGAAAATATACGTTAAATATAGCTTAGTGTTACTGACGTCAAAACACAATGCACCATCATACTGCTGGAAACACAGAAATTGTATAGATTGTATATCACCTCATTATAATTTCCCTTTACTGAAACTAAGGGTTCAGATCTATTGTCACCATGAGCCTGTGCACAAAGGGAATACCATCAAGACATGGTTTGCCAAGGCTGGAGCTTAAGAACTCGAGGGGTCTGAGCCCTGACCTCTACCTTGCTGACCACATGTGACCAGAGCTCCACGTCCAATATCACTTCCTGCCCCTAATAAAACTCTTAATGCTGAAGGGGCTCAAATCCCCACAGACACACACCTAGAACTCATGGAAAGCCTCCCCAGAATTGTGTAGACTGTTACAACAGCAACTAAATCTGCAATGCAATGCTCAAAAAGCACACAAGTCTGTTTGGCCAGGCATCCACAACCATTTGAAGATACCAATTACTCACACATACACAAGCAAGTTACAAGTGTATCTACACATATTTACAGGCAAACACACAAAGACAGAACTGTACATACCAACTTCTTCTGTCCATAGTGTTACATCACCATAGCTTTTGTTTTACCACAACAATGCAGTCAATGTTCCCTACAGGGAGGTATTCAGAGAGAAACGGATAGCTGAACTCAAGAAGGGATAAGGGCAAGGGCAGTGTGACCAAGATGGAAACGAGATAAATAGATACTTATGAGATAATAAGACAAAAAAGGGTTTCTACCACGAGAAAGGACTGCATAGTAAACCAGAAAGAAGCACAATGTTTCGTTATACAGTTCACATATTGGCGTCACTACGGACCACTTTCAGTACTCGAAGTACTGATCAATCACAAAAAAAATCTTTTGGCAGGAGAATACCACACAATTGAACAGTCCAGCTAAAATAAGATGGATTCAGTGTGTCAAGAGGGTGTGTATGTGCTCTGAGGCTATTAAATAGAGCCATTCAGACTAGGAGTTGCTCCCACTTAGTGAATGAGCAAACAGACGGAAAGAAAAACACCACACAAGCAGAGAGAAGGAAAAACACCACATAAATATCAAGACCTGAGGATAGAGAGAGAGAACCAAAGCATTATGGGAAAATCTTTTCCACTAAATAAATAAAAGAATGCTTAAATAAATGAATCAAAAATTATTTTGCATTTAGCCAGAGTAATGACGCCAGTCTGTAGACGTTTAATAGAAGCTCTTTCAGGGCTGTGGCATGATACTGCCAGTCAAATTTTCCTGTGAACTGTGGATTTGCTAACTGTGTACGAGGCATACACACCACCACCAAACTTCATAATTGCCAGAATTTGTGCTTACTGTAGAGGCACATAAGCTTTCTAAAGACATAACCATTAGACTGGAAACTAATTTCCAGTGAATCAGCAACATTTCTTAGCATTAAAAGAGAACCTCCAGCATTATTGGCCCTATTGGCCAAGTCTTCAAAATATGTAAGAGCAATAATATCAGATATGTTGAAGAAGGTCTCTCTAGACTTCGATTTTGATAGGTACCAACTAACCTACAGTAAATTATTGTTCCATGGGCACTTCACTAGTGGGGTTAGAAACTAAATCAGATCTTTATGGTTGTATCACATCTATGTCATTTAATATGCTGAGAAACATCTAAGCTAAATTTAAACTCATAAGCTAAACCTTCATAAATAATTCTCGATAAGTACTACAAGCTTTGTCAGCTCAATCCCAAAGTCACTTTCAGCGAAGTTAACAAGTCATATATAAAGTAATTATTTAAACAAACATGCTCACTGTGCCTACAGTGACAGCCCATTAATCCATCTCAGCATTACAGGTACTTTTAGTTCTTTTTCTCTTACAGAGTTACCACAATAAGCAACCTAACTTTAGTTATATTAAGAATTCCTCCTTCTTCATCTCTCTGTGTGTATTATCATCCTGATTTTACATTTCCCCTCACATACAAATCTGAATGTAAATATCTATAAAAACAGTACCAAAAGGTCAACATCTTACTTGAACTTGTCAATTCTGACATTTCTGAAAAGCTATCCAATTTCAAGTTCTTTGAGGAAGACTGTGAAGAATCTGAGGTGCCTGAATATGAGGCACAAACCGATGAAGATGGTGTTGGTAGTAGACAGCCATTCTCCAGAGAAAATGGTCATGGTTAGGTATGATGACAGCGAATATGACCCACGGCAAGCCAGTGATTGGTAATGAGCAGTGATTCATGACAAACTTTAGTTAACTAACAAAAACTATCATGTCTGCTGAATAAATACATGGTAAATGTTATCCCATAACAAATTAGAAAATCTGGCCCTCTATCGTGCCTTGGTGAGCCATAGCTATCTTAAGGCTACCTGCGCCTTTGGGCGATTCTTTGGCAACTGCCCGTGACTTTTTGACCCTTTTCTTTGTAGTTGTCAACCATATTGCTAATTATCCCCAACTATGGGCGCAGACATGGTTGCAGTCAGTAACGGATAGTTGTAGATTGTCTGAGACTTTGTTGGCTACAATCAGCGACCATAGTCGAAGACCAGGCTGATGATATCCGCGACCATAGTTAATTGTCCAAGGACAGAACCTGGAGGTACATCAAACTATCAAACTTTTAAAGTGCAGGAAAGTAAAACAAAACAAACAAACAAGGTATTTATATTTAGGTATGTATTAAATTAAAGGGAAATAGATTAGAAAGAATAATATAACATCGTACAGGGGAAACCAAAAATTTTAATGTCATGCAAAAGTTCATTTGTTTCAGTAATTCTACTTAAAAGATGAAACTAATATATTAAATAAACTCATTACATGCAAAGTGAAATATTTCAAGCCTTTATTTGTTATAATTCTGATGATTATGGCTTACAGATTATGAAAACCCAATATCCAAAATCTCACAAAATTTGAATATTACATGAAATCAATAAAAAAGGATTTTAAATACATAAATGTCAGCCCTCTGAGAAGTATAATCATGCATATGTACTCAGTACTTGGTTTGAGCCACTTTTGCATGAATTACTGCCTCAATGCAGCGTGGCATGGATGCTATCAGCCTGTGGTACTGCTGAGGTGTTATGGAAGACCAGGATGCATACCGGCTTTCAGCTCTTCTGCATTGTTCGGTCTCATGTTTCTCATCTTCCTCTTGGCAATGCCCCATAGATTCTCTATGGGGTTCAGGTCAGGTGAGTTTGCTGGCCAATCCAGCAGAGTAATCCCATGGTCACTAAAAAAAAAAAGTTCTCTAAAATGTCCTGGTAGATGGCTG